>CM021101.1:32650776-32671572 GCA_007115665.2 Sequoiadendron giganteum
AAGCCACACCCCTCCCCACTGGATGCCACCCCACACACCACCCCACAACCTCCCATGCAAAACCCCACACAGCACCCCACCACTCCCCACGCAAAGACACCACACTGACTACAACACTCCACGCACCCCACCACACCCAACACACCACTGCACCCCACCCCACCCACATACATGAGCAACAGAAGGATGTAGGCACACGCGCAGGAGGCACCCATGCAGCAAGAGCTAGGGCAACAACACACCCTCCAACCTTAGTTTTGTTTGATTTCATCATTTAAATAAGAATTTAAATGTGAACTATATAAAGAAATATTTCTATTTATTCAATAGAAGAGGAATTTAGGGTAATTAATCAAATAAATTGTATTTAATTAATTAGATTCTCTAGACTAATTTTAGGTGTATACAGTTTGCCCCTCTTTGAAGTGATGTGTTTACACATTGCTTCAAAGAAAAATTTGTGTTGCTGCTACTAGTATTGACGATTTTTTTAAAGTATGCCCCAGACATTGATTTTCAGGTGATTGATGATAATATGCCCCCCTTGGGAGATAAGTTTATGATTTTTTTGTTTTTTTGGAAATTTATAATTTTGCAATGATTTGATGATTTTTTGCCATAAACCCACCTTTAATAGCCTATAAAAGGTCAAAAGGTTATTTTTCAAATTCATTTATACATTTGACCTTTGAAAACTTTGTGAGAGAGAGATATTTGAGACTTTGGAGCAAGATGTCGATCCCTTACCACACCCATAGGTTCGAGCGAGTGTGACATCACTATCATCCGGTTGCTTTTGGACCTTCGAAACGTACCCCTAAACTTCCTCGTTTTTTGTTTTTTATCTCATTTTTTGTTCCAATTGCATTTTTTAATTTTTTCATAGTTTTAACGTTTTAAGTTTGCGTTGTAGCACTTTTACACTCCGACATAGCGCTTTTAGGATTTGTTTTAATGCTTCTGAAAATTAGCACTTCCATTAGGTTTTTAGCACTTGGATAGGCTAATTTGGTGCTTTGGAAATATTAGTGCTAGGATAGGATAGATTAGCGCTTCCAACATTTAAATTAGCACTTTGAAAAGATTAGCACAATGGTAGGATAGATTAGCACTTCCAATGATTAATTTAGCGCTTTGAGGATTTTAGCACTTTGAGCAATTGTTTCGGTGCTTTGACCTCCTAAAATAGCACTTTGAGTGATATGGCTCTTTGATAAACTGTTCTAGCTCTTCTAATATTTTAGTGCTTTGAATGCCTATTTTACCACATCCAAGTCAGATTTGCAAATTTTGTCAAATTTTAAACTTGATTTTGTCGATTCTGATCATGTCAACCCATTGGTTTTATATGATTTGATGATCTAAATAACCTTGACGATTGATAGATAAGAATTATTCTCATGATAGGTGATGAATAATCTCATTTGTGATGAACCTCATGACGGGTGAGGTTGATTTTGATAAATTGACCTCATGCTAGGTGAAGTAAAATTTAGATTGATAATGATGACCTCATGATAGGTGAGGTTTGGTGATTTTTTCTCATGAAATTTGATCAAAATTCATACCAAGAACTAATTAGATTTGATAGTATAATGACCCATGATATTTGACATAGTGTATTGATTTTGAACATTTCATGATGATAGGAGTCTCTGGATAACCTCCAGATTCGAGAGTGTTTACCATAGACATTTGATTTTGATTCCATAGTTGACACTAGATGAGACATAGATTATTGTTTGGCGTAGACTTGATTCTCTTCTTGACATGCACCGGATTAGGATTAATCAAGGTCTTCTCATAACTTTGGTCGACTGGTGGCACAGTGATCATGACAGCTTCCACTTACCCATCAACGAGATGACTATCACCCCAGAGGATGTCTAGTGTATTTTGTGGATACCATTTGTTGGAGAGGTTGCTGTGTATGATTCACAAGAGATGGGCGAGATAGATGCTCTTTGTAGCATTTTTCAGGATGAGCATATTGCTAGATTGTGGATCCCATGGTGGGAGATGGCGGACTCATATGCCACCCTACCTTCAATTTTGGCAGGATTTATTGATGGGTTCCTTTGTCTTGATCGCATGTCAAAGGGACTATTTTTTGAATGGGGTTGGGTTCTTGATAGTATGATCATGCATGGGATCCGATATGCTTGGGGCATGTGCATGCTGACACATTTATACCATAACTTTCATTCATCTATCTATTTGAGAGGGTGCAATTTATCATTAGGAGCTACCTTGCTTTAGGTTTGGGCGTGGGAGCACTTTGTTGTCACACGACCAGTGCCAGTTTGAGATAGGCCTACTACTAGGCCATATGTTTTCAGATATAGAGGTCGACTTGCCTAGTCTAGGATGGGTAAGTTAGAGCATTGGAGGCACATATTGGATGATTTAGAGGTAGTGGCATGGTTCCCATATCTGGATTGCAGGCACTGGGATGAGGATGATGCAAAGATGGGTTACATGTGTGATTTTATGTATTTGATTAGTAAGACCCGCTTCATCTTAGAGATATTTTTACTATGGAGGGTCTACAGGCAGTATGGTATTGTGCAGTGCATGCCCTAGGGTGTTGCACATTATGCTCAATGTCAAAGTGATGTAGCAGATTGTGGGCCACGTTTATCTTATGATACCATTATGAAGGGATATTATGCATTACAACCTTCAACCTAGGATATACGACATGATATCATAGAGGCACCAACTACTGATGAGTATGCTTCTTATATTGCATTGCATCCTTGCCCTCAAATCACTATTCTTGATGAGCCAACACCATTACCTATAGAGGAGGATGTTGTAGTTGCACGTGGTCAGTGGAGGATGTGGTGGAGAAGTAGGCTGTAGATGTTGAGGCAGAGGATGCTGGTGGAGATGATGATGTTGATATTGAGGATGTGGAGGGTAGTGGTGAGGGGGATGATAGTGATAGTGAGGACAGTGAGGAGAGTAGCAGTGGTGAGAGTAGTAGTGATGATAGAGATGATAGAGGGTACAATGCAAACAGTGTTGTAGTAGGCAGTACAGGTCCATCCACTAGTGTGCCTCGTAAGAGGTGAGCAATGGAGTCATCCTCTTCCGATCATCAAACATAGATTTCCAGCCTCTAGGTGTAGATTCAGACTCTACAAAGGCAGCTTGTTCAGGTAGAGGTCTTACTTGTGTAGAAATAAACACAACTATAGACTTAGGCTCAAGCTCATGCACAGGTCATGACATAGTTATATGGACAGTTGGCAGCTGCATAGACACAAATTTCCACCCTAACAGTTGAGAGAGATAGCACCAGGAAGATCACAAAGTAGGCTCAAATGATTGTCAAGAGATTGCAGTGGATCACCGATGGTACCATTGTATCTGATTATATGAGGGAGTTTATGCATGTCGGTCATGAGGTGGAGTTTTACAGAGGTCGCTATCATGATGTCATCCCTTCTAAGTAGAGAGTGAGTTATGCTCCTTCACAGTTAGGCTAGACACATACCAAGACTGTCAATGAGGGTGTGACCTAGCCTCCTCACAGAGATCTAGGAGGTTTCTGTCCATCTGGTAGTGGTGAAGGTACTGGTCCTGTGATGCCTGCACCATTTAGAAATATTAGATCCTATATTTTGTTATGATATTGTGTTTTTTTTGAGACATGATGTATACTTTGATCTAGCAGGTTTTGATGATATATCTCCCTTATTTCAGACTTCATTGTATACTTGACATTGATGTTTTATATGATTTACATGATATGCAGTAGACTGTTATTGATCTATGATGGGTTCTATTATGATTCTATGATGGATTCAATTATTTTCCATTTTTTATATGCCATATGATGATTTACTTGATTCTAGATGATCATGTGATATGCTATGTGATTTTCTATATGGATGAATGATGTATGGATGCAAATGTTAAAATAGATGATGTAAATAAATAAATGACAATGATGTATGATATAAATTATGAATTGATGGAAATATAATGATATGATGTAATAATGATAAATGAAATGATGAATGATATGGTGCAATGAATATGATAATTTGATGGATGAATTAAAATAATGTGTATTAATAATGTATTGATAATAAAATGTGAATGGATAATGACTTGATGTAATAGATGGTAATTTGATGGATGAATGAAATGTAATGATATGATTTAGTTTTGAAATTTTATTTTAGAAGTTTTATATGATATGGAGAAATATTATATGATGAATGCAAAATTATTTGATTAAAATGTACTAATGATTTATAGAAAATTCTTTCTAATGTGAAAAATGTTGATGCAATTACATGGTTACGATGATGTTTTTGTTTATTGTCAAGTATACTCAGTATTTTATGAGAAATGATAATCATCAATTTAATTTTTTCACAAAATTTTGTAACACATACTCTGCAAATGTAAAAACTATTTATGAATGCAATCTAATTTTATCATGCAACTATATGCAAAAAAAATAAAAATCTATTTTAACAGTACTTTTTTTGCATTGTATCATCATAGAGTTTTAAAAATGTTGAAAGTGAGTACAAGCATCAAAGGTATATTTTAGACCAATGATGACCTGAGTATTACTCGTGATTTATGATATTGCAAGCGAACACAAGCATCTAGGTATAATTGAACTGATATGACCTGAGCATTTATTGCATAAACAGACAAGGATCAATCATTTTAGTGTGTGAATTTTGAATGCCATCAATGATACATTTGTAGAGAATGTCCCATGACAATTCACAAATTAAATAATTAATTCACAAACAACAGACAAATGAAAACACCATTCTTCTTCCTAGATTCTCTAATTCATTACTTCATTGAGTTACTCCAAAGAAATGATAACAAATAATAAAAAATACAATGTATCCAACCTTTACTTAAGGTGTTTCAATTATTTTGCAGATTAGATCATCCATCCTAATTTTTTGAATTTTTTATTATTTTCTAAGATTTTGAATCAAACCTAACCTAATGACCTATCCTAGGGTCCTTGGGGGCTGATCAAATATTAGCCTTTCCTACGTTATACATGTAGATACCACGTAGTTTGACTAACACAAACTCATTTTTTTGACTTTTTGAGACTGACTCTTTTGACCTATTTTTTGTATTTTTCCGTTGTCATATATGGATGTCCAATGTGTTTCTCATAGTGATTGATGTTCCATGTTGGTTGTGTTTTGATCATTTTTTTTGTTGTGTTTTTGATAAGCTCGTTGTTTGATTTCCCCTAGTGACATGTAAATGTTTCCCTCAATCTAGGGTGAGACATGACTATTTGCATTGATATGATAATGGATGCAAAGTGATGGTGAAAGTAACGACCATGAAATGTATCAATATATGGAAAAGCTAGTTAAATAAAAAATAGCACCTATTTCTAGGTTTTCACTATATCTTTTTATTACACTTTGTCATTTTATTTTATTTTTTTGTATTTTTCTCTTTTCTTATTTTTTTTGAATTTTGAACTGTGCACTAGGTGATTCAAGTGTAGAATCTCCTAAGATGAATGTTGTTTATAGGTTCATCAAACAAATAGCCCTTTAGGTGTTAACAGATGATAAGCACCTGATCCATAAACTAATATGATGACAAAGGGACCTAGCCAGTTAGGTTCAAACTTCCCTTTCTTTTATGTTTCTTGCCGATTTCTAGGGTCCTCTTTTAGGACCAAATCACCAACCTGAAAGACTATTATTTACCCTATGATTTTAGCTCCTGGACATTCTTTGCTGATATATCATTAGATGATTGATAGCTTGTTGACGATGCTCATCTAGCAATTCTAGCTCTTGAAGCCTAGACACTCTAATATCCTCATCTGAAATGATTCCCTTTACTGACACACAGAGTGATGTAATCTCTACCTCAATAGGTAGTATTGAAGGGAAAAACAAGGATCAACTAGTGACCCAATAGTGCAGAATACATTCCCTTAACACTAATACAATAGAGGAGGAGAGCTTAAAAAAAGTTTCAATAGCATGAAAAACTACTTGAGATGAATACAACATGTAAAACAAAGATTACACAAAATTGAGCATTCATAGATGACACAGGTATTTAATGTGGGAAAACCTTTTCAGGTAAAAAAAACACCACACCAAATAAAGAATATTTTGTATTACAGTAAAACAATATTACATACAAATCAAAGTCTTGCTCCAGTTCAGCTCACAAAAACACACTAGAACTCTCTCACTGTTCCAATGTTATCTCTAACATATAGTTCGAACAAACTCTACGCATGAAATATTGTACTTGACTTACTTAAGTCATACGTTGCATTCAATTCTATCAACCACGTGCCGACCATCAGGTTCATGAATCTGTCATCCAATCATGCAACTGATTTTTCCATGTCAATATTCCTGCATCGATTCACTCAGGAATTAACTTCTTTACCCAAATCATGTCATGTCCGCCACCCTGTGTCGACCTACAATAATTTTTGTTACAACTTTGGCCATCAACCAAATATCGCATTAACATTGAGTTACATGTCCTTCCTACATTCGTCGTTGCTCAAGACTTTCTAGTCCAACCAATCAAGCTCGGCTGACCGAGCTCATACCGTGCTACCGCAACCTTGTTGAGTTTGACTCGCGGTATGGTAGTGAGCTCGACCAAGCTCACCCCAAGTCATCATCGAGCTCTACCCTTCTCTCTACCACACTCCCACAACACTAACAAGGTCTAACCATGGTATGGTGGTAGCCATCTTGGTAGACCACTGGTGGTCTTACCGCACTACCGTGGAGGTCACCAGGCCACCCCATGGTAGGGTGATAATGATTAGCCTTGCCACTGGAAGTCTTACCGCGGCCACTATGGTCAATCACTTAACTGACCATGATGCGGTGGTAATTGTCGGAACCAACCACGGGCAGTCTCACCACAGCTATCGAGGTGAGTGGACCCACCGCCTGTGGTATGGCGGTAACCACCAAGACCACCATTGGTAGTCTCACCATGCATGGTAAGGCGATAACTGCCAAGATTGTCACGGTGGTACCGCCAAAGCATGTCTTAGCCACCGTGGTAAATCGGTAAAGGTAGAAATGAATTTTTTTTTGCCAAGTCATGAAAGCTGGGGCTTCAAGCTAGAAGTTGAGACACATTTTCTCAAAAAGTTCCCTCTTGGCGAGCACTTCTTGATTCCCCCATGGATTAAAAAAAAATACTATCTGTCATAGGCCCCAAGGCCCATCGATTATGTGCACCATCTAAACTTGTCTGTGCTAACCGGCTTTGTTAAGGCATTTGCAACATTCTTCAAGTTTTCCACCTTTTCTAGATTGACCTTTCCATCTTCAACCATATTCCTCATGAAGTGATACTGCACATCAATGTGCTAGGTCCTTGCATGAAAGGTTGGATTCTTTGCCAAACAAATGGCACTCTGACTGTCACAACAGATTGAAATCTTCCCAATATTAAATCCAATGTCTGAACATAAACACCTCAGCCAAACAGCTTCCTTACAGGCATGAGTTTCAGCCATGTACTCTCCCTCTATCATGGATAAAGCAACTACAACCTGTCACTTGCTCATCCAACTGATTTCTCCACCATTAACCATGAAAGTGTATCCACTGGTGGATTGTCTGCTGTCAATGTCCCCTACCCAATCTGAATAAACATACCCATGAATGCTGAGAGTCCTCTGTGATGCAACCAAATTGCCATGGTAACACAATGCATAATTTGAAGTCCCCTTCAAATACCTAAATACTCTCTTCACAACATCCCAATGTGATCTTCCCAAATTTTCCATAAATCGACTTAAAACTCCCACTGCTTGGGCAATGTTTGGTCTTGTACAAAACATACCATACATCAAACTTCCAACAAAACTTGCATAAGGCACATTGTTCATGTCCTCCATCTTAGTAGTAGTCTTTGGATAGTCTTCAACATATAGATTCATTCCCTACATGATTGGAACAACCAGTTGCTTGCAATCACTCATGGTAAACCTCTCCAGAACTATCTTCACATATTTACTCTAACTGACCCAAATCTTTCTTCTTTTTCTATCCTTGGTAATCTCCATTCCAAGAATGTACCTTGCTGCACCAAGATCTTTCATTTTGAAATTTGTAGACAACTGAGATTTAAGATCAAAAATCATAGACTTTCTATTCCCAATGAATAACATATCATCAACGTACATGGTAATAACAAGAAAATGATCATTCTTAGATTTATAATAAATGCAATGATCAGATTTTGATCTCACAAATCCAATTGACAACACAAACATGTCAAATTTCTAGTACCACATTCTAGGAGATTGTTTTAAGCCATAGAGTCAATTTCAAAATCATACATAGCTGCCAATGATAATAAAAATATGATGGATGTCAGCTTTGCTATAGGGGAAAAAATCTCTCCATAATAAATTCCCTCAATTTGAGAAAATCCCTTTGCAACCAACCTTGCCTTATACTTCTCAACACTACCATCAAGGCCTATTTTATTTTTGAATATCTAGTTACAACCAACAGGATTTCACCCTTTAGACAGTGGTACCAAATTCTAGGTTTCATTCTTTTTCAATGAATCCATCTCTTCATTCATGGCATCCAACCAAGAATTTGAATCAACCATGTTGATTGCTTCTTTAATAGTCCTAGGTTCATCAGTGTTGGTAATTAAAGCATAGGCACAGTTTGAATCTAACATAGATAAACCATACCTTTCAGGTTTCCTTTTCTCTCGTGTAGATCTTCTTATAGGATGAGGTTGTTCTTCATCATCAGAACTTCCAGAGCTGCTTAAGCTCTCCTCAGTCTCAAGTACACCATGCATCTCTTCCCTTTCTAGAGTTTGGGGAATCTCAACTGCATCCTTCTTCTTGTCACTTTGATCTATCTCAAGTTGTTGATCACTTACTCAAGGTTTTAGCTCATGAAATATTACGCTCTTATTGTACAAAACCTTCTCAGTAACAGGGTTCCAAAGTTGTATCCTTTCACACCAACTCCATAGCCGATGAGAATACATTTGACAACCTTGTTATCCAATTTAGATCTCTTTTCATTTGGCACATAAACATATGCCTCACAACAAAACACACGGACATGCCTCAGAGAGGGCTTCTTACCAGACTATGCTTCCAAAGGCATCTTATCAACAAGAGTAGAGCAAGGAGATCTATTTATTATATAACATGTTGTAGCCACAACCTTAGCCTAGAACCTCTTCTCCAGACCAACACCACGCAGCATACTCCTAGCCTTTTTCATCAACGTCCTATTCAACCTTTCAAAAACTTCATTTTTTTGTTGAGTGTAAGGCATTGTATTATGAATTTTAATTCCATGATCAGTGCAATACCTTTCGAAATCTGTAGAATAAAATTCATCGCCATTTTATATCCTCAAACATTTAATTTTCCTTCCAGTCCGGTTCTCTACCAAAGATTTAAATTCTTTAAACCGACTGAACACTTCTGATTTACTTGTAAGAATGTATACAAATGCCCTTATCAAACAATCAGCAATAAAGGAAACATAATATCTAGACTTCGATAACGAAGCAACATTAACTGGACCAAACACATCAGAATGAACATAATCCAGTATACCAAAAGATTTGTGAGGAATAGAATAAAATGAAACACGGTGTTGTTTTCCATAGATACAATGTTCACAAAATTTGAACTCAAGGTTACAATCATCAAGCCCTTCTACAAGGTTTTTAAACCTTTCTCACCAATGTGACCAAATCTATGATGACATAGCATAGTTTTCTCAGTTGGGAGTTTTAACTCCATAGAATTTGCAGCCAGAGAAGTATCTTCATCTTTCTCTATAGGTGCAACATTGCATGACTTTACAGAGAAACTGTTACAAAGAGTAGGATGTGCATCCAACTTGTAAAAAGTGCCAATATGAACACCCTTAGCCAACACCATTGCACCTCTAGCCATTTTACATCCCCTACTTGAGATAGGAACTTCTACACCAACATCATTTAACTTACTAACAGAAAGAAGATTTCGAGCTAGACCTATTATGTGAAGTATGCCACCAATACCTTTGACTCTCCCTTCAAGAAACTGAATTCTGACTCTTCCTCTACCAACTATCTCCAACATTGAATCACTTGCCAAGTATACCTTTCCACTGTCATACTCCTCGTATTTAGAGAACCATTTTCTATTGGACATCATGTGAAAGGATGCACCTAAGTCAACCAGCTAGACATCATCTGATGCCTAAGTTTTCAAGGCTGCTGCAATGAAGGTATCTGCATCACTTTGAGAAGATTCATTGTCAGAGACTTTCTTCTTCTTCTTCTCCTTGTAGTCCTTCTGGATATGACCAGGTTGCCCACAGTTCTAGCATCTCAGCTTGAACTTTTTACCAGGAGACTTTGATCTCCCTATAGATTTGGATTTTGACTTCTTGTCCTCCTTCTTGCCCTTCTCCTTTGGTCTACCTCGAATAGCAATAGCCTCTTTGGCCATCTCTAAAGACTTCCTCCACATCTCTTTAGATAACAATGAGGAAACAATGTATTCCATCTTGAAAGATATGGTAGTGCTTCCAATGGCCATCACAAGATGATCCCAACTGTTAGGTAATGAACACAAAATGAGCATGCAACGATCCTCCTCCTCTATCTTTACACCTACAAATGCCAACTCAGTAACACTCATATTAAATGAGTTCAGATGGTCTGCAATAGATGCACCTTCTTCCATCTTCAAGGAGTACAACTTCTTCCTCAAGAATAACTTATTTACTAGAGACTTTCCCTGATAAATATCACCAAGATTCTTCCATAATGAAACTGCAGACTTCTCCTCATGGACATTCAGGAGTACAAAATCGGCTAGAATCAGTCGTATAAGACCTCTTCTTTTCTATTTGAAAGATCCCAATCCTCTTGCTTTATACTTTGAGGCATAGTTCCAGACACATCAATCTAGAGGTCTCTATCCGCAAGCGAGTCTTCTATCTTGAGTTTCCATAACTCAAAGTTGCTTCCATTAATTTTCTCAATCTCTACTCTACCAGATGTACTCGCCATCTCGGACAATTTTTTTTTAACATAGAAATACTCCCACTGAAACAGTACTAGCACAAAAAACTGATATTTCCTACAAGGATAACACAACTGGCCAGGCTTTGATACCACTTGAAGGGAAAAACAAGGATCAACTAGTGACCAAATAGTGTAGAATACATTCCCTTAACACTAATACAATAGAGGAGGAGAGCTAAAAACAAGTTTCAATAGCATGAAAAATTACTTGAGATGAATACAAAATGTAAAATAGAGATTACACAAAATTGAGCATTCACAAATGACACATATATTTAACATGGGAAAATATTTTCAAGTAAAAAACCCACCACACCAAGCGAAGAATATTTTATATTACAGTAAAAAAATATTACATACAAATCATAGTCTTGCTCTAGTTCATCTCACAACAACACACCAGAACTCTCTCACTGTTACAATGTTATCTCTAGCATACAGTTCGAACAAACTCTACACATGCAATATTGTACTCAACCTACTTAAGTCATACATTGCATTCAATTCCATCAACCAAGCACTAACCATTAGGTTCATGAATCTATCATCCAATCACGCAACCAATATGCCAATGTCGATATTATTGCATCGAGTCACTCAGGCATTAACTTCTTTACCCAAATCGGGTCTTGTCCACCACCCTGAGTCAACCTACAATAACTATTGCTATGACTTTGGCCTTTATCCAAATATTGCATTGACACTAAGTCACCTGTCCTTCCTACATTTGTCATCGCTCAAGAATTTCTGGTCCAACCATGGCTGATCGAGCTCTGAGCTCATCTGAGCTCATACCGCGCTACCGTAGCCCTGCTGAGTTTGACTCGTGGTATGTTGGTGAGCTTGATTGAGCTCACCCAAAATCATCACCAAGATCTTCCCTTCTCTACTATGCTACCACAGCACTGACAAGGTCTAACCATAGTATGGCAGTAGCCATCTTGGCAGACCGCTGGCAGTCTTACCATGCTACCGTGGAGGCCGCCAGGCCACCCTGCGGTAGGGCTGTAACCATCAGCCTTGCCACTAGTAGTCTTACCATGACCACCACAGTCAACCATTTAATTGACTGCGGTGCGGTGGTAACCGCTAGACCCAACCGCAGGTGGTCTCATCATGGCCACCGTGGTGAGTGGACCCACCACCTGTGGTATGGTGGTAACCGCCAAGACCACCACTAGCGGTCTCACCGCACTACCGTGGTGAGTGGACCCACCACCTACGGTATGGTGGTAACCACCATGACCACTGTTGGTGGTCTCACTGGGCTACCACGGTGAGTTGACCCACCGCATGTTGTATGGCGGTAACCACCATGACCACTGCTAGCGGTCTGACTATGCTATTGTGGCGAGTGAACTCACCATGTGTGGTAAGGCGGTAACCACCAAGAATGTTACCTTGGTACCACCAAATCCAGTCTTAGCCACTGTGGTAAAGCAATAAAGGAAGAAATGAAACATTTTTTGCCAAGTCATGAAAGTTGGGGCTTCAAGCTGGAAGTTGAGACACATTTTCCCAACAAGTATGGCCTTTGATCCATATACTAAGGCATATGGTGTAGCTTTGATTGGTGTTCTAATGTTGGTTCTATAGGCCCATAGTGTAGGATTAACCTAAACATGTCAATCACATCCAACATCGTTAACCATTTTCTTGAGTATTTTTAGAATTATCTTGTTAGAAGCCTCTACCTGACCATTTCCTTGAGGATAACATGTTGTTGAGAAACGATGTTGGATATGAAATTTTTCACACAATTCCTAGACATCTTGATTTTTAAATGGTCTTCCATTATCAATGATAATGGACTTAGGTATGCCATATCGATAGATTATGTAGTTCAATATGAAAGATGATATATGTTTTCTAGTGATATTTTTGAGAGGAATGACTTCTATCCATTTTGTAAAATATTTTGTCAGTGTGATTATGAACTTGTATCCATTGGATGAAGACGGATTTATCTTTCCTACCAATTCTAGTCCCCAATGATAAAAGGGCCATGTTGATGTAAAGGGGTGTAATTCTTGGGTTGGTGTTTGGATCAAATTATTGTGAATCTAACACTTTTGGCACTTCTTGACAAATCGATAAGATTCTTGCTCGATACTTGTCCAGTAATACCCCGAATGGAGGAGTTTTTTTGCTAGAGTTATACCACGTGAATGAGTTCCAAAAATACGTTCATGAACCTCATTTAAGGCTATCTCAGATTTGTTATGTTCTAATAACTGGAGAAGAGTACCATCTAGACCTTGATGATAAAGTATGTCGGTGATTAAAGTATGTCGAGTGGATTGGCGGATGAAGTTGTGATTTTGGTTTCTGGAAAGATCATGAGGAAGGATGTTATCTTTTAGGTATGCATAGGTCTTTTCATAGATATAGAATTCAGCGACATCTAAATGGTATATGGTTTTGGATTCTGAACTTTTATAAGAAAGATACCTTTTCTATCATAAACTCATAACAACCACGTTTCTATGGTATTTGCAAAAGAGAAGAAATTGTTGCCATAACATCTGCCACTTTGTTTTATGCCCTTGGAATTTTCTCAAAATTGATATTGACAAAGTATTGTTTGAGATCATCAATCATATACTTATAGGGAATCAACTTCTCATCTTTCGTTTGATATTCCTCATTTACTTGATAAATGACTAGTTGAGAATCCCCATATACTTGTAACTCCATGATTTTCCATTCAATTGTCACTTTGATGCCAATGATTAATGCCTCATACTCTGCCACATTATTGGTACATGGAAACATTAATCTATAAGAATTTGGGATGGTGTGTCCTTGGGGTGTAATGAACAATATTCCTGCACCAGATCCTCTTTATCTATATGATCCATCAAAATAAAGTATCCATTGTTGTGTTGTTACTATAAGAATGTTTACATCAATAAACTCCATTGTCATAGGATGATCATCAGTTAAATGAGTTTTTGATTGCATTTTTTGCACGAAAACAA
This sequence comes from Sequoiadendron giganteum, assembly GCA_007115665.2. Lineage (NCBI taxonomy): Eukaryota > Viridiplantae > Streptophyta > Pinopsida > Cupressales > Cupressaceae > Sequoiadendron > Sequoiadendron giganteum. The sequence goes on from CM021101.1 coordinate 32,664,840, forward strand.
CTTAGATAGAATAAAATCTGCCTCTCTTGAAAGGTTGATCTCTATGGATTAAGAGATAACCCCAAGTTCTCTCGGGTGTCACGTCTTGACAATGCAAGAAAAAAATTAGAGATAATGTGAAAATGTTGGTAATCACAAAGTGACCTTACTACAAGCAAATACTGGACTCCAATTTATCAAATCTAGTAATATGTTGATACTTCAAATCTTAAAACTAACCCAAATTCAAAATAAATAGAAAAAGAGAAGGTTTTAGAGATAATTCTAAGACTAATTCTAACCCTAAGATTAACCATGCAAAAGATAAAATGCTCAAAATGGACCAATCCCTCAAAAAATGATTTCTCTTTAACCCAGATAAATTTCCAATCTTACAAAAATAGTGCAATCTTCTAAGGTATTAAATATTTTCAAACTATGAACATTCATTCAGGAAAACCTTATTACAACTGAAATGAACAAACATTCACAATTGAAATAAGAATAATTTTTAAGTCCAGGCTAACTTTGCAAAGTAGCTAACAATTAGCTAACTGCAAAAAGTATGGACTAGAGATCACTGCAAACACTTCAAGCATAAAACCGAAAGCATCACCAAACCAGCTAACATTAAATAAATTAAGCAATTTTAAAGATAGAATATCAAGAACCATGCCAGATAAAATTCAACACAATAAGGGCACTAAATCACAATTTCTTACTTGTATTAAATCATCTTAATAGAAACAAGTCTAGTATTATGTTATAGCACTTGCTTGAAAAGATAAACTAAACTCTAACTCTAACTCCTACTCTTACAATTCGCTGTAATGTAAAATGTCTAGCTTAACCCCTAACATCTAACCTTTACAAATGAGGAAAAATACCAAATTTATAGAAAACCCCCAAGATATGTTGACCAAATTAGGGTTTACAATAATAAACTACCACACAATAGGTCGGCCAAGAGAAATTCAAAATAATATGAAATGTGCATTTAATGTACCAATTTCATCCATGTCAACCTGGAGAATCCAACAAAGAACAATCCAATGCATGCAAAAGAAGAGTAGAAATTAAAAAACAGACCTTTAGCTCGATCCAACCTGCATTAAAATGAACCACCATTAATGCTCAATACATCAATAAAATTCAAGTCAAATCACACACAAACCCATGTAGAAGCAGAAACAAAGACAAGCGGAGATGGAGCCATGAGCAAAATAGGAACATAGACACAACACAGGTGGGGGAAAAAATGGAACCAACCCTGGAGGAAGCGAAGGTTGAACCAAAATGAGAACGAAAGGAAAATAGGTAGGGTCAAAAATGGAACCAACCCTAGCGGAGGTGGAGGTAGAACCAAAAGGGGAACAAAAGGAAAACAGGTGGGGGAAGAGCTGAGACGAGAATGGGAACCAAATAGAAAACTTTGTGAAAGTTCAAAGTTAAGTTGCATCTCGGTCCCGCCTTTGACAAACAAAAGAAAGGGAAAATCAAGGAAAAACTAAGGGAGGAAACCAACCCTTAGGCTAAAAACAATCAAAGCGACGAAAAAAATGAGAAAGCAGGAAGCGAAGCTGGAACGAGAATGAGAAACAAATTGTGAACTTTGTCAAAGTTCAAACTTAAGTTCCATTTTGGTTTCGATTCCAACAAATGAAGGAAAAAGTGAACCAAGAAAAAACAAAGGGAAGAAAACCAACCTGAAGCCCTAAGACAAACAAAACAACGGGAAAAACCAGAACGCGGGAGGTGGAGCTAGAACGAGAATGGGAACTGAACCGAGAACTTTGAAAAAGTTGAAATTTTAGTTCCATCCCAGTTTCGCCTCCAGCAGAATAGAGGACAAGGAAAACAAAGTAAAACCTAAGGATGGAAACCAACCCTTAGGACCCAAACAAAAAACACCAAGAAAAAAATAGAAGGCAAAAGAAGACCACCCCAAAAGTACATATGTAAGACTCCAAAATCACCAGGAACTCAACACAAAGGCACCCACAACCAAATCAAGCACCAAAGACCAAAACCATAAGATTTTCAAAGATAAGCACAAAGGAGGGGACACGCCATAGAAACGAGCCAAAAGAGGGTCCCTACTTTTAGTGGGGCATGTGTGCAAAATTGCACAACAAATGGTGAATCCCCTAGGGCAATGCTCCAGAGCATTTCAATGAAAAAATCTAATCAAGAACTCAGAATCTCTGGTTTCAATCCAAGCATCAGGTTACATCTAAACAATGTTTTAGAAATCACTAAAAAACTAACCTTTCTTGTACCAGGGTCAAAGTGTGTGAGTATGCATTCATTTCCCTTTCCTAAGTTTCAACAAGGACCAAACTGAGTCATACAAGGCTACATAAGGGTTCTAACTCCAAAAGCAACCTAGATAGAGCCTCACTACCAATCAGGTGTCCATAGCCCCAATGAGGTTATCACTGTGATCCTCCCTAGCATAGCTCTACTGCTAGCAAGGCATCCATAGCCCTAGTAGAGATACTAGGATACCCTTGAAAAGGTGAATTTTTAATTTGATTTTCAATATTTTATTTTCCTTTCTTGATATTCTCTTCAAGATTTTCTTTTAAAGCTTTACTTTTCACCTTGTAGGCAATGAAGCCCACACTCAAGGATGAGAACCAAAATGACACTTGAGCAGAACTTAAGATTTTTCACCCAGTTAGACCTCCTAAAGACTATATGCAACCATTGAATTCTTAAGATTTGTGTGAAGATATAAGACCTAAATAAATTCTAGAATTTAACTTAGGAAAGTGACACTAATTCCTAGCCCATGGAACATCAGATGAACGAAATCTACTAGTTGACTCTGAAAAGATGACTAGAGTTTGTAAAATAAATCCCAGAGCAGCCCCAGACAAGCAACCAATTGTACAGATGCAACAACCCTAGAAAGCTAGAAACTAAAAGCAAAAGAAGAGTAGCAGACCAACCAAGAAAAACCAAAAGAAACCCTAATCTAACCAAAGCAAAGAAAACGAAAAGAAATGAAATCTACACTAACCAAACCAAAACAGAAAACAAGAAAATCAAAGCCGAAAGAAAACCTACTCTAACCAAAGAAAAGAAAAAGAAAAGAAAATAAACCTACACTAACCAAACCAAAACATCAAACAAGCAAAGAAAATCTGAAAGCAAATTTACTCTAACTATGCACAAGAGAGAGCTGCAAACAACTCAAGATTGGAAGTAATTCTTTAAATATTACCCATTGGCAGGCAGTGGGTTATCCTCACCAGTGAGGGTTTTCGAGCGAAAAGCATTATCTCCCATTTTTTTTGAAATCTGATAGGTTCCAAGCCAGAGTTTGTCAAATTTACCATGCTCTCCCTTACAGTCATGGGATTTATCCCAGTAGAGATCCAAGTTAGAGATTCTAAATTCTTTTATTGTGGCTCTCCTATCAAACCATCTTTTAACCATACCCTAATGTTTGGAAAAGTTCTCAAGGGATTGATCTCTTTTCTCCTCAAGGTGCAACAACTCAAAAACTCTGGCTTCTCTTTTATCCTCTTCGTTATAGTATTCATTAATGAATTGTAGGGTAGGTATCTTCAACTATATGGGAAATAGAGGTTCCAATCCATACACTAGGTGATAAGGAGAGGTTCCTATGGATGTCTTCAATCTAGTGCGATCTACACAAAGAGAAAATCTAAGCTAGGTGTGCCAATCCTTGGGGTTATTTTCTAGTAGTTTCTGGATGACTATCAACAGGTTCTTATTGGAAGACTCAACCAAACCAATCCCCTGTTGATAGTAATTGGGTGCAAATTTTATGGAAATTCCATGATCATAAGCCTAGTTAGAAAACTTTAATGATGCAAATGAAGGCCCATTATCACAAACTATAGCCAATGGACAACCAAAGTGATTGATAATACCTAACTCCATAAAATTGATTACCACTTCAGAGGTGCATTGTTTGCAAGAAAGATCCTCGGTCCATCTAGTAAAATAATTAGTTATAGTAAGAATATACCTATAGCCTACAGATGAAGGTGGGTTGATTGGACCTATGAAGTCCATTCTTCACTATGCAAATGGTTTTACCTCTATGACAAGCTGAAGTGGAAGAGTTGCGCACCTCTCCCTTCTTGTTGCAGTTTGACACACATGGCAAGTTCTCATGTGGTGATGTGTGTCTTTGAACCAGGTAGGCCAATAATAGCCTACCCTCAGGGTCTGATTTGCAGTGGAATGTGCAGAACCATGGCCTATGCCATATTTGTCATGAAATTCAGTCATTACTCTCCTTGCCTCTTCCTTGCCTAGGCATATTAGGTAGACACCTTCCTGATTTCTCCTATATAGGACAAATCCCTTCATCATAAAACTACCACTCTTCAAATGTAAAGCTCTCCATTGTATTGTATTGAGGTGTCAAGGACACTGCTAGTTCAAAATATAGTGGATAATATCATCATAGCATCCCTTGGAGAAACATCCTCAAGATTATAATGCTGGGTAACAAGGCTAGAACCCATTTCTTCCATTGTCTTGGTCAGTCCTTTCCCTCTTACCAACTTCATTGGTATAATTTCAATATCATACTCTAGTAACATAGTCACCCACTTGTCTTTACGTTCACCCAATTCATTATGCATCAACAACATCTTGACTGTAGGATCAAGGACAATAAAAAACACCTTGTTTCTCAGTATATAGTGTCTCAACTGCTTCAAGGTTTGGACCAAGGCATAATCATGATTTTGAACATTATGATACCTTAATTCGAAATATTTCAAAGGTGCGTTCATGAATGCTATGGGATGTTCATTCCCTTGATCAGACTTTTGTGTCAACAAACCCGCATAGGAGTGATCAAAAGCAAATGAATAGATGTAGAATGGCTTAGCATAATTAGGTCTTACCAAAATAGGGGCCTCATCAATAGATCTCTTGATTTATGCAAATGCTTCCTTAGCCTGTGTATTTCATTCAATATTTGCTTCTTGTTTTAGCATGGAATTCAATGGCTTGATTATCTCTGCAAATCCAGTGACAAAATTTTCTGACAAAGCTAATCTTGCCAAAGAATGACTTCATTTCTTTCTTGCTTGCAGGGGGTTGAATTTTTAGTATAGCCTCCACTCGTTCAGGATCAATGGAAATACCTTGTTCTAAAATAACATTTCCTAACAACTTTCCCTCAATGAACCTGTTAGAACAAAAAAAAATTCAATTAAAATCCTAAGCCTTCTTATCCATTTAAGCCCATATTTTCCTATATTTTCATAAAAAATTATTCACTTTATTCCCTATCCATTTTATCATGCATTTCAAATCCTTAATGCTCCCTTAATATGCATTCCATAAGCTTTTACCGCTTTACTGCGGCCTCCCACAATGGGCTTGTGGTATAGCGGTGGTGGCTAAGGAGCAGGCACTATGTGTTTACCTCCATACCATGGTATCAAGGTGGTGGTGAGTTGACAACAGTCAGCAGGGAAGTGATAGTGTGCAAGATGGTTACCGCACAACCGTGCAAAGTCAACATAGTCACCGTGGTATAGCGGCAGTAGTCAAGGAGTGGTTGGCAAGGAGATACAATAGTACCGTAGCCATCAAAGTAGGTAACCGTTGTAAGGAAGTGAATGGGAGGTAAACAATGAAGCGACTACCACAATACCATTGGCGATCAAGCCAGTGACCATGGTAGCACGATGGATAAGGATAGGTGGTGAGTTAACAACGGGGAGAATGGTTAGCGGTTTGAAGAATGGCCACCGCAGTACCGTGGGAGGGTAAGGAGGAGACCATGGTGGTGGTAGTAAGAGAATATGGAAGCCATGACAGTCAGTGGTGGGATCCATCAAAGTCAAAGCGGTAAAGGAAATAAGGAAATGCATGGAGCAATTAAAATGTCAAAGAAAAATCAAAGGCGGGAAAAGTATTAAATTAAAATCAAATGCCGAACTATGTAAAGATATTTGATTTTTCTGACAAGGCAATTAAATTAGATATTTTATTAAGGAATGTAAGTGGTTGCAACTGAAAATGAAGGGTCATGACCTTTGGAATGTATTGTATAAATGATTTGAAAAATCAAAAAAAGGGAGATTTTTTTGAGGGCGAGAGAATGTAAAAAAAAAAAACCCTTCTGGAAACAAAACAATGGAGATGATTTCTTGACCGAATTCCTTTTTTATTTTTGTTGTTGTGATGTTATAATTGTCAGTTTCTATTTAGTTTTCCCCAATTTAGAGTCTTTTGATCATTTGAGTTCAAATGTCAAGTATATTTTAATTCTTCAAAGTGCATTTCTTCACTTTGTGTGATTTCATTTAATGGTGTCTACAAGTTAGAGTTAAATTCCTTTAAGTGAATCATAGTGTTTGTGACATTTCTTTTGGATAATTGAAAGAGAGCTAAGTAAAAAAATATTTCAACACTATTTATGCTAGTCATAAATTGATGAAGTTACATGCCAGTCATTAAAAATTCATCCCATAAAGTATCTAACAACTTAAATTGTGTTAGGGAGGAATATGTATATGTAATCAGTACACTTTTTACTCCATTGCCCAGTAGAAAGAAGGCATTGATATGCCACATCCTAGAGTAAAGAATTCATTATAAATAAAATATTGATTCAAAAAACCTTTCATTTAATTTGAGTAGTAGAACTAGTTATAGTATCCTTTAGTCTATCCATTCCTAATTGCCATTGTGGGTAGATTGTTTAGCAGGAAATTCATTTCAAATATGCATATTTCACATAGGTTCACCC
>CM021101.1:32671672-32776775 GCA_007115665.2 Sequoiadendron giganteum
ATGACCACCACAGTCAACCATTTAATTGACTGCGGTGCGGTGGTAACCGCTAGACCCAACCGCAGGTGGTCTCATCATGGCCACCGTGGTGAGTGGACCCACCACCTGTGGTATGGTGGTAACCGCCAAGACCACCACTAGCGGTCTCACCGCACTACCGTGGTGAGTGGACCCACCACCTACGGTATGGTGGTAACCACCATGACCACTGTTGGTGGTCTCACTGGGCTACCACGGTGAGTTGACCCACCGCATGTTGTATGGCGGTAACCACCATGACCACTGCTAGCGGTCTGACTATGCTATTGTGGCGAGTGAACTCACCATGTGTGGTAAGGCGGTAACCACCAAGAATGTTACCTTGGTACCACCAAATCCAGTCTTAGCCACTGTGGTAAAGCAATAAAGGAAGAAATGAAACATTTTTTGCCAAGTCATGAAAGTTGGGGCTTCAAGCTGGAAGTTGAGACACATTTTCCCAACAAGTATGGCCTTTGATCCATATACTAAGGCATATGGTGTAGCTTTGATTGGTGTTCTAATGTTGGTTCTATAGGCCCATAGTGTAGGATTAACCTAAACATGTCAATCACATCCAACATCGTTAACCATTTTCTTGAGTATTTTTAGAATTATCTTGTTAGAAGCCTCTACCTGACCATTTCCTTGAGGATAACATGTTGTTGAGAAACGATGTTGGATATGAAATTTTTCACACAATTCCTAGACATCTTGATTTTTAAATGGTCTTCCATTATCAATGATAATGGACTTAGGTATGCCATATCGATAGATTATGTAGTTCAATATGAAAGATGATATATGTTTTCTAGTGATATTTTTGAGAGGAATGACTTCTATCCATTTTGTAAAATATTTTGTCAGTGTGATTATGAACTTGTATCCATTGGATGAAGACGGATTTATCTTTCCTACCAATTCTAGTCCCCAATGATAAAAGGGCCATGTTGATGTAAAGGGGTGTAATTCTTGGGTTGGTGTTTGGATCAAATTATTGTGAATCTAACACTTTTGGCACTTCTTGACAAATCGATAAGATTCTTGCTCGATACTTGTCCAGTAATACCCCGAATGGAGGAGTTTTTTTGCTAGAGTTATACCACGTGAATGAGTTCCAAAAATACGTTCATGAACCTCATTTAAGGCTATCTCAGATTTGTTATGTTCTAATAACTGGAGAAGAGTACCATCTAGACCTTGATGATAAAGTATGTCGGTGATTAAAGTATGTCGAGTGGATTGGCGGATGAAGTTGTGATTTTGGTTTCTGGAAAGATCATGAGGAAGGATGTTATCTTTTAGGTATGCATAGGTCTTTTCATAGATATAGAATTCAGCGACATCTAAATGGTATATGGTTTTGGATTCTGAACTTTTATAAGAAAGATACCTTTTCTATCATAAACTCATAACAACCACGTTTCTATGGTATTTGCAAAAGAGAAGAAATTGTTGCCATAACATCTGCCACTTTGTTTTATGCCCTTGGAATTTTCTCAAAATTGATATTGACAAAGTATTGTTTGAGATCATCAATCATATACTTATAGGGAATCAACTTCTCATCTTTCGTTTGATATTCCTCATTTACTTGATAAATGACTAGTTGAGAATCCCCATATACTTGTAACTCCATGATTTTCCATTCAATTGTCACTTTGATGCCAATGATTAATGCCTCATACTCTGCCACATTATTGGTACATGGAAACATTAATCTATAAGAATTTGGGATGGTGTGTCCTTGGGGTGTAATGAACAATATTCCTGCACCAGATCCTCTTTATCTATATGATCCATCAAAATAAAGTATCCATTGTTGTGTTGTTACTATAAGAATGTTTACATCAATAAACTCCATTGTCATAGGATGATCATCAGTTAAATGAGTTTTTGATTGCATTTTTTGCACGAAAACAACTTAGATAGAATAAAATCTGCCTCTCTTGAAAGGTTGATCTCTATGGATTAAGAGATAACCCCAAGTTCTCTCGGGTGTCACGTCTTGACAATGCAAGAAAAAAATTAGAGATAATGTGAAAATGTTGGTAATCACAAAGTGACCTTACTACAAGCAAATACTGGACTCCAATTTATCAAATCTAGTAATATGTTGATACTTCAAATCTTAAAACTAACCCAAATTCAAAATAAATAGAAAAAGAGAAGGTTTTAGAGATAATTCTAAGACTAATTCTAACCCTAAGATTAACCATGCAAAAGATAAAATGCTCAAAATGGACCAATCCCTCAAAAAATGATTTCTCTTTAACCCAGATAAATTTCCAATCTTACAAAAATAGTGCAATCTTCTAAGGTATTAAATATTTTCAAACTATGAACATTCATTCAGGAAAACCTTATTACAACTGAAATGAACAAACATTCACAATTGAAATAAGAATAATTTTTAAGTCCAGGCTAACTTTGCAAAGTAGCTAACAATTAGCTAACTGCAAAAAGTATGGACTAGAGATCACTGCAAACACTTCAAGCATAAAACCGAAAGCATCACCAAACCAGCTAACATTAAATAAATTAAGCAATTTTAAAGATAGAATATCAAGAACCATGCCAGATAAAATTCAACACAATAAGGGCACTAAATCACAATTTCTTACTTGTATTAAATCATCTTAATAGAAACAAGTCTAGTATTATGTTATAGCACTTGCTTGAAAAGATAAACTAAACTCTAACTCTAACTCCTACTCTTACAATTCGCTGTAATGTAAAATGTCTAGCTTAACCCCTAACATCTAACCTTTACAAATGAGGAAAAATACCAAATTTATAGAAAACCCCCAAGATATGTTGACCAAATTAGGGTTTACAATAATAAACTACCACACAATAGGTCGGCCAAGAGAAATTCAAAATAATATGAAATGTGCATTTAATGTACCAATTTCATCCATGTCAACCTGGAGAATCCAACAAAGAACAATCCAATGCATGCAAAAGAAGAGTAGAAATTAAAAAACAGACCTTTAGCTCGATCCAACCTGCATTAAAATGAACCACCATTAATGCTCAATACATCAATAAAATTCAAGTCAAATCACACACAAACCCATGTAGAAGCAGAAACAAAGACAAGCGGAGATGGAGCCATGAGCAAAATAGGAACATAGACACAACACAGGTGGGGGAAAAAATGGAACCAACCCTGGAGGAAGCGAAGGTTGAACCAAAATGAGAACGAAAGGAAAATAGGTAGGGTCAAAAATGGAACCAACCCTAGCGGAGGTGGAGGTAGAACCAAAAGGGGAACAAAAGGAAAACAGGTGGGGGAAGAGCTGAGACGAGAATGGGAACCAAATAGAAAACTTTGTGAAAGTTCAAAGTTAAGTTGCATCTCGGTCCCGCCTTTGACAAACAAAAGAAAGGGAAAATCAAGGAAAAACTAAGGGAGGAAACCAACCCTTAGGCTAAAAACAATCAAAGCGACGAAAAAAATGAGAAAGCAGGAAGCGAAGCTGGAACGAGAATGAGAAACAAATTGTGAACTTTGTCAAAGTTCAAACTTAAGTTCCATTTTGGTTTCGATTCCAACAAATGAAGGAAAAAGTGAACCAAGAAAAAACAAAGGGAAGAAAACCAACCTGAAGCCCTAAGACAAACAAAACAACGGGAAAAACCAGAACGCGGGAGGTGGAGCTAGAACGAGAATGGGAACTGAACCGAGAACTTTGAAAAAGTTGAAATTTTAGTTCCATCCCAGTTTCGCCTCCAGCAGAATAGAGGACAAGGAAAACAAAGTAAAACCTAAGGATGGAAACCAACCCTTAGGACCCAAACAAAAAACACCAAGAAAAAAATAGAAGGCAAAAGAAGACCACCCCAAAAGTACATATGTAAGACTCCAAAATCACCAGGAACTCAACACAAAGGCACCCACAACCAAATCAAGCACCAAAGACCAAAACCATAAGATTTTCAAAGATAAGCACAAAGGAGGGGACACGCCATAGAAACGAGCCAAAAGAGGGTCCCTACTTTTAGTGGGGCATGTGTGCAAAATTGCACAACAAATGGTGAATCCCCTAGGGCAATGCTCCAGAGCATTTCAATGAAAAAATCTAATCAAGAACTCAGAATCTCTGGTTTCAATCCAAGCATCAGGTTACATCTAAACAATGTTTTAGAAATCACTAAAAAACTAACCTTTCTTGTACCAGGGTCAAAGTGTGTGAGTATGCATTCATTTCCCTTTCCTAAGTTTCAACAAGGACCAAACTGAGTCATACAAGGCTACATAAGGGTTCTAACTCCAAAAGCAACCTAGATAGAGCCTCACTACCAATCAGGTGTCCATAGCCCCAATGAGGTTATCACTGTGATCCTCCCTAGCATAGCTCTACTGCTAGCAAGGCATCCATAGCCCTAGTAGAGATACTAGGATACCCTTGAAAAGGTGAATTTTTAATTTGATTTTCAATATTTTATTTTCCTTTCTTGATATTCTCTTCAAGATTTTCTTTTAAAGCTTTACTTTTCACCTTGTAGGCAATGAAGCCCACACTCAAGGATGAGAACCAAAATGACACTTGAGCAGAACTTAAGATTTTTCACCCAGTTAGACCTCCTAAAGACTATATGCAACCATTGAATTCTTAAGATTTGTGTGAAGATATAAGACCTAAATAAATTCTAGAATTTAACTTAGGAAAGTGACACTAATTCCTAGCCCATGGAACATCAGATGAACGAAATCTACTAGTTGACTCTGAAAAGATGACTAGAGTTTGTAAAATAAATCCCAGAGCAGCCCCAGACAAGCAACCAATTGTACAGATGCAACAACCCTAGAAAGCTAGAAACTAAAAGCAAAAGAAGAGTAGCAGACCAACCAAGAAAAACCAAAAGAAACCCTAATCTAACCAAAGCAAAGAAAACGAAAAGAAATGAAATCTACACTAACCAAACCAAAACAGAAAACAAGAAAATCAAAGCCGAAAGAAAACCTACTCTAACCAAAGAAAAGAAAAAGAAAAGAAAATAAACCTACACTAACCAAACCAAAACATCAAACAAGCAAAGAAAATCTGAAAGCAAATTTACTCTAACTATGCACAAGAGAGAGCTGCAAACAACTCAAGATTGGAAGTAATTCTTTAAATATTACCCATTGGCAGGCAGTGGGTTATCCTCACCAGTGAGGGTTTTCGAGCGAAAAGCATTATCTCCCATTTTTTTTGAAATCTGATAGGTTCCAAGCCAGAGTTTGTCAAATTTACCATGCTCTCCCTTACAGTCATGGGATTTATCCCAGTAGAGATCCAAGTTAGAGATTCTAAATTCTTTTATTGTGGCTCTCCTATCAAACCATCTTTTAACCATACCCTAATGTTTGGAAAAGTTCTCAAGGGATTGATCTCTTTTCTCCTCAAGGTGCAACAACTCAAAAACTCTGGCTTCTCTTTTATCCTCTTCGTTATAGTATTCATTAATGAATTGTAGGGTAGGTATCTTCAACTATATGGGAAATAGAGGTTCCAATCCATACACTAGGTGATAAGGAGAGGTTCCTATGGATGTCTTCAATCTAGTGCGATCTACACAAAGAGAAAATCTAAGCTAGGTGTGCCAATCCTTGGGGTTATTTTCTAGTAGTTTCTGGATGACTATCAACAGGTTCTTATTGGAAGACTCAACCAAACCAATCCCCTGTTGATAGTAATTGGGTGCAAATTTTATGGAAATTCCATGATCATAAGCCTAGTTAGAAAACTTTAATGATGCAAATGAAGGCCCATTATCACAAACTATAGCCAATGGACAACCAAAGTGATTGATAATACCTAACTCCATAAAATTGATTACCACTTCAGAGGTGCATTGTTTGCAAGAAAGATCCTCGGTCCATCTAGTAAAATAATTAGTTATAGTAAGAATATACCTATAGCCTACAGATGAAGGTGGGTTGATTGGACCTATGAAGTCCATTCTTCACTATGCAAATGGTTTTACCTCTATGACAAGCTGAAGTGGAAGAGTTGCGCACCTCTCCCTTCTTGTTGCAGTTTGACACACATGGCAAGTTCTCATGTGGTGATGTGTGTCTTTGAACCAGGTAGGCCAATAATAGCCTACCCTCAGGGTCTGATTTGCAGTGGAATGTGCAGAACCATGGCCTATGCCATATTTGTCATGAAATTCAGTCATTACTCTCCTTGCCTCTTCCTTGCCTAGGCATATTAGGTAGACACCTTCCTGATTTCTCCTATATAGGACAAATCCCTTCATCATAAAACTACCACTCTTCAAATGTAAAGCTCTCCATTGTATTGTATTGAGGTGTCAAGGACACTGCTAGTTCAAAATATAGTGGATAATATCATCATAGCATCCCTTGGAGAAACATCCTCAAGATTATAATGCTGGGTAACAAGGCTAGAACCCATTTCTTCCATTGTCTTGGTCAGTCCTTTCCCTCTTACCAACTTCATTGGTATAATTTCAATATCATACTCTAGTAACATAGTCACCCACTTGTCTTTACGTTCACCCAATTCATTATGCATCAACAACATCTTGACTGTAGGATCAAGGACAATAAAAAACACCTTGTTTCTCAGTATATAGTGTCTCAACTGCTTCAAGGTTTGGACCAAGGCATAATCATGATTTTGAACATTATGATACCTTAATTCGAAATATTTCAAAGGTGCGTTCATGAATGCTATGGGATGTTCATTCCCTTGATCAGACTTTTGTGTCAACAAACCCGCATAGGAGTGATCAAAAGCAAATGAATAGATGTAGAATGGCTTAGCATAATTAGGTCTTACCAAAATAGGGGCCTCATCAATAGATCTCTTGATTTATGCAAATGCTTCCTTAGCCTGTGTATTTCATTCAATATTTGCTTCTTGTTTTAGCATGGAATTCAATGGCTTGATTATCTCTGCAAATCCAGTGACAAAATTTTCTGACAAAGCTAATCTTGCCAAAGAATGACTTCATTTCTTTCTTGCTTGCAGGGGGTTGAATTTTTAGTATAGCCTCCACTCGTTCAGGATCAATGGAAATACCTTGTTCTAAAATAACATTTCCTAACAACTTTCCCTCAATGAACCTGTTAGAACAAAAAAAAATTCAATTAAAATCCTAAGCCTTCTTATCCATTTAAGCCCATATTTTCCTATATTTTCATAAAAAATTATTCACTTTATTCCCTATCCATTTTATCATGCATTTCAAATCCTTAATGCTCCCTTAATATGCATTCCATAAGCTTTTACCGCTTTACTGCGGCCTCCCACAATGGGCTTGTGGTATAGCGGTGGTGGCTAAGGAGCAGGCACTATGTGTTTACCTCCATACCATGGTATCAAGGTGGTGGTGAGTTGACAACAGTCAGCAGGGAAGTGATAGTGTGCAAGATGGTTACCGCACAACCGTGCAAAGTCAACATAGTCACCGTGGTATAGCGGCAGTAGTCAAGGAGTGGTTGGCAAGGAGATACAATAGTACCGTAGCCATCAAAGTAGGTAACCGTTGTAAGGAAGTGAATGGGAGGTAAACAATGAAGCGACTACCACAATACCATTGGCGATCAAGCCAGTGACCATGGTAGCACGATGGATAAGGATAGGTGGTGAGTTAACAACGGGGAGAATGGTTAGCGGTTTGAAGAATGGCCACCGCAGTACCGTGGGAGGGTAAGGAGGAGACCATGGTGGTGGTAGTAAGAGAATATGGAAGCCATGACAGTCAGTGGTGGGATCCATCAAAGTCAAAGCGGTAAAGGAAATAAGGAAATGCATGGAGCAATTAAAATGTCAAAGAAAAATCAAAGGCGGGAAAAGTATTAAATTAAAATCAAATGCCGAACTATGTAAAGATATTTGATTTTTCTGACAAGGCAATTAAATTAGATATTTTATTAAGGAATGTAAGTGGTTGCAACTGAAAATGAAGGGTCATGACCTTTGGAATGTATTGTATAAATGATTTGAAAATCAAAAAAAAGGGGAGATTTTTTCCTAACGAGAGAATGTAAAAAAAACCCTTCTGGAAACAAAACAATGGAGATGATTTCTTGACCGAATTCCTTTTTTATTTTTGTTGTTGTGATGTTATAATTGTCAGTTTCTATTTAGTTTTCCCCAATTTAGAGTCTTTTGATCATTTGAGTTCAAATGTCAAGTATATTTTAATTCTTCAAAGTGCATTTCTTCACTTTGTGTGATTTCATTTAATGGTGTCTACAAGTTAGAGTTAAATTCCTTTAAGTGAATCATAGTGTTTGTGACATTTCTTTTGGATAATTGAAAGAGAGCTAAGTAAAAAAATATTTCAACACTATTTATGCTAGTCATAAATTGATGAAGTTACATGCCAGTCATTAAAAATTCATCCCATAAAGTATCTAACAACTTAAATTGTGTTAGGGAGGAATATGTATATGTAATCAGTACACTTTTTACTCCATTGCCCAGTAGAAAGAAGGCATTGATATGCCACATCCTAGAGTAAAGAATTCATTATAAATAAAATATTGATTCAAAAAACCTTTCATTTAATTTGAGTAGTAGAACTAGTTATAGTATCCTTTAGTCTATCCATTCCTAATTGCCATTGTGGGTAGATTGTTTAGCAGGAAATTCATTTCAAATATGCATATTTCACATAGGTTCACCCACCTAGGTCTAGCAGAACCTTAAGAGTAGAAGGTTTAATTATATAATTGGACTTGTGTGTTGTCCAAGAATGTTGTAAGGGCCTAGAAAACTCTTATGGTTAAAACTTGCATTTTTGAGAACCAACAGTTTGGTGACTTTGTTGGGGATCATAATCTGAAAATAAGCCTTGTCATAGATTCAGTATCTTGATGAAGACTCCGCTGGGAATAAAGAATTACAAATTTTCTCACTTTTGGAAAGTGAGTGGCGACTCTAAATGAACAAATATATTGAGACTGATAAATTGAAATATATATCAAAAGGAAATCTTCCTAAAGTTCAGACCATCACAATTGCTCCCAAAATGCAAGCAAGAAGGTCTTTGTACAAAGATGGTGATGGTCCTAATGCCAAAAATAAATGGACAGAGAAGAAAGATAAAGGTAAGAAGGTGACTGATGACATGGGACCATAAAACAAAAATAAAACATCAAAAGCATCACTAGAGATATACAATTCATATGGTACATTAGCAAATGAAGACAACCCTTCCAGAGAACCTTGCACTCCTGAGGAACAGAGGAATCCCTTTTATCAACTAGATCCTAAGAACGTTGAAGAATTCGTGGTTGAATGTGAAGCTGAAAGAGAAAGAAGACAACATGAATATGATTAGAAAATGGCATTCTTTGAAGAGAATCAGGATGGTCTTAGCTATGAAGCAGCCTCTGAGGAGAATTATGAAATTATGGCC
This sequence comes from Sequoiadendron giganteum, assembly GCA_007115665.2. Taxonomy (NCBI): domain Eukaryota; kingdom Viridiplantae; phylum Streptophyta; class Pinopsida; order Cupressales; family Cupressaceae; genus Sequoiadendron; species Sequoiadendron giganteum. The sequence goes on from CM021101.1 coordinate 32,681,078, forward strand.
AAGGATGAAATAAATGCAAGATTGGAACATGAGAGACAAGAAGTGGAGAGAGCAAGAATAGAATATGAGCAGAGGCTCCAAGAAATTAAAGAACTTGAAGAGTTGAAGTTGAGGAAAGTGCAGATCAATACTCAAATGACTAATTTTCAAAAATATGTGCCACCTCATAGGCAAGGGAACAATAATGTAGGCCCATCAAATTCCTCACATGCCTACCAGAATCAACCAAGGAATCAAGGTAGATATCAAAATGTTCCACCACAAAATCATGGTGTTCAACCACCTCCTTGTCAGCAACATGTACCCCCACAAGGTCAGCAATATGTGGCAAATAATAATCCACTGTACCAGCATCAGTATTACCAAAATCCTCCACAATATGCAACCATGATTAGGCAGTTTGACTTGGCTAGACTAAAAATATGCCCTTACCCTTTGGAAAATAGTTGGAGAAGTATGGTCCCAAAATTCATAGGGAGCAGTGCTACTGCAGCTAAAGAGCATTTAAGGAGTTTCAATGCTTTTATGCAAGATTTAGATATGCAATATGAAGATATACAAATGAGAGTGTTTATGATGTCACTGACTGAAGATGCCAGAGATTGGTTTAATAGTCTTCCAACAACTTCTATTAATTCTATTCATGTGTTTTATGAACAATTTCTTGAGTAGTATGGGAATCAATATGCATCTGAATTTGCATTGCATGAATTAGTGACTATTCAGAAGCATCAAAATGAATCATCTTATGATTTCAACTAGAGATTTTCTAAATTGCATAATAAGATACCTCTTGGATCTAAATTGGCTGATCCTGCTACATTGAGTATTTATCTAAAAGCTTTTGATCCTATGACAGGTTATGAGCTCAGGAACAGGGGTCCTAGGAATTTGGTTGAAGCTCAAAGGAAGGTTGCAGTGATGATTGCCAAGAGGGATAACCCTAGGGTTCCCCAATACGATCCTCCAAATAAACAAGAAAACACATATAGGAATGAGAGGCCAAGACTACATGACATGAATTATAATACAAATTGGAGAAATGGAAAGCCAGTGATGGATGGGACAAGAAATAAAGAGACACTTGACCCTTTGAAGAAAAGAGGGATATACATGGTTGGTAATGGTCCTTGGTGTTTAGTTTGTAATTTTCCACATTCTTCATAACATTGTGTTGTAGCTTAGTCAGTGCCTGGAAAAGATACGACAAAAAACAATAATGAAGAAGACAATAAAATTTATTTGACTTCTCATATTCTTCACTCAGTAGAGTAGAGATATTCATCTTCAAAAGAGAGGATATGAATATGATGTTGATCATCAGAAATATAATGTTCACATGGCAGAGCAACAAAAAATTTTTGATTATGAAGAAAGTGATGATGAACAAGGTCTTCCTACTACATCATATCAGCCTAATAGGGGAAATATGAAGAGAACATCTGAGGAAGAAATTAAGAGATTGACTATTACAGCAGTTGAGCAAGCTAAAAGCAAGTATTGGCTGAGGAATAGAACTGTAAATGAAAATGAAGGTGTTCCAAGAGGAATATTCTTGAAAAGTGAAAATATGTCCCATGAAATATCAAAAACAACAAATGATGAGCATCTTGAAAAAAAAGAATAGAAGTATATCCCCAAAGAAGAAAATAAAGAATCCTCCAAGAACACACAAAATATGGATCAAACATCAAACAGGGAGAAGAGGAAAACAAAGGAGAATGGACAAAATCAAAGAAGGTGATCAGAACTAAAGGTACATCTTTTGATTTCATACAAGCCTTATCTCAATTAAAAATGTAAGTCCCATTGCTTGAAATGATGAAAATTAAGGAGTATAGGGAAAGTGCTATTCAATTAATGTCTAGTGGGAGGAATCAAAATATAAATTTTGAAAAAAATGAGAATGTTGGAATTGCTGATAAGAAAGGAAAGATAAAAGTTTCAGAGATTTGTTTAAGTGATGCATTGATAAATACACCTCAAATTGACCCATTTTTTATTACCCTATTCATAAATGGTAAACTGGTAATAAATTGCTTGATATATTTGGGTGCTTCAATGAATATCATGCCTGTAGGGGTAATGAAGCAACTTGGTTTGTGGGTAGATGTTGAGGGCGGTAAGTGTTATGCCATGGATAGTAGGCATGTCCCAATAGTGGGGATTATGAAAGATGTAGAAGTAAAATTAGTAGCCTACCCACAAGCTAATTATAACATTGATATAACTATGATTGATACACCTCCTCAATTTGGAATGCTTCTGTCAAGACAGTGGACTGCAATAGTTGGAGGTAATGTGCAATTTGACTTATCATATGCCACAATACCAGTTAATGGTTAAGAGGTGAAATTATATAGAGAACCAAGGGTGAATCAGATTGTTGAGTTTGTTTCTCAAGAACAACTTAATTTCTTATGTGATGTAGGTTTGGGGAGTTTCAAAGTAGAATTATCTCAACCAAAACTAGTGAATAGAGACCCAATTGATAGACTTGTTTCTTGAAATCAGCAAGGTGTGTGGAAAATGTACTTTGATGGGGCATGCAGTCAAGAAGGTAATGGAGCTGGGGTAATTTTCATATCACCTGAAGGTACAACATTTAAATATTCATTTTTGTTGGCTTTTGAATGTACAAATAATGTGGATGAGTATGAAGCCTTGTTGATTGGTTTGAGCATGGTTGTCAAACATAAGATTAAATTGTTGTATGTCTTGGGAGATTCTTAGTTAGTTGTGTCAAAAGTTAGATGAAAGTATGCTGATAATAACAAGAGGCTGAAACAATATAGAAATGCTATGTAGGATATAGTTGAACTATTTGATGCATTTTCAATTGATTGGATAGATAGATCTGAAAATTTGATGGCTGATTTTTTGGCTAATGTGGCCTTGAAGAAAGATGATATCACTTTGGTAGGAGTGTCTCAGGTTGAATTTAAAACAAGACCAGCAGTCCCTAACAATATATATAGTTGGCAAGTTTTTGATGATGATACTGACCTTTTGAAGTTTCTTCATTGTATAGATTAGTATGAGGCATAGGAGATTGATTTCAATGCCTTTGTGGAATAACTGAATGGGAAACAGACTGTATTTGGGAAGGAATTTTTACAGCTTAAAACTAACAAGCTTCCCAAAGAGCTTGTGGCATTGGAAAGAGTGTATGATGGGATTGATCGTTCTCTCATGAAATAGACACCTATTAAGAAAGAAGATATTGAAGAAATAAATTTGGGAACTGAATTAGCACCAAAAAGAGTTTATATTGGAAAGAAAATAAGCCCAACCATCAAAAGAATGCTGATTACATTGCTGAGAAAATACAAGCACGTGTTTGCTTGGTCTTATGAGTATTTGAAGGCATATAGAGAAGATATTTTTCAGCATGAGATTCCACTTAAGCTAGACACAAATCCATTCAGACAGAGGCAAAGGCCTATTAACCCAACTCTAGAAAATAAGATGCAAGAGGAGCTAGCAAAGCTCAGAGATGGAGGTATCATTAAACCCATTAGACATTCAGCATGGTTCTCGAATTTGGTTCTAGTTAGGAAGAAAAATGGGGACATAAGATTGTGTGTTGACTTTAGAAATCTGAATGTTGCTTCCCTAAAAGATAATTATCCTCTTCCAAACATGGAGGCAATATTGCACAAAGTGACAGGGTGTGAGCTTTTAGCAATGATGGATGGATTTTCTAGGTATAATCAAGTCAAAGTCAAAGAATCTAAGAAATACACAACATTCACTATGCCATGGGGAAATTATGTTTATATAGGAATTTCATTTGGTCTCACAAATGCAGGAGCTATCTTTCAAAGGGCCATGGATGTAGCATTCGTAGATTTGATTAATGCTATAATGGTGATATATCAAGATGACCTCACTGCTTATTTCAAAAGGGGAGAGGATCATATTTCTAATTTGGAGAAAAATTTCATCAAAGCCTTGGAATATGGTATAAGTCTTAATCCTAAAAAATGTCATTTTGCTGTCACAAAGGGTAAACGTTTGGGGCATATTGTGTCAAAAGATGGGATTACGATAGATCTTGAAAGAGTAGAGGCCATAGATAATATTCCCATTCCTGAAACTGTCAAAGCAATCTAATCATTCTTTGGCCAAATAAATTTTGTTAGGAGGTTTGTGTCCAATTTTGCTAAGATTGTTAAAGCTATATCTAAAATGTTGAAAAAAGGAGAAAAATTAGATTGGACTACTGAAGCTATGGATGCCTTCATATCTATAAAAAGAGCTATTAAAGAAGCCCCTATCTTAAAGTTTCCTAATTTTACTAAGCCATTTCAGATTTTAGCTTTTGCTTCGTTCCATACCATAGCTGTTGTCATGTTACAAAAAAATGACAAAGGTCATGAGCAGCGTGTTTCTTTTTTCAGCAAATCTTTGCAGGGGTCCGAATTGAGATATGACTGTGAACCCCTAAACCTGCAAATACACAAGACAAAAAACACGGCGAGATGTTAGATCCAAATGCAATACAAGAGTGAGATATTCCCCATGAAATCCATCAATTTAAACTAACTAATAGGAAATGAAGAACAAACTCAAATAACATGAAAGTAAATCCTAATCCAGCCAATAGATTGATGATCCCATGGGGGAATTGGTGCCAATGGAGTGTTGCAATTGGCCCTTTCCCAATTCCTAGGTTGCAATGCAAATGATCTAGAAATGGTCCAATCTCCAAAGAGATTTGAGCATAACTTTTATGTAAACGTGAAAAATGATGAATGCTTAGATGAAATGAGCAAAATTAGTTCTCAATTGGACAGAGTAACTTTGCATGAGGATTGTGGATGAGAACTGAGGAGAGGAGTCTCCAATTTATAGACTTCAATTTGGGAGAAGTGAGCAAGATTGAGCAATGTGGGACAAAGGATAGTCCAATGGCATTGTGCCACTTGTCCACATGTGGTTGGAGGAGGAATGAGCACATTTTGGCCAATGTGCATGATAAATGCATAGATTTGAATTTGAAATTGTGAGTTGACTTGTTGAAGAGGGAAAAGAAATGAAGTTAATGTCACTTGGATCAAGGTCAAGGACATGTAAGAGGTCTTAAATGCCTTGTTGGAAGGACTAAGTCCACTTGGTTTTTTGAATTCAAATGAGGGAATATTCCCTTTTGATGTTTTATGAGGGAAAATAGATGAATTAATAAATCAAAGTATTTGATTTATTGTGCAACTTGCATTCTCTAGAGAATTTTAAGGAGAGTGATTAAGTTAATCAAGATTCTAATTAAATTAATGAAGAATTAGGTGATGTGACAATTTAGACCTGAGTTTATGAATTAATTTTAAGTCAAGAATTGAGAGGAAATAATTTATTAAATAAATGTTTTGATTTATTTATTCTAGAGGGAACATGTTGGACTAAATCAAATAGGGTTTAATTTATTTAATTTAATAAGAAGACTTTAGAGATTTTAATTAAATAAAATGATTTATTTAATTAAACAGGGATGTAAGGTTGATTAAATTACATTGATTAATTTAATCACTGAAAGAAGACTTAAATTAATAAATAATGATTTATTAAATTAGGAGATAGAATGTTGATGAAATGCTGAGAAAATGATTTAAGAGGAAACGTTGTCAGTAAATCGGGATCAGGTGTGCCGAAATGAACTTGTACATTTTCCATGTCTACACTTTGCCCCTCTTTGAAGCAATGTACTTATTGCATTGATTCAAAGAATAAACTATTGTGATCAAAGGTCCAGGATTTTCTTGAATTTTTTCAAATGCCCCACTGTTGCCTTAGCAAAAGAATATTGCTGGATACTACCCCCTCGAGAGATCGGACGAAAATTTTAATTTTTTGGATGATCTTGCGAAAAAGATGACAAGGTGCCCGACAGGCCAGAAATGCCCCAGAATACTGGAAAAATGGATTAAAATGCCAAAAGGCACACATAATGACTCTCAGTTGGACAAAAATGGGTTCGAGGGACCAAAACCCTTACCAGGAGGTCAAATTAGGTCAAAAAACCCTAATTTTCAGGTTTAAATAGACCTTGAGGGGTCACTTTCAATACATTTGTACTTTTAACCTTGAAAAATTTGACACTTGAGCTCTAAGTTTTTGAGAGAAAATGGCACAATGACAACTTCCTCTGCACATGTCAGAGCGGGTATGAGTACATTAGCGACTAGTCACGGCAGGACCTGCGTTATATACCCCTATTCGACCTTTATTTTTCTCGTTATTCGTGCATTAATTATGTTTAAATTTTGGTAAAGGTGACGCGATGTGATATAGCACCGCAGAAAACTTTCAAACAAGGTCGCGCGGTCCTATATAGGGCCACTTGTGTATAGAGCGCCACGTGGGTGAGTTTAGACTTAGGAATTTTTTGGTCACCAAAGCTGGCCGCTTCCACAAACTACGCCGCACGGGCCAATTTATCTATTTTTGCTATCAAAGTCTGCCGCGTGGGCTAGTTTGTATTATTTGGCTATCTAAGTCCACCGCATAGCACTGTTTAGGAAATTACAAGCTGCGTTGCTTTTGTTGTTTCCAATGCGAAAGGCGATACAAACAAAATGTTTTTTTTCTAGGGAAGCTAATGTGGTACCTTTCCTTGTGTAGAGGAGACACGAGGTTATTCATTCGAGGGAGCACCAGTGGGTAGTACTCAAGAGACTACAGGGTATGCACATATTCCTCCAAGAGCAGGTTGGGATACTCGGTTTGTGGTTCGTTGCCTATGTTCCTCCTATTCGAGCACATCTGGGTATGATGCATGCCTTGGCCAAGCGGTGGCATAGCGAGACATCGTCTTTTCATATTCCTATCGGTGAGACTACCATTACTCTCAAGGATGTTTGGCACATCTCGCGACTACCCATTCATGGAGAGCAAGTGATTTATGATTTGGAGGAGGGTAGGGATGCTTGCTTTAGTGTTATGGCTGTGGACAAGCTCATGCTTTGCGATGGTCAGATAGATTTGGAGAGGTACCGGGGTATAGCCCCTACTTACAACTTGATCGTGGCTGCCATCATTTCTAGTCTCGTGGCTCCTGATCGACACAGCTGATATTTCAATTTGGATTAGGGACTAGCATGGTAGTAGATGTGTGCTCATCGAGTGTGATTTTCCTGGGGACTAGTATTGTTGGCCTCCTTGTACCAGGAATTGCATGAGTTTTCCTATTTGGAGGGCTAGGCTCTTGGGGCTGGATTGACTCTTCTACACATTTGGGCTTGGGAGCGGATCCCGGTGCTTTTTTTGATTGTGAAATGAATTTCTATAGATATTGATGACCCCATCATGTGGCGGTATGGTGGGGCGAGGATTCACTTCACTCACATGGGTACAAAGAGTATAGCCCATTGGCGACGGGTTCTAGATGAGATGACAGTGGTCGTATGGAGGTCGTGGATGGGTATAGGTCCATGGATGGATGATGCTGAGCAGATTTTCTTCGCTTGCTAGGACAGATTTATGTAGGGTCAGGAGCACACTCTAATAGAGAGGTACCTTCTTGATAGGGTAGCCAGGTAGTTCGGTGAGGTGCGGGATATTCCCGATGCTTAGTACGTGGCACTCTTCGCACGCTCGACCAGAGAGATCGCTTGGGGACCACTCATTCCAAAAGACGAGGCAGTTTCCTCATTCTGACAGTTGGTGGCCCGATCGTGGCCATATGATTAGGGGCCAACAGACGCAGGGGTGACTCCAGTGTATAGGGCATGGTTTAGTCTGTCAGTGAGATTGACAGTTCCTAGGATAGTGCTTCCATGTCGGAGGCCCAGAGGTAGGTCAGCAGAAATAGGCCGGGGAGGTGTACCACTGGTGCAGCCAATAGTAGGACAAGATGGGAAGCCCCAGATAGGCCCACAACAACAACTAGCAGTATAGTTGGCAGGGCAGCCAATGGGGTAGCCAGTGGGACAGCCAGGTGAACAGCTAGTAGGACAGCCAGGTCCCCATGATGTACTGATTCAGCAGTTACAAGGTCAGGTACAAGTTTTGACAGCGGAGCGAGATGAGGCTCGGCGATAAGTTACTGCGGTCACAACTGAGAGAGATCAAGCATGATCCGAGTGGGATCAGGAGATTGGCCGACAGAGACAGCTAGAGAGTGCAACCTCCATGTCCCAAGGTCGATTAGTGGATATTTGAGAGTATAGAGAGGCCATCAAAGAGGCTGAGTACTATCATCAACATTACCAACAAGTAGTTCCATCAAGCAGCAGAGTGCCAGACTTCTCCCAGCAGATAGGGAGGTGACCAATAGAGGCTCACGGTGAGAGACAGGATGGGGAGGACAGTAGCCAGCAGGGCTAGCCCCCCTTTTTATCACTGGATAGTTTGTTCCATTTTTGATGTGCGGGCTGGAGTATTTTGGCCTTATTGTACCATGTATTTGATGTACACCTGATCTGATTTGTATCATAACAGTACTTTTTGATGATATATATGAGATGATTCACCCTTTATGATATGTATGATGTGCATGTAGATGTATGATATGCAAATGTATGATGCTATGAGATGTTTTCTATTCTTATGCTTATGTGATGTAATGAATGTATTTTATTTTTGTATATTTTCATGTTTTATGGATATAATGATATGCTAATGGTAATGGATGTAAATCATTATGTATGATGCAATGCTCTTCTTAAGATATTTTTAGAATAACAAATTTATATTATTCCTCGTAACATAACATAATGATATGATGTAATGTGTTTTTATGCTAATGATCATGTGGATGCAGGGTGTATGCATTGGTGATGTTTTGATTACTATTATGATACCATGTTAGTGTGAAAAGAAGATAGAAGATTTGCAGAACTAATGAATTAGTTAGAATGGTGATGGTGATTTGTATTGCTAGGAATTGAGATTTTCAAAGGGTCAATTGCGTTATGTTTGATAACACACATAGGTACGATGCATCAAGGTATAAAGGACTAGGATGGTGTGGTACCCAGTGTGATGGACTTTGACTCGACAATTAGATAGGAGTATTATTGTTCACACTTAACATACATACCTCATTTAGGATGTAGTTCAGACATTCTAAACATCTTAGACCAAAACATAGAAAAGAAAGATTTCCTATATGGTCAACAAGATACCTAAAATATCCTTCCTACAAACCTAAAAAAAACATGCATGACTAAGTTATTTTACAAGCATATCCCACAAGCACAACAGATAAAAAGATAATGATCATTACCCCATTCCTTTCTCTCTAAACCTGTTTTGTTTGGGCATCATCGAGAGGTCCTTGAAATGAGCGCAAAATAAGTCAAAAAGACCAAATAAAGTAAAACAAACAAGCTAATGTTCTTCATACCGCTTGCCAAGACTAACTACTGTGAGGGGTACCTGATTCTTATGTCCATCACAGGAAAGCTTCATCTTAGGACATGTAGTGATCAGGGTTTTTGTGTGACTGATTTGGGCGATAAGCTATTGATACTCCGAGTTGACCAACTTGCTTGCTTACTGATCTAGACTTGAGACTTTGACACTTAGGTGTTCACTTTGGAACTTGCTAAACTTGATTTTGATTGCCTCACCAAAGGGTGAAGGTGACACTTGACTTTATTATGAGTGAGATGATCATGGGTGAAAGCGAGATGAAATGGATGCACCATTTTGGATTTTTCAAATGTTTTGAGGCTGTTTTTGGAATTTTCGAGATGTTTTACAAATGTTTTTGGTATTTTCAATATTTTATGATGAACAAACTAACTTAAAGACCTATCCTAGGGGTCTCGGGAGCTGATCCATAGATTAGCCTTGGCTACGTTATACACGTAGAGACCACGTAGTTCGACTGATGAAAAAATTGACTTAATGAAAAGATAGATGGGCAAACAGATTTCCATTGCGATGAACGCCTAAGTACTGACCTAAATATAAAAATAGATGGGAAAACGGATTGCCAATGCGACAGACGCCTAAGGACTGACCCTAACTGTCTTGGGGGATGATCAAAGATCAACCTTGCCTACGTTCAAAATCAGAGACGACATAGTTCGGACAAGGTGAAATACTGGCAAGACTCAATGATGAAATTTTGAAGATTTTCTAATATTTCGACATGCTTTTGGACTTTTTATGATTTGGATGTTTTTAATTTTTGATTTTTTTGATGTTTCTGAGTTTTTTGATGAATTTTACGAGAGTATACATGAATCCGATCCAATGCATGTGAGAACATGCCCCCAGTGTGGTGCGATAGACTACTTTGATAAAGGCAGGACAAACTGACCTTAGGAATATGCCAAGTAGTACTATGGTGGAATATGATATGGACACCAGCTCAGGCCATGCGAGCAAATGGGTGTATGGAGGATAAATGGAATGTGATGGAATGGATGAGTCACGCAGATCCTGGTGGATAGAGAGTGCTTTATTTACACTTGATGCATGTTTGTTAGGTTTTCACCAAGGTACTTGTCCAAAGTGCCACCGAAGTGGTTTTCACTAGAGGAAGATTTTTTCTTTACTGTTTTCAATCTTTTTTCTATTTTTTTTTTTTTGGATTTTTTGTATTTTCTGACTTTTTTTGTTGTCCTCAAGACGCCTGTTTGCCAAGTTTTCATTAAGGTAACCATTTTTTCAGGACTTTTTATGATTGTTTTTGTATTTTTTGTTTCTATACCTTGCAAGTTCTTAGGCATAAAACTTTTTGAGATAACAACTATTCATGGGTTCCTGCAGAGGCTCATCCTTTGGTGTCGACAACTAATATGCCCCTAATTTATAGCTTACAGTGATGACAAAAGGTCCCAGCCAATTGGGTTCAAATTTTCCTTTGCTATCCGAGTTTGGTGCATTCTTTTGGTTCTCTTTTAGCACAAGGTCACTGACGTGGAAGTTGCGTTGCCTAATCTTCTTGTTGTAGCTCTGTTTTAGTCAATTTTGGTAGACCTGTAGATGATTTAGGGCATCCATATGCCGTTCATCTAGTAACTCTAGCTCATTCAGTCTTGTAACCCTGTATTCTTCATCTGTGATGAGGTTTTGCAAGGATATTCTCAAGGATGGGAGCTCGATCTCAATAGGGAGGATGACTTCTGATCCATAGACCAAGGAGAATGGGGTGGCACCTATTGGCATGCAGATACTGGTACAGTAGGCCCATAAGGTGAGATTTAGCTACAAATGCAGGTCACGACTAGAGTCATTGACTGTTTTCTTGAGGATTTTTAGAATGGTTTTATTGGTAGCTTCTGCTTGGCCATTTCCTTGTGGATAGTATGGAGTGGAAAAGTGATGCTTGATTTTGAATTTTTCACATAAATTGTGGACATTCTAATTTTTGAAGGGTGTCCCATTATCAGAGATGATGGATTGGGGAACATCGTATCGGCAAATGAGGTAGTTCAAGTTGAACTTGGATATCTACTTTCTCGTGATGTAGGTCATAGGAATTGCTTCGACCCACTTCATGAAATATTCGGTGGTGGTGGTGATGAACTTATGGCCATTGGATGAGGTGGGTGAGATTTTTCCAATAAGATCGAGCCCCCACTAGGAAAAGGGCCAACATGTAACAATGGGATACAGTTCTTGAGCCGGTGCATGAATGATATCTTCGTGCTATTGGCACTATAGACACCTTTTGACAAAGTTATGTGCCTCTCTTTCCATTGTCGACCAATAGTATCTGGTTCTCAACAATTTCTTAGCCAAGGTCATACCACTCAAATATGAACTGTAAGTGCCTTTGTGTACCTCCATTAGAGCAGTCAAGGCTTCCTTAGGTTTTAAACAACTTAACAATGTTCTGTCAACACTTCTACGAAAGAGGGTTTCTCCTAGGATGACAAATCGTAAGGACCTTTTGACGAAGGTTCGCTTGAGGTTTGGGGTAATGTCAGCTGGAAGGATTCCTAATCTTAGATAGGTGTAGATGTCATGGTACCAAAGATCACTTGGAACAATGAGTTCACACACATATTCTGATTTTGGTACCTCGAAAGTGGGTACGAGAAGCTACTCTACCAGGAATTTGTGTTTTGAGACGTTGCGAGGGATATCTAGCAAGGATCCGATTGTTTCCATTGCATTTTCTGCTTTGTTGTTTTCCCTCGGTATCTCCTCAAAGGTGATGTCGATGAATGATTCCTTGAGGCTTTCTACCACCTTTTTGTATGGTGTAAGCTTATCATCTTTAGCTTGGTATTCACCGTTGACTTGGTTGATGATAAGTTGTGAGTCTCCATAGACCTTTAATGTCGTGATTCACCACTGTGTTGTGATATTGAGGCCTATGGTTAAAGCCTCGTATTTTGCAATATTGTTTGTATAGGGGAATGCTAATTTGTAGGATCTCGATATACAATCTCCTTGTGGGGTGATGAAGAACACACCAGCTCCTGATCCATGTTGTGTGTGAGATCCATCAAAGTACAGTTTCTAGTGGTCGGCTACATTGAGATTGAAAAGAGACTCATCTGGGAGTTCTGATATGAGCGGGTTTTCTGTGTAGAGGGGAGCTTCTGCTAGCTAGTCTGCAATAACTTGTCCTTTGATCACCTTTCATTCAACATATTCAATGTCATGTTCAGATAATATCATTACCCATTTATCCATTCTGCCTATAAATATTGCTTTTGACAATAGATATTTCAGAGGGTCTATCTTAGCAATTAACTTAATTTGATGAGCTAACATATAGTGCCTGAACTTCTAGGCTGCAAATACCAATGCCACACAAGCATTTTCTATGGATGTGTAATTGAGCTCATGGCCCACCATTGTCCTGCTGATATAGTAAATTGCCCGCTCGGTTCCTTTTTCATCATGTTGGGCTAAAAGGGCACCAAGGGCGACTGTCGTTGCTGAGATGTACAGAATCAATGGTTTCCCTATAATTGGTGGCATCAATATAGGTGGTGTAAGTAGATATTATTTTATTTTTCTGAATGCTTTCTCACACTTTTCATCCCATCTGAATGCTACTCCCTTGTGGAGCAAGTGTGAATAGGCAATTTGCTTATCTACCAGTTGTGCTATGAATCTTTGCATGGACTGGAGTCTACCTTGTAATCCTCTGAGTTGTTTTAATGTTTTGGGTGCTTCCATATCAAGGATTGCTTTTACTTTTGTAGGATCCACCTCTATCCCTCTCAATGAAACTATGTATCCCAACAGCTTTCCTGATTTTACCCCAAATACACATTTCTTTGGATTGAGTCTAACCTTGTATTGTTCTAGCCTGTCAAAGATTGCACTCAATGTCATTATGTGATCCTGCCTTTTCTTTGATTTAGCCAATATTTCATCCACATAATCTTTGACAGTTTTGTGGATCATGTCATGGAAGATCAGTTTCATTGCTCTTTGGTATGTAGCTCCTGCATTCTTTAGCCCAAATGGCATCACATTCCCGCAGTAGGTGCCCCAAGGACATGTAAAGGTGGTCTTGTGCTGGTCCTCCTTTGCTATCATGATTTGATTGTATCCCAAGAAGCCATCCATTAGGGACAACATATCATGCCCGACCATCATGTCCACTATCATGTCAATGTTGGGTAGTGGAAAATCATCCTTAGGACATGCTTTGTTTTGATCTCTAAAATCCATGCAGATGCGAATGCCCCCATTTGGTTTTGAGATTGGAACAAGATTAGATACCCACTCTGGATAGTTGATTGGGTGTATGAAGCCAACATCCAGGAGCTTTTGTAATTCAATCTTAATGAGTAAGGCTATTTGCGGGTGCATCTTCCTTAACTTCTTTCTAACTGGTTTCGCTCCAGGATGAATAGCTAAATGATGAACTACTACTTCCGGGTCTAGACCTGGCATGTCGGCATAAGTCCATGCAAAGTTTACCTTTCTTTCTCTTAGGAATGCTACCACTAGTTCTTGTTCTTCTTCTTGAAGTGTTTGAGTGTAGAATGTGATTTGTGGCTCTATTTTGTTCCCAAGTTGATAGGGTTGCATTGCTCTGCTAGGACTGCTGACTTTTCTTGATGTAGCATTGTAGGGGGGAGATTGAATCCTTCATCCTCTGGTGCCTCAAATAGGTTTTCACCATTGGATGTGTCCTTTATTTTTACTATTTTATGGTTAGAGAGCGCCACAGAGTGGTTTTCACTCAATAACACTGAGCTTATTCTCAATAACATCGAGCTTATTCTCAATATTTTCCTTTTGTGACTAAAGGACTCAATCGTCTCCCCATAGTATGCTTGTGTGTCCAATGTGATATTAAATCTGACCTTATGATCCCCACATGGGACTATATCCCTTATTCCCATGAATTTCGAGAGCGCCTCATCATTTTTGAATGATTCGAGAATTGGCGGTCCTCGTTGATCGTGATCGATGAGTTATGGGTGTACTAAGGTGATTTGGTGGGTTCATTGGTTTGACTCAGTTGTGGAGGCACTAATCATTAGTAGGGTGGAATCCTCAAAGAGCCTAGGGAGACCTGCTATGGTATCATCATCGTCACTACTAGCACAAACATCGGTGATGTCAAAAGTGAAGTTGTCAAGTGGGATACCTAGGCATACAAGTGGTCTAGGAGTGTTTGTTGTTACCCAAGGAGAGGACCTGACTGCTCTTCTGGGAGTACCTCTGCCACGTACAGTTATACTCAAAGGAGTATACCCAAGGCCAAGGTTTCACATTCTTCTTTCTACGATGATGGGCTCCAACCGTCCATCATTGTTTCTTCCAAGGCTTTCATTCCTATTATAGCCCATACCAAACATCATTTGTAACCCTCTGTTAGTTTCCTCCATGGGTAGGGTGGGAGTGGGTCTTTCATCTTGCTATAGTGTGTTTGAGATGTCCTCCTCATCCACATTCTCTCGACTAAGATCCCCCCAATGGTGGAATTCGAAGGGTTCTGGTCTAATAGTGTGGATAGGTGTTTGAAGTGGTTGGGGTTGTCCATGCGACCTATGAGATTGTGGTAACTCTCCTACAACAAATGCATTTCTTTTCATTCTATAATCACCACATCCATTGTCCTGGATCATGTTTTTTATTTTGGATATGTCAGGGATGGCGGGTGTCTCTGTCGTAGAAGTGGAAGCCATATTGGCTGGGTCTATGTATGAAGTAGATGGTCCTTCATCATTTTTGGGTACTTGAGAGATCTTATAAAACTTGGCTTCCAAGTTTTTGCAGTAAGCAAAGGGTTCGAGATCCCCATATATAGTGACCTCCTCATTCTGATGTTAGAACTTGATGCATTGATGATAGGTTGAAGCCACTGCCTTCATTCCATGTATCCACGAGTGTCCCAGGAGGATGTTTTATGGTAGGTCGAGGTCGAGGACCTGATAGGTGATTTCCATAGTTATCGGTCTCACTTGGATGGGGATTTTGATAGTGCCCTAAGACACTCTTTCTTGGTCGTCATATGCCCTTATTGTGATGCTTTTGTTCTTATTGATGGAATCCTCAACGAATCCCAATTTCTTTATGAGCTTTAGAGAATAAATATTAAGGCCTGCACCTCCATCCACCAAGAATCATTTGACTTTCTTTTTGTGGACTAGTACTTGGAGGTGGAGTGCATGGTTATGAGATGGCTATGGAGGGAAATATTGATCCAAAAATGTAATGAGATTTGGGGTAATGATGTTACCCACCATATCTTGGAATTTTTCTATGTGAAGGGTGGCGGCAATGGTGGATGCAACTAGTGCTTCATCAAGGATTGTCCTATGGGTGGCAGAGTTTTTCAATAGTTCCATGATGGAGATTTGGGTGGGAGTTCTCTTTAGCTGGTCAATGACATTGTAATCATAGGGAATGGCCTTTGTACTAGAAATGGGGGTCTTAGCTAGTGCCCCGACAATGGTAACTTTTTTGCCACATGTGGTGACTCCACAGTCGTTGTTGGCTCCCTTGACATTTATGACGGTGACCATCTCATTGACGCATCCGACTATCTCCTCATATACTAGATTGGCACTAGCATAATTTTGCTTGCCCTTATTGTTCCCTTGATTATTTCCTTGATTATTCCCTTAGTTGTGGTTTGGCATCGGATTTGTGTATATTTTTAGGTCTTGTTTTCTAGAGGGTTGCTCGATATTGATAATTTTATCCTCAATGAGGTCTTGGATGATATTTTTGAGTCTCATGCAATTGGCGGTGGTATGTCCTTTGACTTTGTGAAAGTCACAAAGGAGATTCTCATTATACCATGGTGGCTTAGTCATGGGTTTTGTGTATTTCTCTGAGTTAGAGACTTTAATTAGATTCTCTTTGACCAACTTCCTCATTATGGACTCAATTGATTCACCAAGAGCTATGAATTTCCATTTGGGGGGATACTTGTTGCGGGGAGGTGGTCCTCCTTGATTACCCAAGTTGTTGATTTGATTGGTGGGAGTTGGTTGTTGTTGTGCTACTATTGCATTAGTCTGCACATTGTTGCAACTATGATTTTGTAGTTGATGATGGGTTTGGGTATGCTGCTTAGGGGCACTGATGACCACTTTAGCATCGACTACGCCGTCATTTGTGATATTTTTATTCCTCAACCAAGTTCGAGGTTTATCATTGTAGTTGTTAGATAGGCGATTATCCTACAGTGGAGTGAATGTTGGTGCACCTCCTCGCTCAGTAAGGGCTCTTTCGATGTTGAGCGCCTTTGGGATCAATTGGTCATATGATGTGATGGATTGCATTTTCAAGTAAAATGCCAAGTTTTCATCTAGATTGGCTATGATGGTGCAAACTTGTTGTTCCTCTGGCATGGTCCACTTGCTCTGATTGGCCTTGGATCACCATCTTTACAAGAAGGATGTGAATAGCTCCCCGTTTCTTTGTTTGAGTACAGAAAGTTCTTCCAAACTAACATCCGCACCCATATTGAAGGTGTAATTCTTAAGGAAGGCTTCCACGATTTCCTTGAATGTTTTAATGCCCGTGGGTAGGTGAGAAAACCATTCCATGGCTAGACTAGTCAGACTATGAGGGAAGAGTCACATCAGATACGTGTCATTGTTGTGACTTCCATGCAATGCACCTGAAATTCCTTGACATGGTTTTCAAGGTTACCTGTTCCATTGTACTTGTCAAACTTAGGGATCTCAAATCCCTTTGGGAATAGTATCATGGTGAGGCTTCTGTTGAAAGGGTAAGGGCATAATTTTCCTAGTGTTCTTGTGGTTTTTCCTGCTTGTAAGTCCAACACTTGCTGTGAAAGCAGCTTTATTTGTGTCATGACATCCTTGCTTAGGTCGAGAGGTGGAATGAAGGAGTTGTGAGGTGTTTGATGGGTGGGGAGATTACTAGTGGGTGTTTGTTGCAAGCTCTACTATGCGTTCAAAGCCTATTGGTATGCCTGCATTTGCGTCAACAATGCTTGTTGTTGATCTTGTTTCTATTGTTCCAACAATGCTTGTTGTTTGTCCATGTGTTGTTGTTCCCATGAAGCCTGTTGTTGTGCTAGTAAAGCTTGATGTTGATCTAGCTATTGTTGCACCAACAAAGCTTGTTGTTGGTTGAGCTTTTGTTGGCATTAGCTTGTTGTTGTGCATGAAAGTCTTACAGGGCTTGTTGGTATGCTTGCAAATGGATTTCTTGCAATTATGCTTGGTATTGGGCTTGTGCTTGAGCTTTTGCTTGTGCTTGTGCTTGTGCTTGTTCTTGTGCTTGCGCTTGAGCTTGTGCTTGTGCTTGTGCTTGTGCTTGTGCTTGCGCTTGCTGATTTGCTGGAGTACTCTCTATTGGTTAGCCTTTTGAAGGGTTTGGATTAGCATGGTGAATGAGTTTGTCGTATTGGCTTTTGGTGGGATTGGTGGTGGAAGAGGAATCATGCCAACCATTGTGATGGGTGGAGGGATTGTGGTGGTGATTAGGATTTGGGTGCTTGGAGGGGTGGTTGAGATGATTGGTCCTTGAGATGGTATGCTTTGGGATATTTGAGGACCAATTGAAGTGGTGGCTTGAATGGTTGCCACTTGTTGTTGTGATGATGTGGGCAAGAAGAGGGAATTGGGTGTGATGTTTAGATTGCTAGGTTTTGAGAAACCATCGATGTTGAGAGGAGGAAAACCCAATCCAAGAGGTGATGTGGTTGTGAACAAAAATGGGGGAAGAGATGGAATGTTACCTTGAAAAGAAGGATTAGCAACGTTAGTTGTTTCAAACAAGCCTCCTTCTCCAAGTGGTAGAGAAGTTTGTATGTTTGATTGACAGGCTGGTGTTGCATGAAATGAAGACGAGCCTACGTGGTTATGGAAGGTGAGTGGGACGTATGGGTGGGATAGATTTTCTAGGATAGAAGTAACTAGCATGGTGGTGATGACTACCTCTTTGTTAGCCACAAGGTGATGCCTTTGTAATTCTTGGAACATGGCACTCCCCTTGTTCACATTCGGCGAGGTTGGTGTGATGGCTGATGTGGTGTAAGGTATTTCTTGATTAACATTTCACATCAGGGATGCATTTGTAAGAGGTATATCTGTACTAGTGCTTGTGTCAAGGTTGGAAGGGAACTGGACCCCCCCTCTTGCCAGCATATTTAGGTACTTGAACATAGCACTGACAATTTTGTGGTTCTCTGGATTTTGAACCATCTTCATGATTTCGGATTGTGTCATCCCCATGTCCTCATTCATGATGTCCTCTTGATGACTCTCCTCTTGAGGATTTTGTGATGATAAGGGAGAGTTACTTGGGGGATTGCTCAATCCTGCTAGGTTCACTTTGGAGTTTAACTAACTCATGTCCACAAAATTTGATATTTCTCTTATATTCTCCATGTTCTTCTTGTATTGAGATCTTGTTTGGACCATTAAAAATAGGGATTTGTTCAATCCTAACCTTTTAGGCCCAAAAGAGAAGAACTAGGGAAGCTAAATGATCAAAGATGGTGGTAATGGTGATGGGCTAAACGGATGGGATGAGTGAGTGAAACCTTTTGAAGAACTTTTGAAGGTATACGCTAAACTTGTAAGGTATTTTAGATTGATTGTGATAATTTGACTAGATGTGTCAAGTCAAACGAGATTGTTGTGAAGTTGTACTCCCTAGGAAGTTACGTTATCCTAGGGGAACTTGCAAAAATGGATGAATTGGCTAAGTGCATTAAGCCAATGTAATTGTGAACTAATAGAATTTAGGAAGTTGTGTTATCCTAAAGATAAATTTGTCCAAAGGTTTGACTATTTTGGCTAGGTGTGTTAAGCCAAGATAGGGTGATGTTCGTTTAGCCCTTTAAGTTTAGCGTGAGATTTTTCTAGAATTCACAAAACGTTTGTTGATGAAATGAAATTTGGTTGACGGAGGAAAGAATGAGGATGACGAATTATATCGTGAACCTTAACCTAGACACAACTTTCTCTACAAAACCTCGGTATTGAAGAACATGCTAGACTTCCTATGGGAGAAAGGAAAACCTTTCAAAAAGTTTGGGATTTTGTTGACAATAAAATGCACACAATGCTGGATTATTCCTTGAGGCCTTTTTTTAAAAGTTGTATACAAGTCTTTCCCTTACTTCAAGGAGCATCTCAAGGCATTGCTCATGGGTTTTTAGACTAATTTTCTTGAACTTTGGTTTTGGGATTTTGATCTTTCGGGAAATCATTGGAAACAACACACATGAAGTTCAATTTGTCTCTTTATCTTGGTTCAATGAATTTATTTTTATCAAAGACACTTGCTTGCTTAAGTTTCAAACTATATATCTAGTGTCCCACTTTCTTTCTCATC
The DNA here is from genome assembly GCA_007115665.2 of Sequoiadendron giganteum. Classification (NCBI taxonomy): domain Eukaryota; kingdom Viridiplantae; phylum Streptophyta; class Pinopsida; order Cupressales; family Cupressaceae; genus Sequoiadendron; species Sequoiadendron giganteum. Next base: position 32,700,779 of record CM021101.1, read on the forward strand.
CCACAAGGTTTGTTGTGTGGAAATTGAAGAAAATAGGGAAAAATTTCCTTATGTTTAACCTTGTTAAAAAAAAATGACGGTAGAATTTGTGCACTTAGAAACCTCTATGAATATGATCCCTAGGGAAAGCAAGAGTGTCTAAATTCGTCAAGAGTATTTCTTTCTCACAAGGGGTTTGAATTTTGAAGGTCTTGTGAACGTTTGTTTTCAAGCATTTTTAGGGCCAACCAATGTATTCTTTTCTTCCAAGCACTTTTACAATCCTAGGATGATGAGGCAATATCTTGTTGGGTTCCCACTTGGATAAATCCAGTTGTGCATATATTGTGCGAATGGCTAAATGCTTGACTACACTGGCTCCCCTCCATGGCACACACTTCTTGATTCAGCCAAGTATTAGTACCCATGACTCTCCTATGGAATACTTTCCATTTCTACAACAAGACCGCATGTATAAAGTGGGGTGGCTTCAAAGGACATGACCTTTTGCACCAACAAGATAGACAAGGTTTTGGATTTTTCTAAACAAAGGTTCTAATGTGGGCATTCCGTTCGTGGGGGATTATCCAACATCGGCGAGAGTCCATTGCTGTCCATCTCATCGGAATAATCCTCGCGATTCTTGAACTTTCCTCAAGAATCCACACTTATATACCGGTTGGAAGTCGCTTGGCTTTAGCGTGTTCCCAATTGGGTTATTCCCTTGGGTGAGTACTTTTTCCCACAAGGCAGGCTCCCTAAGATAAACAATAGTGAATAAACATATTCATAGTTTAATCAACCTTTTTTTAAAAATAAAAGGAGAACACTCGCAATAAGTTTATTCACACTCGTATGTTTTGTTTATTTATTAAGTGCCCAAATTTAAATGTGGAGGCAATATTTTTAACAACCTAATATCACAAAAAAAAAATGGATTCTCAAGATCACAATGAAGCACGAGAGAAGCGTATACACATTTTGAATGATATTAACTTGTAAAAAAGGTTGCAAAATAATGAAAACACTTGTTCATTTTAGACCTCAAAGCAATGATGAATTCTTTTTAAGCACCAAATGAAGTGTGAGGTTGCCTTGTTCACTTTTTCAATCCTTTAAACAAAATCTAGTGTGTTTGTCTAAAGTTCTTTTTAGCCCCTTGGCAACTTTTGAAAATAAAAAATTTGATTTTGTTTATTTTAGAACCCAATGGAAAATTAGTGTCCTAAGATCAATGAACTAATCAAATTCTTTAAAGAGTGTTGAAAAACACTTTGTACAACATAGCAAAAAAAAAGGCATGGTATTATAAAAAATAAATTTGCTTGTTCTTTTTAACCCCCAAACTGAATTTACTATTCCTAAGGCCAAAGATGTTTAGCAAATTTTTTTGAAGAGTGTTAAAGAACACTTTAGTGTTTAAAAACACTTTGGATTTAGTGAATATGGTATCATGATAAACTTCTTCCTTTGCTCCAACCTGCAAAATGACAGAACACGAAAGAGCAATAAAGATAAAAAACCAGATTAAAGATTAAAAATCCTAAAATTAAAAAGCACATGTTAATTTAAAACTTCACTGTTTTCCCGTGGTAGAGTTTGCAAAAGCGGTAGAGTTTGGAAAAAACATGGTTCTATGAACCCCTAAACCTGCAAATTCACAAGACAACAAACACAATTAGATGTTAGATCCAAATGTAATACAAGAGTGAGAGATTCCCCATGAAATCCATCTATTTAAACTAACTATTAGGAAATGAAGAACAAACTCAAATAACATGAAAGTGAATCCTAATCTAGCTGATAGATTGATGATCCTATGCGGGAATTGGTGCCAATGGAGTGTTGCAATTGGCCCTTTCCCAATTCCTAGGTTGCAATGTGAATGATCTAGAAATGGTCAAATCTCCAAAGAGATTTGAGCATAACTTTGATATAAATGTGAAAAATGATGAATGCTTGGATGAAATGAGCAAAATTAGTTCGCAATTAGAGAGAGTAACTTTGCATGAGGATTGTGGATGAGAAGTGAGGAGAGGAGTCTCCAATTTATAGACTTCAATTTGGGAGAAGTGAGCAAGATTGAGCAATTTGGGACAAAGGATAGTCCAATGGCATTGTGCCACTTGTCCACATGTGGTTGGAGGAGGAATGAGCACTTTAGAGATTTTAATTAAATAAAATGATTTATTTAATTAAATAGGGATGTAAGGTTGATTAAATTACATTGATTAATTTAATCACTGAAAGAAGACTTAAATTAATAAATAATGATTTATTAAATTAAGAGATAGAATGTTGATGAAATGCTGAGAAAATGATTTAAGAGGAAACGTTGTCAGTAAATCAGGATCAGGTGTGGCAAAACGAACTTGTACATTTTCCATGTCTATAATGACATTATGGAAAAATAGGCTTATGCACTAGTCAAAGAAGCAAAGGCTTTCAGGCCTTACCTTGTTGGAGCTAAGGTAATTGCTTATGTCCCACATGCAGCCATGAAGGATATTCTGGTGCAGACAGAAGTGACAAGGAAGACATGTAGGTGGATTAACAAAATTGAAGAATTTAACATGGAGACTCAGATTACCAAGCTGGTAAGAGGACAGGGTCTAGCCAGGCTGATGGCAGAAACAAATATTGAAGCAAACCAGATCTGCAATGTGGAAGTTAAGGGTGAAATCATAGCAAGTATTGAGCATACTCCATGGTATACAAATGTAATGCATTATCTGAAACATTTGAAGTGCCTTGAAAGGTTTAATCATAATCAAAGGAGAGCCTTGAAGTTGCAGGCTTCTAAATATGTTTTTATAAAAGGGGATCTATTTTGGAAAAATAGGGATGGTATATTGTTGTTATGTTTAGATGAATCCCAGGCAAAATATGTTTTGAAAGAAATGCATGAACAGGTGTGTGGAGGCCATTATTCTGCTAAGACTACTGCACACAAGATTCTCAGGGCTGGTTATTATTGACCTAGGGTATTCAATGATTCCTTTGTGTATGTGAGGAAGTGTGAGGCTTGTCAGAAGTTTTCAGGAAAGTTGAAGTATCAGGGAGTATTGCCACTTAGACCTTTACAGGTAGAAGCACCTTTTCAACAATTAGGAGTTGATTTCATTGGAGAAATACAGGAAAGATCAAGTGGAGTACATAGGTGGATATTAGTGGCCACAAATTATTTCACTAAGTGGGTGGAGGCTATCCCTACTAGGCAAACAATGAGAAAAGTGGTAGTGAATTTTCTGATGGAGAATGTTATGAATAGGTTTGGCTCTCTAGTCAAATTTATCACAAATAATGGGATGTGTTTTAGATCAGATGAGTTTAAAGATTTTTACAAAACATTTGGAATTACTGTTTCTTATTCTACCCCATATCATCCACAAGCCAATGGTCAGGCAGAGTCAAGTAATAAAATTATTTTGAAGATAGTAAGGAGGATTCTAGATACAAACAAAAGGGCATGGGATTTGAAGTTAATATTGTCTATATGGGCAGACAAAATTACAATAAAAAGGGCAACTAGAAAATCTCCATTTGAGCTAGTATATGGGACACAGGCTAGGATGTCGTTGCAGAATATTTTGCTAGTATATAAATTTATTTATATAGAAGACTTGGATATTTTTGATCCAATGGAGGAAAGAATGGAACAACTTGCAGAGCTTGATGAAGTGAGAAGAGTTGCTTAGAAGAAAAATGCGAAGTTCTAGTCACAAATGAAGTACCTTTTTGATGAAAAGGCCAAGAAGAGAAAATTTGAAAAGGATGACTTGGTGTTGATGTGGAATGCTCGGTGTCAGGATAAGGGGAAGCATGGAAAGTTTAAAGCTTTATGGCTTGGGCCTTTTGTGATAGCTAGTAAAGGAGGTGAAGATTCATATTTCTTATACATGGGAAGTTCCTAAAGTATTTCTTCTCTTAAGGATCAACAAAGGGTCAAGGATTTATAGTGCATGGACAATTCTTAATAACCCTCTTTAAATTTTCTTTCCACGCACAGTAAGTTAGGAAATTTTGAAGGGTCTGGGTTTTCCAGTACATGGACATTCTCAAGAGCTCCCTTTCTAAAATATTTTCTTTCTTTCCATGTACAATTGATTAGGGTCACTTCCATCTTCCATCTCCTTCATTCCCTCCATCCTCCATTTCCTTCATATTCTAGACCATTCATATCTTGGTTTGCTCTCCCAATTGTATTCTAGATTCTTGCAGTGATTGCACAACCACTCATCCCCAATAGGAGCTACTGTTAGAACCAACATTTTTTCAATTAAAATCCTAAGCCTTATTATCCATTTAAGCCCATATTTTCCTATATTTTCATAAAAAATTCTTCACTTTATTCCCTATCCATTTTATCATGCATTTCAAATCCTTACTGCTCCCTTAATATGCATTCCATAAGCTTTTACCACTTTACCACAGCCTCCCACAATGGGCTCATAGTATAGCGGTGGCAGTGAGATGAAAAAAGTCAATATGGAAGCATCAGTGTGCAAGATGGTTACCATGCAACCGCACGTAGTCAACATAGTCACCGCGGTATAGCGGTAGTAGTCAAGGAGAGGTTGGCATGGAGATACCGTGGTACTGTAGCTGTCAAAGTAGGTAACTACAGTAAGGTGATGAGCCAGAGGTAAACAATGAAGTAGCTACCATAGTACCACTAGCGATCAAGCCAGTGGCCACGGTAGCATGGTAGATAGGATAGGCGGTGAGTTAACAACGGGGAGAATGGTTAGAAATTTGAAGAATGGCCAACGTAGTACCGCGAGAGGGTAAGGAGGAGACCGCGGTGGTGGTAGTAAGAGAAGATGGATGTCGTGACAATCAGTGGTGGGACCCATCAAAGTCAAAGCGGTAAAAGAAATAATAAAATGCATGGAGCGATTAAAATGTCAACACAAAATCAAAGGCGGGAAAAGTATTAAATTAAAATCAAATGCCGAACTATGTAAAGATATTTGATTTTGTCGACAAGGCAATTAAATTAGATATTTAATTAAGGAATGTAAGTGGTTGCAGCTGAAAATGAAGGGTCACGACCTTTGAAATGTATTGTATAAATGATTTGAAAAAGTCAAAAAAAAAAGGGGGAGATTTTTTCGGGAACGAGAGAATGTAAAAAAAAAAAAACCTTCTAGAAACAGTGCAATGGAGATTATTTCTTGACCGAATTCCTTTCTGATTTTTGTTGTTGTGATGTTATAACTATCAATTTATGTTTATTTTTCCCCAATTTGGAGTCTTTCGATCATTTGAGTTCAAATGTCAAGTATATTTTAATTCTTCAAAGTGCATTTCTTCACTTTGTGTGATTTCATTTAATGGTGTCTACAAGTTAGAGTTAAATTCCTTTAAGTGAATCATAGTGTTTGTGACATTTCTTTTGGATAATTGAAAGAGAGCTAAGTAAGAAAATATTTCAACACTATTTATGCTAGTCATAAATTGATGAAGTCACATGCCAGTCATTAAAAATTCATCCCGTAAAGTATCTAACAACTTAAATTGTGTCAGGGAGGAATATGTATATGTAATCAGTAACATTTTTGACTCCATTGCCCAGTAGAATGAAGGCATTGATCTGCCATATCCCAGAGTAAAGAATTCATTATAAATAAAAAATTGGTTCAAAAAACCTTTCATTTAATGTAAGTAGTAGAAGTACTTTTAGTATCCTTTAGTCTATCCATCCCTAATTGCCATTGTGGGTAGACTGTTTAGTAGGAAATTCATTTCAAATCTGCATATTTCTATAGGTTCACCCACCTAGGTCTAGCAGAACCTAAAGAGTAGAAGGTTTAATTATATAATTGGCCTTGTATGTTGTCCAAGAATGTTGTAAGGGCCTGGCAAGCTCTTATGGTTAAAACCTACATTTTTGAGAACCAACAAACCCCAAAGATGCACTCCTTTGGATTAAGTGAAATGCCAAATTCCCTGCATTTATGGAACACTTTGCATAAATTTGCAACATGATCACTTCTCTTCTTGTAAAATAATGTCAAATCATCCATGTAAATAATCACCCACTTACCAATGATATCCTTAAAAGTAATATCCATAGCTCTTTGGAATGTAACTCTAGCATTGATTAATCCAAAGGGAATTCTTCGATAAGAAAAGGTTCCCCATTCTATAGTGAAGGCAGTGTTGTTTGGTGTTTGTGCATAGCAACAAATCAGACAAAATAAAATTTATCCTAACTCTCCTGAAAGGTTTGTCTCTATGAACAAAGAGATAATCCCAAGTTCTCATGGGTGTCAAGTCATGACAATACAGTAGAACAAACTCAATGATAAAATGTGAAAATGTCGGTAATCAAAAGTCTTAATGTTAACATTACTTCTACGTTTAACCATGCAAATGATGAAATACTTTGAGTGTACCAATCCCTCGAATTAATTTATGTTCAACCCAGGCTATACCTGCAATCTTGCAGAAAACAGTGCAATCTTCTAAGGTGTTAAAGATTTTCAAACAATAGGCATTCATTCAATAAGACTAAATGAATATCTATAGTTGAACTAAGCACATAAATATGAGGTACAAGTTGAACTTGCACAACATTCCCACAATCAAGAAGCTTCCTAAGGTATGAACCAAGGATTGCTACAAAACTACAAGCATTAAATCACAAGCATTACTAACTAAACCTAAAATATATTCAAGCATTTCCAAGCAATTTAAAAGATAGAACAAAACCATGCAAGATTATTCAATGCAAGAGAAGGCATCAGTCATAACACAATGTCAGCACTTTGTATTAAATTATCACATTTGCAACAATTCCAGTCTATTACAACACTTTCTTGAAATGTAAAAAACTACCTTCTAATCTTCAAACATGCTACTCTACTGCTAAATCTACTTCTTACAAGTCTTCTGACTTAGTCTACTCAATCGACTAATGAGAGATCAAACCCAGCCAATCTGAACCCTTACAAATGATGCCAAAGGCCATACTTATAGAAACATGCCCATGTGAACCAGAGCTAGGGTTACAAAGAAGCTCGACCACCAACCAAATCAGCCCTGATAACCAGAAATAACTCACCATCAAGAAATGAATGCAATAAGGACCCCCATCAGATCGATCTAGGATTGCACAAATTCAGGGAATAGATCCTCAAGCCACACCCTCCATCAATACTTCACCCACTTGAAACACTAGCTCAAACACAAGCCATCGATCAGATCTGAGTTGGGAAAATGATCGACTCAGATGGAGTTATAGTAGGTTGAGTCCGCCATGTTACATCTCCCCTCCATTAATGGCCACCACCCAAATTGACCTTATGCCTGGGGATAGGTTTCATCTGAAAACAACCACAAATCACATGATCGCACTTGTAGATCTCGCTAAATCTTCAAAGTACACCCAACAACCTCAGCTTGATCCAACCTGCATTCGAACAGGCCACCATTAATGCTTAATACATCATCAAAATCCAAGTAGGGCCATTAGAGTTCCCAAGGCAATAAAATCATGCACAAACCCAAGTGGAAGCGGAATCAAAAATAGGCGGAGGTAGAAACAAAACCAAGACATGAATGAAGAGGAAAACAAGCGGAGGTGGAAAAAAAATCGGAATGGGAATGGAGAGGAAAATGGGTGGAGGCAGAAAAGGAACCAAGATGGGAACAAAATGAAAACAGGAGGAGGCGGAAACTAAACCAAGATGGTAATGGAAGGAAAATAGGCGGAGGCAGAAACAAAACCAACCCCGACAGAGGTAGAGCCGAAACGGGAACAGGAATTGAACTATGAACTTTATGAAAGTTCAAAGTTTAGCTCCATACCAATCCCACCTCCGACGAAACAAAAGAAAATGGAAACCAGGGAAAACCTAAGGGAGGAAAACCAACCCAAAGGCTGAAAATGGGAAAAGTAACGAAGAAATTGAGAAGGTAGGAAGTGGAGCCGAAATAGGAACGAGAACAAAACCGATAATTTTATGAAAGTTCAGAGTTAAGTCCCATCCTGGTTTCATCTCTGGAAAATGAAAAAAAAATCCAAGCAAAGAAAACCTAAGGGATGAAAGCAACCCTTAGGACAAAAACAAACAAAATGAAGAAGAAAGCAAGAGAGCGAGAAGTGGAGCCAGAACGGGATTGGGAATAGAATCATGAACTTAACCAAAGTTCATAATTTAGTCCCATCCCAGTTCTGCCTCAGACATAACAAAGAAAAAAAGAAAACAAGGAAAACCTAAGGTAGTGAACCAACCCTTAGGACCCAAACAAAAACACCAAGGGGAAAAACAGAAGGCAAAAGAAGACCACCCCAGAGAGGAAATCTGTGAGACTCCAAAACCATCAGGAATTTAACAGAAAGGAACCCACAAACAAGGCAAGCACCAAAGACAAAAACCCCAAGATTTTCAAAGATAAGCATAAAAGAGGGGGCAAGCCACAAAAATGGGCCAAAAGGGGCAGGCCAAGAGAGGGTCCCCACTTTCAGCAAGGCATGTGTACAAAACTACACAACATGCATTTGTGTGCCTATCCTCATATTGTATAATTACTTAGTTGTATCTAGAATACCCATCCAGAAAATACATCTTTTGGGATCCATTGACGATCTAAAGTGTTGGGAAATTGTTGCCTCAACATTCTGGTTTCCCTTGAAGACTTGGTCTCTTAATATGTTGTTCCTTGGTTCTGTCGAAGGTGAAACTAGGATGGAACCTGGCATTGAACTTTTGCTTTGTTTTGGGTTTTGTTCCCGTTCCCGTTCCGGCTTCGCTTCCTAATTTTGGTTCTCTTTGCTTCGTTTTAACTTTTTTTGGCAGAGGCGGAACCGAGTTGGAACTTGGCTCTAAAATTTTGGTAGATTCCTATTTTTGTTCCCACTCTGGCTCCAGATCTGACCTCCATTTTCTTGGCTGGTTCCCTATTCCTGTTCTAGCTCTAGCTCTAGCTCCGGTCTCTGTGTTTTCCTTGGTGGTTACCGCCATACCATAGGTGGTGGGTCCACTCACCAGGGTAGCGTGGTGGGACCACCATACCACAGACAATCAAGTGACTGACCTTGGTGGCCGCGGTAAGATGGTAGATGGCCTGGATGGCGGTTACTGCCATACCATGGCCAGTCAAATGACTGATCGGAGTGGTTGCAGGAAGACCGCCAGTGGTTAGCCAAAATGGCTTATCGCCATATTGCGAGGCATTTTTTTTGGGCTATGGTAGTGTGGTATGAGATCGGTTGAGCTCAAGGTAGATTTTGACTAATTTGGACTCAGTCTTAGTGCGACAGGTGAATGATCGTTTGGCACCTGGCAGGATGACTGCATCTGGTTGGCCGAAGACAATGAAAGGACTAAGTTGGGTGGTGACTTGGGCTAGAGCTCAAAGGAGTTCAGATGGTTTACCTCCATACTGCAAGGTGAGTTGGTCTGGGTAGAAGTAGTGTGGTAGATGGTGAGATGAGCTTGGGCAAGCTCACCGCCATACCATGACGGGGTTGTTTGAGCTCATTCGTAGCGAGGTGGAGGCAGAATGTGCTCAAGACTCGGTTGATCGAGTTGGACCGATTTTATCAACAATCAATAGTGATAGGCGAATGAAATGGTAACACGTGGAAATTCCTTTGAGATCCCATTGGCTAAAGAGTTATTTCCTAATTGTGATAGAGCTATATTATTGATGGAAGGTTGACAGACGCATCTAGGTTGAGTTAATGATTGTGTGGCTTGATGTTGCTGTATAAGTGATGCACACTATCAGGGAATGGTCAGTGCTTGCAGGTGGATAATTTATTATCCTACTGACCATTGTAGGTAGGGATGGGTTGAATAGGTATGCACACGGTGTAAGATTATAAATAATATTGTTTGTAGTTTGAGTTAGATGATGAGTGATATCAGAGAGATGTTAAGAGTGTCCGAGCTATTCAACAGTGAACACTTTGACTCTCAGATCTGATAAGATGTGAACCTGTGAGGCCAAGAGGTTGGGTTGGCCTTGAGGCTGGTTGGGTTGGCCAAGAGGAGCTGAAGGGAATCCACATAGTATGTCTCATGTACATTGTAACTGTTTGAGATACTGATTTGTGTAGCCTGTATTCTTTCTCCAAATGAACAAGATGTAATTTCCTGAAGAGCATAGCTCTGTGTTTGTATTGTAAACTTTTTGTTATTGAATAATACAAGTGAGCTGAATGTTTTGGAGGTGGGGTTTTTACCTGAAAAGGTTTTCCCCACGTATATTTGTGTGTTCATAGTTTTGTCTTTCAAGGTTATCTATTTGTGTTGAATCTATTATTTGTTTGCATCCACTTCTCTCAGAGGATCAATGGGGGATCAACTGTGTCTGTTTCCACTTTATGGCATGGTTGGTTGTGTCTTTGTTGTGATTTTGGATTGAAATCATTAAGACACTGATGTCTTAGATGCATATCTTGATGACACACAAAATTTGTATCCCCAACAAGTGGTATCAGAGCTAGTAGCTTGTTGCTCGTGATACCAACAAGTGGTATTAGAGCATGTTTGAGGGATTTTGAGGCTTGATTATATCAACCATTGGTATAAAATTCTTCTTCTAGTTGCTAAAGTTCTAGGTTTTCTCCTGTGAAGATTTCTTAGCCTGGAAAACTTGAGGAAGTCTGGAGAAATCGGTTGGTGATTGATCCTTTGATGAGTGGAATTGTGTGCTTCATTGATTAAAAATACAGTTTTGAAAGATGTTGGAGATGACTGGATTTGGTCATGTTGTGGCAACACGATCTGAAGCTCCTCGCTTGTAGCAAAGTTCCTGATGCAAAGGGCGTGAGGTGTTTTCATGGCTGAGTTGTAGCAAAGCGTGGTGTTCATACTGGGTGTCTTTGTGAGAGGCTCCCTGGTAGTATGGGCTTGCTTGTGTTTCTCTTTCAGCCATGGAAATGGTGTGCTTTTGTTGGGTGTGATGACTTAGCATTGAAGGCATTTTCTCTGCAACTCTGATTGCATGGAGGCTATGAAGTGACCTTGGTGTTCTGCAACTTCTAGATAGCCTGGCTCTCTTGTTTTCTTGTGCATGACTGTGGTGTTAGAACTAGTCTGAAATGGACCTGTTGTTCCTATGTGCCTATTTCTTGCACTTGCATGGTTTAGATTCATGTCATTGGCTCTGGAGGTTTTGTGTATATTTTCCTAAAAAGTCTATGATGTATGTTCATGTTTCTTTTCACTATTCTGGTTGACTATGATGGTTGTGTGTAGACTCCCGAGTCATCTAGATGAGCAGTGAATATGGAGATGTGTGGGTGTTTTATAAGCACTATGGTTTTGCAAGTTTTACACTGTCAAGATAAAACTTGCATTTTGTGGAGCTATTGTCTGCTATTTTCCAGATCCTGGTTTGGGGTGTGACTGGATGAGATAGCTGCACTTCGACTAGATTTGAGGGGGGTTTCTTCTCTGCATAAGAGTGTTGGTATGTTTTTACTTTCAACATTCTTATGGTTTTTCTTGTTGGTTACCTAGACTTTGGTGCTTGATTTGTGGATGTTTCTGGAAAATCAGATCTGTTGCTGATCTGGTGTTTGAGTCATGCTTTTCTACTTTGGTTTTTCTCTTTGATTATCTTATTTTTGCAGTTTCTAGTGCAATAATAGATTTGTAGGTTTCTTTTGGTTGCATCCATGAGTTGTGCAATATTTTAGTCTGTCCTTACCTACATATTTGATGTGAGACAACTCGGAAGTGGACTGTCAATATCCACGAGGTTGTAAGTGTGTGGTGCAAATCTATTGGTTGACCTTGTCTATGGTAACTTGTGCATTGGCATGGTTGTTTTGAGATATGAGGAGGAATGGCATTGGAGTACCTGAATAGTCAGTGATGGGGACCTGAAGCATGTGAATCTTGATGTCATGGAGAGCTGGATACACTGGCATAGTGTAAGATTTTGACAGTGATGGTGTGGTCAGTCATGGTCTTGGAAAGATCGGTGGCACAGTTCAGTGGGAGCTTTCACAATGACTGTGGATTCATCACTTGGTGATGAATGGTATTCTTTAGTGCTGCAGAATTTGCATCTACATGTTCACTGTTTGAAGGTGTGCAACATCTTGGAGCCATGGAGGACCTTGGTAGTATTTGGCTGAGATGTTGGTTTAATGTCATGGTATAATCTTTGCTTGTGCATTAGATTTTTTGCATGTTTCTTTTCTCTTTAGACCATGGACATTTCACTTGAAGCATGGTATCTCCTAAGGGGATGTGTAGAACATGGTATCATGATAAGTTTTTTGAAGCTTTGACAGTGGTCTAGGGATTATCTATGTTTTGAGTGCATTGGTCATATGCTGAAGGACTTCATGTTAATTGTAGTGATGCAGTTTGGAGTTAGCATGACATGATAGGTTGCTGATACTCATGGATGCATGGAGAATAAGGTGAGGCTGGAATTCTTATGAGAATGTTGGTGTTTTATAGGTGAAAGTCCGAGAAGCCTATACCTTGGTTGAATGTGAATTCAATAGATACCTTGAAGGAGAATTCTCTTGGGTAAGTCACTTTGGCTTGTATATCTTGGATGAGCATGTTTCTATTTTCTTTTTGGTCTTCTTGGTAGTGGTATCACTTTGAAAGGTATTTTCCCATTATATCTTTCAGTTGTGTTTTATGCTTTATCTTTCACTGGTATAAATCTTGAGTTGTTTTGAGATTTTGGAGGATTCATAATGGAAGATGGATAGCATTGTGTATCTCCTTGTCCTTTTAAGGACTGATAGGAGATGGTTATATGGGTAAGTCTGGTCTTCTTTTAGGTTCTTACATCCATGGTTTTGTTGGATGATGTTAAGGCTTTCCCTTTGGGATGTGAAGAATATCATACTTGTCACAACTTGCATTTAGAAATGTGTATAGAAGGTGGCTACATGGTTTGATTTGTAGTTTCTCTCTAATCTGGTCTTGTTCTTCTTGATTTTTTTTTGACTTTAGATGTGGGTTTTCTATGTGGTGTTGGGTTGGTCACAGTTTGTGGTCATGTGTTGTCACTTGGGTGATGACACGAAGGTGCCTGTGCTTCTTTCTTCAGTCAGGTTTGGAGGAGTTTGGAAGAACTATGGAAGACAGTTCAGAGAAACGTTTCTTGTAGCAGGTGGTTGCAGATCAGTGTGGATATTCCTTGGAACTACATGGTTACATTTCTTTATGCATGGTTTTATGGACTTGGTATGCCTAGATCATGTGTGATGGTGCTTTGTTTGCATTCATCTGGATAGTACACTTGCAGTGGGAGTACCTGGATGTGTTTGGTCTTTTGACTGGTTGACATAGGGTGCTTGGTTGCTATTGAGATGGGTAGTTTTATGATGGCATGAGTCTACTACCGGTGGTCATACCTTTGAGGTATGGGTGGTTGGATGTTTCAACATGAGCTATGGGTGCTAGTTTTCAATTGCGTGGTTTGATCAGTTGGATGGAGGGCAGTCACTTTTATGGTTGTTGTTCTAGCTGGTTGGTTTCTTGTTCTTGAGAATGGTTTTGGTGTTCACATTATGTTTTGTTGCTATTGTTTTTGTGCCTTTGCCACCTGGAGGATCAGATTTTTGTGTTCCAAAGACTGTTGCATATACACCTTGGTGTGTTCTTGTGTTTGGAGCTAGTGCCTAAGATGGTGGACATTTTTGATGTCGTTGCAAAGGTCTTGGTTGGAGCGTGGAAGCCTGAATGTCTTCGTTAAGTGGGAGATTTTTGGGAAATTTTTGCCTCAACATTCTGGTTTCCCTTGAAGACTTGGTCACTTTCTATGTTGTTCCTTGGTTCTTCGGAAGGCGAAACTGGGATGGAACCTGGCATTGAAATTTTTCTTTGTTTTGGGTTATGTTCTCATTCCCGTTCTTGCTTCGCTTCCTACTCTTTGTTCCCTTTGCTTCACTTTCCTTCAGAATCGGGTTGGAATTTGGCTCTGAACTTTCGGTAAATTCCTATTTTTTTTCCTGCTTTGGCTCTGGCTCTGGTCTCCATTTTCTTTGTTGGTTCCCTATTCATGTTCCTGTTCTGGCTCTAGCTCTAGCTTTGGTCTTTGTGTTTTCCTTTGCAGTTACTGCCATACTACAGGCAGTGGGTCCACTCACCATGTTAGCGTAGTGGGACTGCCTGTGGTTAGGTCTGGCAGTTACCACCATACCACGGCCAGTCAAGTGACTGACCGCGGTGGCTACGGTAAGACCAAGAGTGGCCTGGCTAGTGGTTACCTCCATACTGCGATGAGTCAAATGACTGATCATGGTGGCTATAGTAAGACCACCAATGGTCAACCAAGATGGCTTACTGCCATTTCACGAGGCGTGTTGGTCCAGGCTGAGGTAGCGTGGTAGGAGCTTGGTTGAACTTAGGGTAGAGTTTGACCGAGTTTGACTCAGTTTCAGTGCAATAGGCGAATGACCATTTGGCACGTGGCAAGATGACTGCATCTAGTTGGCCAAAGATAATGAAAGGACTGAGTTTGGTGGTGACTTGGGCAAGAGCTCGAAGGAGCCATACCGCGAGGCGATGAGGTTGTTTGAGCTCGGTAGTACCGCGGTGGAGGCAGAATGTGCTTGGGACTTGGTTGACCAAGTTGGATTGGTTTGACCAACAATCAGCAGTGATAGGCAAATGAAATGGTGACACATGGAAAGTCCTTTGAGATCCCATTGGCTAGAGATTTATTTCTTGATTGCGATAGAGTTGTATTATTGATGGAAGGTTGACGGACGCGTCTCAGCCAAGTTAATGATTATGTGACTCGATGTAGTTGTATAAGTGATGCACACTATCAGGTAATGGTTGGTGCTTGTAGATGGATAATTTATTATCCTGTTGACCATTGTAAGTAGGGATAGGTTGAATAGGTATGCACATGGTGTAAGATTATAAATAATCTTCTGTGCATTTTGAGTCAGATGATGAGCGATATCATAGGGAGGCTGAGAGTGTTCGAGCTATTCAACAGTGAACACTTTGACTCTCAGACCTGATAAGATGTGAACCTATGAGGCCAAGAGGCTGGTTGTGACAATCTTTTGAGAGGAGATGAAGGGAATCCACATAGTATGTCTCATGTACATTGTAACTGTGTGAGATTCTAGTTTGTGTAGTTTGTATTCTTTCTCTAGATGAACAAGATGTAATATACTGAAGAGCATAGCTCTGTGTTTGTATTGTAACCTTTTTGTTACTGAATAATATAAGTGAGGTGAATGTTTTGGAGGTGGGGTTTTTTACTTGAAAAGTTTTTTCCCACGTATATTTGTGTGTTCATAGTTTTGTCGTTCAAGGTTGTCTGTTTGTGTTGAATCTATTATTTGTTTGCATTCACTTCTCTCAGAGGATCAATGGGGGATCAACTGTGCCTGTTTCCACTTTATGGCATGGTTGGTTGTGTATTTGTTGTTATTTTGGATTGAAATCACTAAGGCACTGTTGTCTTAGATGCATATCTTGATGACAAACCGAATTCATATCCCCAACATGAAGTACCTCATCTAGTGAAGGAACTAGATAGTTATCATTTTCTGATGCTCTGTTAAGATTTCTAAATTCCACACACAGTTTGATCTATCCATTATTTTTTCTGATAGGAACTAGATTTTCTACCTAGGCTAAATGTCTCAATGGAAAAATGATTTCGAGCTGAAACTAGCTTCTACACTTATTTATAAATAATGGGCTCCAACAGAGCATTAATTGGTCTTTGTCTTTTCCTAAATGGATTAACATTTGACTTGAGGAGGATAGTATATGTAATAATAGAAGTGTCATATGTTTTCAAGTCATCATAACTCCAGGCTATCTATTCATGATATGTGTATAAAGCATCAATAATTCCTTTCCTCTCCTTTGGAGTGCACACCTTACAAATAAAAACATTATTCACATCACTTTGGGTCCCCATGTTGTATGTTTCACATTGGCCATTAAGAGACTCCCTTTTCATTTTTTTCTCTTGATCTCTTATCCTATCCAAATCTAATATCCTTTCCAATTGCACCATGCCTCTTGGTATGGTATTAGTTTTCAGATTGAGGACCCCCCCCAGGTCCATTTCACCTTCTTGAGGTTCAAACTCATCAATTACTTGAGAAGAAAACACATCACAACTAGTGATAAAATCAAGAATATGCTTATCATCTTCAAATACTTGAAAATTTGGTGACATTGTTAGGCACTGAGGGTCTTGGAACAAGTTGCATAGTGAACTTTCAGCCTAAAAGTGATAAGGGTTGCAATGTACTTGTTGCTTGTGCCAGAGAATCAACAGTCTGATTCTTACTTTGAGGTATCAGTTGAATGTTGAAGGCATAAAATCCTTCAATAAGATCCTATATTTTGTGCCTATAATTGGTCATCCTTCTGTCATGACATGAGTATTGTTTCTTTACTTTCCTGGCCACTAGCTCAGAATCTCCAAACACTTGCAAAATTTTAACTTTCTTTCTTAATGCCATGAATAGCCCATGAACTAGAGCTTCATACTCAGCTACATTTTTAGTTCTCTATAATTGGATTCTGTGAGCAACAAAGTAGGTTTTACCTTTAGGACTGATAAGCTCAAGCCCTGCTCCAACACCTTTCTTGGATTTGGATCCATCAAACCTTAATGTCCAACAATCATTGTCTCCTACTTTTCTTTAGATACCTTTATCCTTGCTACCACTCGGAGGCTCTTCAAGAGGTTTTTGGTCCTTTCCTTTTATGCTATTTTGAATGCTTTGTATGTTTAACCCAACCGTTTTGGTTGTGTTAATGTGCCTTTGTATTTGTTCCAATACAGTTTGACACAAGCAACATTCCAATTTAGAATGAGGAGCATTATGAACTTTGCACCAATTAGGAAGAAGAAATTCTTTGAAGTTCATATTTCTACCTAGTTGTATTTGATCTTCTACACATTTCCAGATAAACTCTTGGAAGTTATCCAACAAACTGAGTTGTCTATTTGTTTGATCATCAAGTTCCTCCTTTTTTTCAAGTTGCACTTTGGAGTTGTTGGCTTTTGATGTGGATTCACTAGAAGAGCTTTGCAGCACGTAGATTTCCTCTGTGTCTGAAGCAGGGGAGGATAGGACATAGTTCCCCATACTGACTTCTGATACCTATATCTCATTTGAAGTATTTAGATATTCAATAATGACATACTTCATTCTAGTTTCTCTGTCAATTCTGATCTGATTTGGGACTCATTTCCAAGGGAGCCACATGTGAGAATGATTTGTGGATGTGTATCCATTTAGTGCCTTAGTAAAATCTCTACCCAAGATCATACCATAAGTGTCAATTATGTCAACTACCTGAATATTAAGTACTTTTTGCACTCTAGGATCTGAGGCAACTTGCATGTGAATCATGTTCAGTTCTCCTACTATATTCACCTCTCTTTTGTCTAATTGGGTGACCTTCTTTTGAGAGGCTGTAGGGGTAATACTAAGAGCCCTGCAGACAAAAACTGGCAAAAAATTCATGGATGTCCCTGAATCCAATAGGCAATTGTGTAGATATTTACCAAATATACTAATAGAAATAAAAAAAAGGAGGGGTTTCCATTTTTCCTTGGAATAAATTCAACTATGGGTCAAGTTGTGCAGCTTGATTCTTATCTTTATCTTTCCCTCTATCCACAGGTGGGGCCTGGCCTTGGGGTGTCTATGCACTAAAGGATCCAACAACTACCTTATTGGCAGTTACTCCTTTTGGTGTTGTATTGGAACTAAAAGACCCCAAGAAAGCATTCTTAATAGCCGAAACTCTTAATAATTCAAAAGTAGAAAGACTTACGTTTATTTATTGAATTCTTTAGTCACATATTCACCCAATTTCTCCATGTTCATATCAACATGAGCCTCCTTATAGCCACCCATCTATTTTTCTTTTGAAACTTTGATATTGTTTCCCCTTAATATATCAGATTGTCCTTTTTTGAGGTATTGTGTTGGCACCTGAGGGTAAGATGGATTGTTATTGGCATGTGGATCCAGTGGAGTAGTAAAATTGTGTGGAGGGGTAAATGGTCCTCTAGCTTGTGAATTCATGTGGGGCTTGCTCCTCAAATCATAATTTCTCACAGGTTGTTGAAAATTTTGAACTTCTTCAACATCAGCCTCTTCTTCATCCAATGCACCATTTCATTCTCAGTCACTTGATTAAAGAACTAAGAAATTTCATCTTCATTCAACACTTGTTGTGTTTCTTTTTCCCAATCACTAGACTCTTCTTCTGGTTCATTTTCTTCACCTTTTGGGAATGGATCATGGTTAAGCACCAATACCAGAGAATCATAAGGATTTGAGGGCATAATATCCTGACTATTGGAACTATTTTACACTTTATATTGAAATATGGAAGCAACAGTTTGAAATTCAGGGCAATCAAGCTCAAAGTGTTGACTTGTCTTATGGAGCCTACACCATCTAGACAAAGCGACCTTTGCTAAGTACACACCACCTAGAGGTTTCTCTATATTGGAAGGTTGATCCAGTGGAGTGAGAAATTCTCCATTGTTAGGCCTATTTTTTTATGGCCTATTCTACCTAGGTGGTTGTCTTCTTTCAAATCCTTGTCCATTTTTTTGACTTCTATCAAAGTTTTGAATAGAACCTTGTCCTTTTTCAAAGTTCTGATTTTTGTCAGAGTGTTGGCCTGTGTTATAATTTGATTGCATGATCTTCTGTTTAGCTTGGAGTTGTCTATTCTGGTTCCTCAAGTAGGTTACCTCCATGTTCAACTTCTTCACTTGCTCAATTAGCTCATCCAGATGTTCCTTATCTAGACTTTTGCATGATGTTGAATTCACATTATCATGGGAGTATCCTAGGACCCCTCTAGAACCAACAGGCTAATTCAAAACGTCTGAATTTTGAAAAATATGTGGGGAAACAACCTATTGTTGCATTTGAAGGGGCTGGTTAGCTCCTTGCTGAGGATAGGAGGTCATTGGCTGAGATTTATTTTTTGGAGGACCTAGATGTGAGATCAAAGGCAATGATGGTACTGGATTCATCATGAGAACATGATTATTCAAGGCCTAGTTAAGAGCTTGGACTTTTCCAGGGTGAGCGACATGTCCTAAGGATGGCAAAGGTCTTGATAGATGTTTCCTTAAATTTTTTCTGACCTTAACAACCTCTGTATATGTAGTGTAGCTAGGGGATTAGTCCCCCATTTAAGAAAGGTGGATGTAAAGTTATCAAGGGCTTCAAAGTAGACCTCTAGGATAGTGGCATCATTTATAGAATAAGGTGCTTCTAGTCTAGTGTATGCCTGGTGAAACCTATTGATGAAATACCACATAAGCTCATTCATTTCCCTCTTACCTCCAGTAAATTACATGTAAATCTCATTAGCACTAATGAGAATTTTAAACTTCTATAGAAATGCAGTCTCTAGTTCTATCCAATTATGGATAGAAGCAGTAGGTAAGTGATTATACCAATAAAAGTCCTCTTCCCCTAGGGAATAAGGTAAAATCCTACATGCAACATCCTCATGATTGATCCCTCTATCTCTTAGACAAGTCTGGAAAATCCTAATATGATCCTTTGCAGTCCTATTGGGATCATTATTATGGAACTTCAAGAAAAAATGTTCAAGGTTCTTGGGCATGACATTGTAATTATTGAAGATTAAGGGAGATGGGTTATTGGCCCAAAAATCCATTGGTGGAGGTGGAGGTAGTAATGGTTGATTTATGGTTGGTTGGGGCTGCATTATAGGAATTCCCTCAGAATCAGATGAGGATGATGGGGATGATGGGATTGGTTTGGGGATGATGATTATCCTCTCATTATAACCCTTCTTGACCTAGTAGGGGCTTGTAACTCTTGAAATTCTTCCTCTCCTGGAGTAGATCAAGTTCTTCTGAATCCCTTAGGAGAAATGGCAGACATAAATTGATCCAATTTGCTTATTCAGTGCCCTCCTTCTAGTGCCAATTTGTTGATGGTGTTTTTTGCATGACAATAACTCAGACAAAATAAAAGTTAACCTCTCTCTCTTGAAAGGTTGATCTATATGAATAAAGAGATAACCCCAAGGTTTCTTAGGTGTGAGGTCTTGACAATGCAGTGAAACAACTTAGAGATAATGTAAAAATGTTGGTAATCACAAAGGGACCTTACTACAAGAAAATACTGGACTCCAATCTATCAGATCTAGCAATATGTTGATACTTCAAATCCTAAAACTAACCCAGATTCAAAATAAACAACAAAAGCGATAAGGCTTTAGAGATAATTCTAAGACTAATTCTAACCCTAAGATTAACCATGCACGGCATAAAATTCTCAAAATGGACCAATCCCTCATAAAGTAATTTATGTTTAACCCAAATAAATCTACAATCTTACATAAATAGTGCAATCTTGTAAGGTATTAAATATTTTAAAACTATGAGAATTCATTAAGAACAACCTTATTGCAATTGAAATGAACAAACATTCACAATCGAACTCAGCATAATTTTTAATTCCAGGCTAACTTTGCAAAGAAACTAAAAATCAGCTAACTGTAAAAATTATGGACTAGATATCACTGCAAACACTTCAAGCATAAGACCCTAAGCATCACCAAACCAGCTAACATTAAATAAAATTAAGCAATTTTAAAGATAAAATATCAAGAACCATGCTAGATAAAATTCAGCACAAGAAGGGCACCAAATCACAATGTCTTCACTTGTATTATATCATCCAAAGCAGAAAAAATTCCAGTAATTTGTTACAACACTTGCTTGAAAAGATAAACTAAACTCTAACTCTAACTATTTCTCTCACAATTCGCTCTAATGTAAAATTTCTAGCTTAACCCCTAACTTCTAACCTTTACAAATGAGTCAGAATGCCAAATTTATAGAAAAACCCCAAGATATGTTTTCCAAATTAGGG
Source organism: Sequoiadendron giganteum (assembly GCA_007115665.2). Lineage (NCBI taxonomy): Eukaryota > Viridiplantae > Streptophyta > Pinopsida > Cupressales > Cupressaceae > Sequoiadendron > Sequoiadendron giganteum. The sequence continues at coordinate 32,721,627 of CM021101.1, forward strand.
TTTACAATAATAAACTACCACACAATCGGTCGGCCAAGAGAAATTCAAAATAATATGAAATGTGCACTTAATACACCAATTTCATCCATGTTGGCTTGGAGAATCCAACAAAGAATGGTCCAATGCATGCGAAGGAAGAGTAGAAATAATCAACAACAACCTTCAACTCGATCCACCCTAAATTAAAATGAACCACCATTAATGCTCAATACATCAACAAAATTCAACTCAAATCACAAATTTCCCAGGGCAAGAAAATCATGCACAAACCTAAGCGAAAGTAGAACCAAAGATAGGTGGAGATAAAGCCACAAGAAAAATAGGAAGATAGACACAACATAGGCAGGGGTGGAAATGTAACCAACCCCGGTGGAAGCGGAGGTGGAACCAGAATGGGAACAAAAGGAAAACAGGCAAGGGCGAAAATAAAACCAACCTCAACGGAGGCGGAGGCAAAACCAAAATGGGAATAGAAGGAAAACAGGCGGGGGTAGAGCTGGGATGGGAATGAGAACCAAACAATTTTTTTTTTGAAAGTTCAAAGTTAAGTTCCATCCTGAGCCCACCTTTGAAAAATGAAAGAAAGGGAAAACCGAGGAAAACCTAAGAGAGGAAACCAACCCTTAGGCTAAAAACGAGAAAGCGGGAAGTGGAGTCGGAACGGGAATGGGAACCAAACTGTTAACTTTTCTAAAGTTCAAAGTTAAGTTCCATCCCAGTTTCAGTTCTTAAAAATGAAGGAAAAAGAGAACCAGGAAAAACCCAAGGGAAGAAAACCACCCCCAAGGCCGAAGACAAACAAAACAACGGGAAAAAACAAAATGTGGGAGGCAGAGCCGGAATGGGAATGGGAACGAGAATCGAACTAAGAACTTCACAAAATTAAATTTTTTAGTTCCATCCCAATTTTTCCTTCAACATAACACAAGAACAAGGTAAACAAAGGAAAACCTAAGGGAGGAAACCAACCCTTAGGACCCAAACAAAAAAGACCAAGGAAAAAATAGAAGGCAAAAGAAGACCACCCCAAAGAGGACATCCATGAGACTCCAAAACCACCAGGAACTCAACACAAAGTCACCTACAACCAAGGAAAGCACCAAAGACCAAAACCCCAATATTTTCAAAGATAAGCACAAAAGAGGGGGCAAGCCACAAAAACGGGCCAAAAGAGGGTCCCTACTTTCAGTAGGGCGTGTGTGCAAAACTGCACAATAGGAGCTTTGGCTAATTATTCAGTGATCACTTGACCTTTGATGGCTCTTCTTTCCACATACTGAATATCAAACTCACTTAAAAGCATGACCCATTTGGCCAGTCTACGTCTTAAAGAAGCCTTACTAAGTAGATATTTTAATGGGTCAATTTTTGCTATGAGCCTTATTGTGTGACTCAACATGTAATGCCGCAACTTGTAGGTAGAAAATACCACCGCCAAACAATATTTCTCAATGAAGGTATCATTTATTTCATAGCCATTCAAAGTTTTGTTGATGTACTAAATGGCTTGATCCCTTCCTTCATAATCTTCTTGTGCCAATAGTGCTCCTAAAGAAATATCCATTGTTACAATGTATAGTACTAAAGGTCTTCCTTTTGCAAATGGCATGCGAATAGGTGGTGAAATAAAATATTGCTTCAATTGGTTGAAAGTTGTTTCACACCCTTGATCCCATTTGTACACAACATTCTTATGCAATAGATGATTAAATGGGTGACTTTTGTCTACCAACTAGGAGATAAATCTCCTAATTGATTGCAGCCTTTCTTGTAGTGACCTTAGTTGATTGATGTTCCTAGGTGGTGGCATTTCCATTATTTACTTTACCTTTGTTGGATCTACTTAAATACCTTTTTCTGAGACTATGTGTCCTAAGAATTTTTCTGATGTAACCCCAAAGACATATTTCTTAGGGTTTAGTCTGACATTGAAATTTTCTAGCCTTGTGAAAAATTTGTCCAGGATATTTAGATGTCCTTGTCTAGAATATGACTTAGCTAGAATATCATCCACATAATCCTCCACAAAGGTATGCATAATATCATGGAAGATAGTGGTAATTTCTCTTTGATAAGTTTCCCCTACATTTTTCAACTCGAAGGGCATGACAGTCTAATGAAAGGTTCCCCATGGACATGTGAATGCAGTTTTTTCCTGATCTTCCAGTGCTATCTTTATTTGGTTGTAGCTAGGGAAACCATCCATTGTTGATAACATGGAATGCCCTGCTATTAATTCCACGATGATTTCAATATTAGGCAAGGGGAAATCATCCTTGGGGCATGCCTTAGTTAGATCCCTGAAATCTATACATATCCTAATACTATTATCCGACTTTGATACAGGTATAGTATTTGATATCCATTCAACATAATCAATATACCTAATGAATCCTACATCCAATAACTTCTCCAAATCATATTTTACCATCAATGCGATATGTGGATGCATATTTCTTAATTTTTGTTTTATAGGTTTGATTCCAATAGGCAAAGACAAATGATGGATTAAAAGATTTGGATATAAACTTGGCATATTAGAGTATGACCAAGAAAAGTTAATACTTATTTCTTCAAATAATTTGATAAATTTAGGTCTTTCTTGTTCTTTCATAGATTCTTCTAGATGTAAAACATTTTCTCTTTCTTCTATGCCAATGTTTACATACTATGTAGATTCCACTAGAACTAATGATCTTTCATGATAATATTCTGGAAGAGTGTCAAATCTATCATCTTTCAGTGCCTCAAAGAGGTTTTCACTATTTGATGGGTTCTTTATTTTTATTTTTTCAAGATCTAATGCTTCCATAGAATGGTTTTCACCATTAGATCCATTTTTCGTGTGTTCTATTTTGCAACTAGAAGATTTGACACCCTCCTATCAAACTGTGTTGTTATGAGATTATGGATAGAACTTGTATCAAGTTCATCACAACAAAGGAAATTTATGATAGCATCATCATTTGCAAAGATGGGTACATTTATAGGTTCAATGTGTTCCCAGTTGATAATTTTAGGATGGACTAAGGGCAAGAAGTCATCATATTGACTTGGGCTAATGGTGGTAAGGGTCCGGATAGTTATGTCATCAGATTTTTCATTAGGGATGTCGAGGTCAATGATGTTACTTTCCATGAGATTATCTAATTCACTCAATGTCTATTCATCCTCACTTGAGTCATCGATATGTTGTGATTCTAATACAAGTGGTCTAGACCCTGAGCTCTGTCCCTCCTCACGTGTAGGTGCATATTGTTTTATGACATCAATTTGGACATTTGTGTAAGATACATTTAAATATAGATCCCATTCATATTCATTAGAATCCGTTTCATAGCTATCTCTTACTTAAAGGATTCTTTCAACTGCCTTCTTAGTCATTTCTTTTTTTTCTTCTTCTGAGTAACCCAATCGAGTCCTATCCTTTGAATAAAGAGTAAGAGGTTGAATGGGTTCTACGATGCCTTCTTTCCTTTTTCCAATAGGTCCTGGTCCTTCATAACCCATTTTTTCTAAAATAGCCTTTCCTTTGCCATACTTATTTTTCTTGATGTTGATGTTTGTTGATAGTGATGTTTCTTCATCTTCGTACAACCAATCGAGGATATCTTTGTCTTCTAATTCATCCTCTATAGTACCGGCTTTCACAAATCTTTCATCTAGAACCGTGGCAAGTTGTTATGGTTGTTGTTTTATCATTGATGGTTAACCATATGACTTTGGAGATGGCATCAATTTTGAAATATTAAGAGACTGCTCAATAGAATATTGTCCCATGCCTTTGTTTGTTAGATGGAAATTTTCATAGAGTTTTTGTGATAAATAATTTAAAGGATCCTTATTGTTTGTTAATGTAGATTCAACCTCACTTGTATCTTTTGACTTATCCTTTTTATCCACCCACTTAGATGTAATGTTTGGATATTTTTCACTATCTGATGAATTTGAAGTGCATGCTTCCCTATTGTGAGGCACAAAGGTGTCTTTAGAAGTTCTGAGTGTGTTACAATTTTGAGGATTGTTATAATATGTTGATATAGTCACCTCTTTTGCATTAACTAGAAATTTCAAACATTGGTGATAGGTCGAAGGTACTGCCTGCATTTCATGAATCAACGGACGTCCTAAGATTATATTGTAGATTAACTCTTTTTCTAGTACCTGGCATGCTATATTTTTCACCATTGGTCCCACTTGAATGGGAAACATAATCAATCCTTTAGAATATCTCTCTTGCTCATCATAAGCCTTTATTGTCATTTTTCTTTGGGTATCAATATCATTATTTGAATACCCTAGTGCACAGATTAACTTTAAAGTACAAATATCTAACAAACTCCCCCATCTATTAGGACCCTTTTAACATGTTTTTTGTGGTTCAAAAATTCAATATGGAGGGCAGTGTTATGTGGGTGATTAAGTGACACATCATCCTATTCAGAGAATTATAGACAATGTGGCATGATCAAATGTCCCACCATAGCTTGGAATTGACAAACATCTAGGTTGTTGGGTACTATGGTGGAAACAAGTGCTTGTTCTAAAACCTCCTTATGGGATGGTGATAATTTAAGGAGTTCAATTATTGATATTTGCACTAGTATTTTCTAAAGTTGGTTGAAAATGTTGTATTGACTTGGAGGTGGAGTGGTATTTTTAGGCGCAACTCCCTTCAAAATTACCTTGTATTTCCCCCTTGTCATTATATTAATCGGTTTATAGTCTTGTCTTTCTCTAATTTTTAAAACATTTATCTGATTTTTGGATATCTGTATGCTCGGGATTAGATCTAGTGGTATAATTTCATTGGTTTTGTTGTTATCAATATGATTACTAGTGATGGTATCACTTTCTACTTCAGAAAAATAAAAGATCATGCTATCGTAAACATGATTGACATTTTTACCTTTCCTGTTTATAGAAGATGACTCTCCCTTGTTGTAATTTGGTAAGAGGTCTTTAAAGGTTGTATGATCATTTTTGTTTTGATGTCCATCTATGTATACCTTTTTATTGTCAATCAGATCTTGGACTATATATTTTAATTCCATGCAATAATTTGTCTTGTGTCCCTTATTGTTATGGAAGTTACAATAATATGTGTCATTCCACCATGGTGGTTTGACTTTTGGATCCCAAAATCATGCTTCTCATGTAGTGATAAGACCACTTGCAACAAGTTCCCTCATTGTTGATTCTAGTGTTTGGCCTAATGGTGTGAATCTATGCTGGTTTGATGATTTTTGATATGTTTGTGGTTTTGATTCTCCATTTTTTAGATTATTATATTGATTGATATTTGACTTGATGTTTTGGTCACTGTTTTGCTTTGTCTTTTCAATAGAGGTTGTCAAGTTAAAAGTTGGCTTTGCATTTTGTAAGTCATTTGTAGTTTCGTTGATCCTAGTATTTCTATTCTTTTTCCAGAATTTAGGTTTGTCATTGTTGGTATATTGATTTGAGGATTTGGTGTTGTTTGATTTTTCATTGTAGTGTTTGATCACCCCTAGTTTGACCAAAGCTTCTTCAATTTTAAGGCCATTTTCAATCAATTTTTGAATGTTGGAGGGCATTGTAATTCGAGCCTATAGCTCATCTCATCTTTTAGATTATCTATGAATAACTCCATTTTCTCTTCTTTAGGTATGGAACGAGGATACCTTTCAAATAGTCTTCGCCATCGATGTAGAAATTATAGGAATGTCAGCTTTTTTTTGCTTCATGTTGTAGAGGTCCTTTATTGTGACATCATGTTGGATGTTAAAGGAATATTTTGATATGAACCTGTTGACCAGCTCTTGAAAAGTTTGTATTCCTAGTTGTATTTTGGAAAACCATTCCATACAATGACCTCCTAAGCTTCTTGGAAATAACCTCATTAGGTAAGTTTCTTCTTACGCAAAATCTAAGATCATAGTCCTAAATTCCCTTACATGGTCGATTGGGTCTGTCTTACCATTATATTTATCATATTTTGGGAATTCACAGTGTCTATGGAATGGTATCATATCCACAGTTGGGTCAAAAGTATAAGGACAAATGTCTTGTAATGTATACCTTTTCGTGTTTCCCTTTTAAATATCTTGAATTTTTTGTTGCAATTTTTGCATTTTTTGTGTTAGGGCCACAACTTCATCTATGTTTGGCGTATGTTGTGTGTGTTGTGGTGTTTCAGTTTCATTTTCTCTAGGTGTTTCCTTTAATTGATTGGCATTGAAATATTTTGGAAGTTTGGTACTTGATTTAGCTAGCATTAAGAGATATTTTTCCATGTCTTTCTCCAATATCTTTTCCATAAATTTATGCAATTTTGGATCTTGTTGGGTTGTTTATATGTCTTCTACTATTATTTCATTCTTGTCATTTTTATGTAAGCTATTCCAAGGATTTTATTTTGCCATGATGCTTGATATTTCAAGTTCTTTTTATAAGAGTCTTTATCTTTGTAACCTTGTGAAGATTGGCATACAAGTTTTTTTTTTTTCCCACTAGACGTTTTGGTCTTCTATGCTTTGATGAGTGTCCAATGCATTTTAACAAAGTCAAATAGGATGATATATCCTATTGATAAGACTAGGTTAAAAATTTGATTAATATGCCTTGTTTCGTGATAGTAGGATGAAAAATCCTAATGGAGAAACTTAGCCTAATAACCAAGATTTTGGTTTGATTTGTTTGACACTTTATAGTTTGAAAGATATAGGTTCTAGTTGAAAAGAATGCTAACTTGTAGGAACCTATCTATTTCTAGTTTTTAGACACTGTCTGTATTGGAAAAAATACTTTTGGTTGATAAAAATCTGAGTTTTAGATGTTAACCAATCTAATAGATGTGTTTGAAAGCTCTTTGTTTTTTTTTTCTTTTTGGAAGTGCTAAAGTAGAGTTTATAATCAATAAAATATACTATGGAAGCGCTATTTTATAAGCATTAAAATCAAGTGTGGAAGTGCTATGACAATTTTTTTGAAGCACTATTTTGCAGAAGCACTAAAATAGAGGTCAAAAGCACTAAAACAAAGGGTGTAAGCACTACTTTGGATTCAAAAGTGCTAAATCAGACCTCATAAGTGCTAAACAAGACCTTTGAAGTTGTAAGATAGAATGTGGAAGCGCTACTTGGGTTTCAAAGGTTTTTCCTTATTTTTCTACTTGTGAAGAGATTGATTTTCGGGAATTTTGATTTTGGTAAGATATCTCTACTAGTATTTTTCTGATGTTGGATGAGAAGCCTAAAGATTCTAATTTTCTCTGTTGAAAAATTTGATTGGTCCTAGTGGAGTATTCTATCATTGGTTGTGGGATGGAGGATTGATGAATAGGTTGACTATGATTATTATATTGTGACAAAGCTCTTCTTTTGAAATAGGCTTGTGAATAAAGAGGCTCTAAGGAATAATCACCAGTATAACCCCTAGTGAAATCGTGAAACCTATGGATGACAGTTCTATGATGAAGCAATATTTATCTACTCTGATACAAGAAAAATATTATTTTTAAAATATTTTTGTAACTAAGTGGTTTCTTCAATTTCTTTGTTTTGAGGGATTTCTTGACAAAATTTTTGGATTTCCAATCTCTATTCATAAATTTCCCAGTTTGATTTGGTTTTGTGGTTTTTAGGATAATATTTTATCTAAGTTACAATTATTTGAGAAGATAGAAAACAAATTGTAGAAAAATTGTTTTTAAATCTAGAATCTAAACTAATGGTGTATGTTCAATAATCATGAATGGTCCTTATTGATTTCCACTGGTTTGTTTTAACAAAGGTACACTTCAAACAAAATCACTCTTAAAGTCAAAAAGGTCATCGTTATACTCAACAACCCACATCTTAAAATTATGTTGACTCACACAACCATGTCACCCTCTAGAGGGCGCCCGTTGTTTTGTCTTTTCCAGGTGCATACTCAAAGTTGGATTTCTCGTCCCTTGAGAAAACGGTCCTTGGAAATTATATGGTGAGTGTCTTGGGGGAAGATTCTTCCCTCCCCTTACACTATGAGTATTACAATGTTTGGTTACTGACTCAACTGGATACTACACTATGGTTCTTAGATAGGGTTTCTGTGTAGTGCGGAAAATGATAAACTCCCTCAAGAGACCTCCCAATCTTCAAAACAAATATTTTAGGGATGGTTATCTTGCACACTACCGTCGAGTTGGAATTTCATCAACAACTCACATTTTTTTAGAGTGGGTTGGAATCATTAGCTTTAGACATTCCTGTAATGATGCATATTTTCTTGCAAGGTATAACTAGGTTAGTAACACATGCATATTAATAAAATCCTTAAACAATCGAATGCAAAGGAGAAATAATGAGAAAAGGAATGAAACTAGAACAGCCTCACCCATTTCTCTCCTCCATGGCTGATTTCCATTGCACCTCCTTGGCTTGCTGTGATAAAGAGTTCCCTCAGATTGTGTGTGAGAAAAACTCTAAAATGTCTAGTCCTAAGAAAAACTTTGAAAGGTTTCTTTAAAAACTCTATGCAAATAGAAATTGAATTCTAAATGCATGTATTCAAAGATTCATTGCTAGAATGCAAGAAGAGCATAATAAATGAAACAAGGAATCTAAAAATATTAAGAAATTCAAGATAATAAGAGATTAAGAGATGTCAAAAATGAGATCAAGATTGTCATTTTATAGAAAATGCTATCTTGAACAGACAGATGAGATGAAAGATTGGAAAAATGCCCTAGAATCAAGGGTTAAGATTCAAAGTGACAACTCTCAATTAGGGTTTGGTGTAAAAATCCCCAAATGTGTGGACAAGATTTAATTTAAGAAATTAAATCAATGGTGGAGAATATATGTCACATTGGGATGAAATTAGTAAAAAATCAGAATATAGGGAGATGAGATTTTAGCAAATCAATAATTTTAGAAATTACTTGATTTGTAGAAGAATATTTCCATTTTGAATTAAATTAATTCAAAATATGGATTTTGTGAGATAATGAGTAATTGATTTTTGAAATTAATTACTAAAAGAAGAATCAGTTAACTATGTGAGACATTTTAAAATAAATTGTTTTATTTAAAAATAAAGAAGTGTCACATACAACAATTAAATAATTAGGAATAATTATTTAATTTAGAAGTAGTTAATTAATTAAATAAATTAATGAATCTATTTAATTAAGAGAGGATTTAGGAATTAGTGACATATTAAATCAATATATTAAAATATACTTATTTAATAATTACGAGGACATTAATGATAAAGATTAATTAAATAAATTGACGATTTTATTTAATTATGAGAAGAATTTGATAATTAGTGACGCATTAAATAAATAAATAAGGTTTATTTATTTAATAATCATGAAGAATGAAATATCATGAATTAATTAAATAATTATGAATTGTTTAATTAATAGTTGAAGGTGGGTTAGAAAAATAATTAAAATGTCATAATTATGCTAGGACAAAAGGTGGTAAAATATTGCTTGCAGGCTTTTGTCATTTTTATGTGTCTATATTTGCCCCTCTTTGTCATAATGCAGTTTATCGTGTTATGGCAAAGAAAAAAATTTCAGAATATTCCCCAGTGAAGGTATGAAATGACTATGCCCCCTCGAGAAAATTTTTGAATTTTGACTTGGGGTCATAAAAATTTGGAAAGTGTCTCAATTAATCAAAGTAATGACCAGGCAAATAACGGCGGGATCGGTTTTGAGAATAGAGGACATTGAGTAAGTGTCGTTTGCTCATTTGCTATATAGAAATTTCAGAGATCATAGCTCAGAGAGACGATGGTGATTCCAGTGACTACCCATCGTGGATACTGCATGCGGACCTTCCGACGACCCGAGGGCATAGAGGAACCAGTAAGTACCCTATCCAACTTGTCAATTTTTAAATTTAATGCATTTATGACGGTTTAAGGTGGGTTGAACAGATGCGTTGCGACACAAATGATGTCACATAAACCACAATTGTCTTCACGTTCACCACATTTTTTTGTGTCACGACACAAGTGTTATGGGTAGCTAGGCTATTTTGTTCAAGCGCACAAACGTGAGGGGAAATGACACAATCGCCAGATTACAACACAATTGAGGCAATCCACGACGCATCTGCACTATTGCAATGCTATTGCTAGGTCAAATGATGCAATTGCAAAAATTGCAACGTTATTGCATATGGAACGATGCAATCGTTGTTAGGTTGCACAATTGCTAGATAAAGCGACACATTTGACATATTGCGATGCAAATGCCTTGTGCAGAATCGCAATTGACTAATTGTGACACACTTGTGGTCAACGCGATGCAATTGTAGTTGACCAAAGTTGACTTGTGTTCACCTTAGTTTTAGATGTATTTTGACTTTAGTAATGCTGACCCATGTGTGCTAACTCTTGTCTTTGTGTCACGTATGGATTTTTATAGACTTATTAAATATAGACCTTAATTGTTATGTCAAATTTAGATTAAAATTAATGATTATTAAAAAGATGGTTATATTGAAATGAAATGAAAATCAAAATGAAATTGAAATTGAAATGCAAGTATTATGATTTAAATTATATTTATGTTTATTTTGGGGTTTGTCATTACTGATGATAAATCGAGTGCAAGTGAACGCAAGAACAGGTGAACGTGATTGAAGGTGAGAACAACGATCAAGTAGAGTTGTTTAGCCGATTGACATTTATGAATAGATGGGATCTCACACACTGACATAGATGAATATTTTAATGTATGATGTGTATATCATGCTTGCTATTGAAAAAAAATGTGATTTCTCAAAAATCGCAAAAATGCATGTGATTGAATGATGATTTTTTTCAATTGATGAAATTTAACGAAAATTAAATAGATGGAATACTTGTTTTCATATTTTATTACTATTTGGAAATATTAAGTTGAAATTTCAAAATTTAAATGAAATAGAATTTTATATTCGAAATTTGATTCAATTTAGTTAAATAAAGTGATTTTAAATTTAAAATGCTATTTAAAATAGAAAGAATTAATATCTAAACTTAGTTAAAATGTGAAATTGAAAAGAATTAGGAAACAAAGATCTTTTCAAATTTAAAATTTGATTTGCATTCAAATTTGAACTTCAGTTAAACTCGAAGAAAGAAGTATCTTAAAAATATCAACACTTAGAGTTTGAATTTTGATCTGAAGATCAAAGAGTAAAAGGTGGATCTCAATCTCTAGTTTTGATATAAGGAATGCATGAGAAAATAAACAAGGGAGGAGACCAGATACTGGGGGAAATTTGAAATTAGAAGAACACAAAAAAAATCCGTTTTGTTAATAAAAGAAGAAATTGACACAGAATTTGGGGGCTCTTGACATTGAATTGATATTGATTTGAGAAGACAGAGGGAATTCTATTTGAAAGTAACTTTCATTTACTTGTACATCACACGTGGCCAAGAGAGGGGTCTCATTGTTTATACGGTGAAGGAATGCTATTCTCCCCATGCGCAAGAGATTAGGAGGAGTGTTGATTTGTTAGAAACTAGTCAAGGAACATCTACTACCCACGCGGCCAGGTATTAAGCATAGCCCACACATAGGGAGGACTGAGACATAGGCGCGGCCAAAGTATTCAACACCCCCACATTCCACATAGGGTGTGGAGGTCTTCACAATCCCATGTGGCCTATTTGGGAGGTGCGCAGGGTGTGGAAACTCCCTCATTCTATGCATAACCTCACCCCTCACGCCATCATCAGCAGCAAGGCACACACAACTCTGCATATTGCCTCACCACACCCAACGCAGTTTGGAAATGGAGAAGGGCGGCTATGGAAGGTGTGCAAGTAGAGTCCAAGGGACTCCCTCCCTTCGCATGCTTCTCTCTGTAGTAGGAAAATAAGGTAAAGACAGGTGTGTGTATAAGGGAGAGAAGGCAGAGAAAAGGCAACACTGGCAGGGAAAGAAGAAGATGGGAGATGGAAAAAGGCATCAGGGGAAAGAATAAGGATGAAGATCACAGGAAGAAGGAAAAAGAGCATAAATCTGAGAGGTGGGATACAAATAATAGAGAATTCAATAAAAGCTTCCGAAATTTATAGAGGAGGCAACAACAGTCATTGCTAGAATTTAAAATCTACCAGGTAAGAATTCTTAGAATGAATTTTACAAAAGATTTACAACTCTATATCTAAATTCTGGAAATGAACATCAGATTACAAACAAATTTTTGATTGGTAAAATTAGGAAAGAGAGAGATTTAATAAAGGATTGCAAAAATTATTTATTCAAATATTATGAAAAACAAATAGACTGTAGTTAATTTCCAGAATGTTAAAACAATTTGGAAACAGAAGATTTTGGGAAAACATTCGATTAAATTCTTGAAATATTGAAATTGATCAAATTTAGGAATAAACTCCAACAGAAAGCAAGTTTTGGATTCAAAAATCAGAAAACATATTTAACAGGAACTTTGTAAATTTGGCTGAGAATTATTAAAATTCTGATTTGAATCATACATAAAATTGGTAAACTGAATTTAGGATAAATTATTAAATCTGGAAACGATTTTACCAATTTTTGAGAAAAATGAAATGATCATGAACAGAACTTTAGTTTCGAATTTTAACACAATTTTTGAATAGAGAATTACTGAAACTTGCAAATCACGTTTTTCTTGAAAACTGTCAAAACTGAGACTTTTAAAATAGTTAAGTTTAACTTGATCATGATTGTTATTTAAACGTTGAAAATAGGATAAAATTGAAATTAAAACATTCAAATTGAGTTTTGATCTATTATTGACAACATTCAGAACGATTGTGAAACAACATAAATTAAGTGAGAGTATGAACAATTGAACGTGTACTCTTTTAATTTCTGATTTTATATGTATTATTCAACATACTGGAGTTACACCTTCATTTAGAAAACTTTATTGATTATTTAAGTACTCAATTAAAATATTGATTTTATGACCTTTTTACGAATTGGAATAATGGAAAGAAGTACTTATTACATTGTTTTCATTTTAAACAATGTTTTCGATTGATGTTTTGAAAGATTGTGAAATATTGCATTCGATTGTTTGAACCTTGCATGAATGATAGATAATTTTGCATGTGATGTTTTTGGGAAAGTTACCTTCTAGGATGGGTGCCGAATATGGGTTAATAGAGAGTGTAGTTTTGCTTTTCCAAAACTACTTTTATTTGTCGTGCATGAAATTTTACTTGGCCAAGTAATTTTTGTACCATTGAAATAGATGGATTATTTGAACTCTCTACCATATCCTAGTATCGAACTTGCTTCTTTCTTAACTGAATTAGAAAAATGAAAATGCTTGTGGTATTACTAGTTATACTAGGCTTGCACCAAATTCCATCTTGCTCATAGACTGCTTTTTGCTAAGCAATTCGTGTAGGGTCAGGTATTTCTTGATTGACTAAGAAATTTCGGGGAAGCGTAAGCTTCGAGGTTGGGCAGAAAAAGCGCCTGATCCTTGTTCTCATCTTCTTTTGAACATTTGCTTATGATAGAAGATCGACTGACTGATTCTTCTTTTAAAATGCTTTATTATTCATGATGTATATATTGACGAGCTTATGGCGACTGAATGCCTAAGTCTCGAATTTTGTAAACTGGATATGTAATCATCCATTGTATTTATTATTGTAAATGTGTAATTCGATACTTGTATGATTTAGACTGAAATATAATGAAGATATCTTTTCAACTTTTATGTCATTGTATGTAATCGACTTGTATTTTGAAAAGAATGAATGAATGAGATGATGACTTTATTTGGAATATAATGGATCTTATTTTAAGTATTGTCATTTTGTTTTAAGGTTTTTTCCGCACTTTACATTTGGTATCAAAGCAACCAGGTTCTGCACTACAACCTATGAGCTCATTACGCAATAATGTGTAATCCTTATTAGAAGATAAAGGTTGAAAAGTTCTTGTGCCAGATCGGCAAGAGAAGAGAACTTAAGGAAGAAGTATTAGTAAATTTGGTAATTGGGGTAAGTTAAAGAATCATCCCTGGAATTAGAATTTCTAAACCATCAACTTTTGATGAAACCTAGGATTGCTGAGGATTATGCAATCAGGTTAGTTAGGAAGGTTAGGAAGAATAACTTGTACATTCATGACTCTAAGAACAAGAGAATGAGCAGGAATGTGATAAAAATTGAATTGTAGCAACCTACAATTGCGAGAGAGTCAGGAATAGTCAGAAGAAACAATCAATGAGGTTATTGAAGTCTTGGAATCAAACAACTTATGAATAATAGTTCCAAAAGGGAATAGGAATGCAACATGGCTCTATGTTCAGGATACTAAAAGTTGCAAGGAAAGCAACACTTTGAGTTAAGAAGTACATCAACAGAAAGGATAGTAAGTATGTATATTCCTCCATTAATAAGGATATTAGAAAGAAGATATAATGTATTGTTTGTTGAATATTCATTGGATATCCTACTGAATGATTCAATATGTTGAATCTGTGAGATAAAAGAAAATAATGAAAAATCTAACTTTGAGAAAAGTGTATATTAGACCTATGCCATGAGGTAAGGATAGGCAATGAAAGGTTAACAAGAAAGGATAACAAAACCTTTCCAAGAAGCAAGTAAAATTACTAAAAGTTCAACGTAAGAAGAATGAAAGTTGCATAAGCATTAAGGAGTAGAAAGGAAGAGAGTGATTGGCTCAAGCTAAGTACCCCCACCCAACGAAACTTGGTTATGACTTCTTTGCAAGTCATAAGGACAATTAATTCATACAATTTATGACCACGAGGATAAAATGATAAATGGGAAGGTTAAGAACTATGATCTTTATACCTTATGGTTATCTGATTTAAAGATTAAAGAATATTATTACCAATGCATTAGAAAAGGATAGGAAGATAACTTGATTATGATAGGGAAGATGATCGTTTATGGGAATGACAAGGAAAGATCTGAGAGATTAGTGATTGGAAGGAAGTGTCTCAATACTCCTATATATTATATATAGAGAATTTAAAGAATGATGTTATTTTGATATAAAATATATTCATGTTGTGAAATGATTGGACACGGAAGTTTATTATGCTAGAAACCTACGGATGAGAAAAGGTTGATTATCTAAACCATTGAGATAAGCGTATAATAAAGTAAGATGTGATGTTATGTGAACCTCACCAAAATATCCTAATGAGAATCATTAAATCACTTAATTACTACACACTTTTGAATGAAACCTTGGGTTATAGATAACCTAATTGGGACAAGAAGTCCAGAGGGATACCTTAAGATGAGACTTAAACCTATTAAGTTGGATTATGTATTGGAACTACTCTTTAACACCTATAATAGAGAATTAAGCTTGAATGAGTGGTGTATTGGATCTTGGCTATAGCCATATAAAGTGAAGAAATCTATAAACTATTGAAATAGTTAACAATTAAGGATTTCATCCTAAGAGTTAAAAAGGGAATTTTGGGTTTAAAGATTTGCCCATGCGATTGAATGTCATTGGAATTAATGAGACTCTATAAGGATAGAAGCTTAGGAGGGATGTATAGTAAGTTAAAGAAAGTCATATTATTGACAAGACTTTAATTTAAGTAGCGCTTATTAAAAGAGAAACACTTTAAAGGAAAGCATCTATTGTCATGACAAAACATCATAGAAATTTTCACTTAGCAAGAAATGCTGAAGATTTTTATAGAGAAGAACATCAGAATTGATACTTGTGCTCAAAATAGAATAATGAATTGAGACTCACCTTTATAACTAAGGAATCCAGAAGTTGAATGTTTATGCTTGTTGATTGGATATGCAATGAAATTTGTTATTATTTGGAGATCAATGAGATTAAATGAGGATTGTTACTCAAGTTAGTACCAGATTAAATTAAGAAAATTGGATTGAGACAAAAGATAAATTGAATCTATGAAAATGATCTACGAATAAAAAGAAAATCTATGGTATGAATGTCCTGAGATAAATGAGAATTATCTTCGTTAAACCCATAACTATTTACATGACGATTGATAATGGCGTAAGGTCAAATAGGTTATCACTTAGTCGAAGGAGAGACTATTGTTGGATGTAAAAGAACCTATGTGTCCAAAATTTGGAATATTGTGAATGGAACAAGGATAATAATGTCAAGGTTAGGACATCGGATTGACAAAAGGAATTGTCAGATAGGAATCCGCTATAATCTGGAAGAAGATAGAGTAAGAAGCTGCATGGAATGTAGCAGGGTAATGTTTTGTATGTCAGGAAATAAAGACCTGAGATCATCTTTGGTAGGACATGTCACTCACTTAAGATTCTAGAAGGAAAATGGTAAAATGTAAGACAAATTGATCTGTCTTTATTTTATAGAATTATAAAAATGATCTAGTGGATAGATTCATCAGTGAAACCATTGGGTTTGGAAACTCGACTTATAGGATTTTGATCCTAAATAATATATTGTGGGTAAGAATTTGCTTAATAAATCTAAAAGGATATTTTAGTTTAGCAAATAATGATAGGGTTGTGTGAACTGAAATCTTACCATGAGATAGTCATTGGAATAAATGTGCAATATATATTGTTTTAACCAAATAAGTAAAAATAGTGGACTAAATCTTGAATGAATTATAATTTCTAGAATTGATGTTTGGACTATTATAAGGAAAGAAAGGAAACTCTATTAAGTTGAAAAGGCGTGACAATAATCATAGACTTGATAAAATGTTAAAAAGGAAATAATAGATAGAAGTGATCAATTTGACTTGATTGATAAGTGTCTAGGAGCAAGGTTATGCTCGAGATAGACAAGTGATTAAGGTAAAGTACTTTATGGTAAGGATAATGAATGGGCAAGTGGTGAATGGACTTGGATTATGAGTTGTCTAAAAGTATAAGTAAAAAGGAAAGGATTGGACCCACGATGTAGTGTACAATGCATCAACATTCCTCTTCCATTTGGGTTATACTAAGGACAAAGGCATGAACCAAATGAATTCTGATTACTAAGTATAGTTAATATTATATATACGGAATGTATCTATAGAATAAAGTTCTTAAGGAGAGAAAGTATGTGTGAAGCATACGAAATTTCCATATGTGATAATAAGGATATTTGAAGCAAGGTCTAGAAAAGACAAGATTGTTGTGTAGAATAAATGTTTGATAATTTTACGTATTTTGGGGAATCATCAAAGTTAGTTCCAAGATTTGTGAGACCCTTTGATGTATTGGAAGTTATGAATTCCATCACTTATAGAATAGTGTTTTTAAATGGAACCAGTAGACTGAGGATAGTGCTACATGGGAGGATTTTGTGACGATTGATTATCATTTTTATTATTGTTTTCTTAGAGTAGTATTTGCTTAATGCATGAGATACTTGATACTCTAGTTTTTGATTCACATGTTGTGAACTTGGATAGCATGGAGGCTACTATGAAATGCTTATGCTTATGTGTTGAGAACTAAGATGATAGTTACTATTTCATTATGCTTGATTGAAATAATATGCTTTCCCTACTGAGATACTATGTTATTGATTGAGATAGTATGTTTTAATAACGATGATGATGTTATGTTTAATGAATGACTAATAAGACATCGAGACGATGTCTCTTCCAATAGGGGAAGGATGTCACGTATGGATTTTTATAGACTTATTAAATGTAGACATTAATTGTTATGTCGAATTTAGATTAAAATTAATGATTATTCAAAAGATGGTTATATTGAAATGAAATGAAAATCAAAATGAAATTGAAATCAAAATGAAAGTATTATGATTTGAATTATATTTATGTTTATTTTGGGGTTTGTCATTACTGATGATAAATCGAGTGCAAGTGAACGTAGGAACAGGTGAACGTGATTGAAGGCGAGAACAACGATCAGGTAGAGTTGTTTAGCCGATTGACGTTTATGAATAGATGGGATCTCACACACTGACATAGATGAATATTTTAATGTATGATGCATATATCATGCTTGCTATTGAAAAAAAATGTGATTTCTCAAAAATTGCAAAAATGCATGTGATTGAATGATGATTTTTTTTAATTGATGAAATTTAATGAAAATTAAATAGATGGAATACTTGTTTTAATATTTTATTACTATTTGGAAATATTAAGTTGAAATTTCAAAATTTAAATGAAATAGAATTTTATATTCGAAATTTGATTCAATTTAGTTAAATAAAGTGATTTTAAATTTAAAATGCTATTTAAATTAGAAATTGCGAAATTAATGGATTTCAATATTTTGAAATAGAATTAATATCTAAACTTAGTTAAAATGTGAAATTGAAAAGAATTAGGAAACAAACATCCATTCAAATTTAAAATTTGATTTGCATTCAAATTTGAACTTCAGTTAAACTCGAAGAAAGAAGTATCTTAAAAATATCAACACTTAGAGTTTGAATTTTGATCTGAAGATCAAAGAGTAAAAGGTGGATCTCAATCTCTAGTTTTGATATAAGGAATGCATGAGAAAAGAAACGAGGGAGGAGACCAGATACTGGGGGAAATTCGAAATTGGAAGAACACACAAAAAAAATCTGTTTTGTAAATAAAAGAAGAAATTGACACAGAATTTGGGGGATCTTGACATTGAATTGATATTGATTTGAGAAGACAGAGGGAATTCTATTTGAAAGTAACTTTCATTTACCTGTACATCACACGCGGAAAGAGAGGGGTCTCATTGTTTATACAGTGAAGGAATGCTATTCTCCCCATGCGCAAGAGACTAGGAGGAGTGTTGATTTGTTAGAAACCAGTCAAGGAACATCTGCTACCCACGTGGCCAGGTATTAAGCACAACCCACACACAGGGAGGACTGAGACATAGGCGCGACCAAAGTCTTCAACACCCCCACATTCCACATAGGGTGTGGAGATCTTCACAATCCCATGCGGCTTGTTTGGGAGGTGCGCAGGGTGTGGACAGTCCCTCATTCTATGTTCAACCTCACCCCTCACGCCATCAATAGTAGAAAGGCACGCACAACTTTGCATCTTGCCTCACCACACCCAACGCAATTTGGAAACAGAGAAGGGTGGCTATGGAAGGTGCGTAGGTAGACTCCAAGGGACTCCCTCCCTTCGCATGCTCCTCTCTGCAGTAGGAAAATAAGGTAAAGATAGGTGTGTGTATAAGGGAGAGAAGGCAGAGAAAAGGCAACAGTGTCAGGGAAAGAAGAAGATGGGAGATGGGAAAAGGCGTCAAGAGAAAGAATAAGGATGAAGATCATAGGAAGAAGGAAAAAGAGCAGAAATCTGAGAGATGGGATACAAATAACAGAGAATTCAATAAAATCTTCTGAAATTTAGAGAGGAGGCAACAACAGTCATTGCCAGAATTTAAAATCTACCAGGTAAGAATTCTTAGAATGAATTTTACAAAATATTTACAACTCTATATCTAAATTCTGGAAATGAACATCAGATTACAAACAAATTCTTGATTGGTAAAATTAGGAAAGAGAGAGATTTAATAAAGGATTGCAAAAATTATTCATTCAAATATTATGAAAAACAAATAGACTATAGTTAATTTCTAGAATGTTAAAACAATTTGGAAACAAAAGATTTTGGGAAAACATTCGATTAAATTCTTGAAATATTGAAATTGATCAAATTTAGGAATAAACTCCAACAGAAAGCAAGTTTTGGATTTAAAAATCAGAAAACATATTTAATAGGAACTTTGTAATTTTGGCTGAGAATTATTAAAATTCTGATTTGAATCATGCTTAAAAATGGTAAACTGAATTTAGGATAACTTATTAAATCTGGAAACGATTTTACCAATTTTTGAGAAAAACGAAATGATCATGAACAAAACTTTAGTTTCGAATTTTAACACAATTTGTGAATAGAGAATTACTGAAACTTGCAAATCACGTTTTTCTTGAAAACTGTCAAAACTGAGACTTTTAAAATAGTTAAGTTTAACTTGATAATGATTGTTATTTAAACGCTTAAAATAGGATAAAATTGAAATTAAAACATTCAAATTGAGTTTTGATCTATTATTGACAACATTCAGAATGATTGTGAAACAACATAAATTAAGTGAGAGTATGAACAATTGAACGTGTACTCTTTTAATTTCTGATTTTATATGTATTATTCAATATACTGGAGTTACACCTTCATTTAGAAAACTTTATTGATTATTTAAGTACTCAATTAAAATATTGATTTTATGACCTTTTTACGAATTGGAACAATGGAAAGAAGTACTTATTAAATTGTTTTCATTTTAGACAATGTATTTGATTGATGTTTTGAAAGATTGTGAAATATTGCATTTGATTGTTTGAACCATGAATGAATGATAGATAATTCTGCATGTGATGTTTTTGGGAAAGTTACCTTCCGAGATAGGTGTCAAATATGGGTTAATAGAGAGTGTAGTTTTGCTTTTCCAAAACTACTTTTATTTGTCGTGCATGACATTTTACTTGGCCAAGTAATTTTTGTACCATTGAAATAGATGGATTATTTGAACTCTCTACCATATCCTAGTATCGAACTTGCTTCTTTCTTAACTGAATTAGAAAAATGAAAATGCTTGTGGTATTACTAGTTATACTAGGCTTGCACTAGATTCCATCTTGCTTGTAGACTGCTTTTTGCTAAGCAATTTGTGTAGGGTCGGGTATTTCTTGATTGACTAAGAAATTCCGGGGAAGCGTAAGCTTCGAGGTTGGGCGAAAAAAGTGCCTGATCCTTGTTCTCATCTTCTTTTGAAGATTTTCTTATGGATAGAAGATCGTCTAATTGATTCTTCTTTTAAAATGCTTTATTATTCATGATGTATATATTGACAAGCTTATGGCGATTGAATGCCTAAGTCTCGAATTTTGTAAACTGGATATGTAATCATCCATTGTATTTATTATTGTAAATGTGTAATTCAACACTTGTATGATTTAGATTGAAATATAATGAAGATATCTTTTCAACTTTTATGTCGTTTTATGTAATCGACTTGTATTTTGAAAAGAATGAATGAATGAGATGATGAATTTATTTGGAATATAATGGATCTTATTTTAAGTATTGTCATTTTGTTTTAAGGAGTTTTCCACACTTTACACTTTGCCTGTGCAGAGTCGACTAGTACCGATCTATATGCGAGAGTTCAGGCCGGTGACATACTCCTTTAGAGACCGTTTGAGCAATAGGGAGAGACAACGCCTAATGTCACTGGGTTTATACTACATCGCATTATGCCCATTATTCGAGCAAATAGGGGTTTGCTAACAATGCTTTATGAGAGGTGGCACTCAAAGATGTGCTCTTTTCATCTACCTACAAGAGAGACAACAGTCACCTTAGAGGATGTGTACCACATTTTTTGCATACTGATCTGTGGAGAGAGGGTTGTATATGACCCACATCGAGGGGGAAAGGCCCTATTAGGTATGTACAAGAATGTCGGTGGTGCCTAGTTGGGTATGGATGGTTATGAGATTGGTTGGGATGTTGTAGCTGACCGATTTCCTAGGTGGGATGCTATGTTGATGACACTGATTGTTGGATTACTGATTCCAGATCGTCGTGGTCATGGATTTCCCATTGGATGGGGGGATGTATTAGTCTGTATGAGAGTACATAGGACCATGTTTGCTTGGGGGCCTTGTTTGTTGGCCATGCTATATCATCAGCTGCATGAGGTCATTTATCACTAGGGCCATATTATCAATTGTGGGACTACCATTCTCATGATCTAGGCATGGGAGTGTATTCCTATCTTTCGGCCACTAGTATAGATGCAGCAACTAGGTGATGGCATGGCGTATGTCTACTTGTATGTGGGTTTGGTTAGTCAGAATCATGTTGGAGATACCAGATACTGGCATCACAAGATTGACACCATGATTAGTTTTGTCTAGAGGCCTTCCAGAGATTGCGGTCAGTGGTTAGATGAGGATGGCCATTTATCATTGTGCAGATAGTTTAGATACTTGATCAATCATACAATGTAGAGTTAGCATATCATAGAGATGTACCTACCTCAATGGGTACTAATCCAGTTCAGAGAGCAGTAGGATGTGCTAGTAGGCACGATAGAGTATGCACGGTCTTCCAGAGAGACCATATGGGGGCCGCATATATCAGTGATAGTGGCTGAGCAACAGGTAGATGGCCTAGTTGCAGTTTCATGGATGTGGAGGGGAGGTCTAGTAGATGTAGGTACATCTACTGAGTTCGATGCCTACTAGA
The DNA here is from genome assembly GCA_007115665.2 of Sequoiadendron giganteum. NCBI lineage: Eukaryota > Viridiplantae > Streptophyta > Pinopsida > Cupressales > Cupressaceae > Sequoiadendron > Sequoiadendron giganteum. The sequence continues at coordinate 32,743,838 of CM021101.1, forward strand.
AGATTCATAGGCCTATCCCCTTGATAGATCCATATGTTTCACCACCTATAGATCAGAGTTCAGTTATCCCATGGGTATCGAGGAGAGGTCAGGGTGGTAGGGATGGAGGTAGGGGAGATAGGGGCCAAGGAGACGGAAGCAGAGGAGATGGAGGCCGCGGTGAGGGAGATGATGGGGGTGGCGAGGGAGGATGGGATGGAGGAGGTGGGAGAGGTGTGAGGAGGAGGAGGGATGGTGGAGGGTGGTGGTAGCCTAGGAGAGTTAGGTAGAGGGTGGGTGGTCCACCATTGTCACCCATCTGAGAGAAGGGCAAGGAGAGAGAGATGCTAGTTAAGCAAGAGGCAAAGGTGAGGGCGGAGGAGAGGGTAGAGGAAGATCCATTTGTCAGAGGACAGCCTCTTGATATAGATGTGGAGGAGATTCGGGTAGAGAAGTAGGATGAGGAGAGAGATGAGGAGGAGGAGGAGGATGATGAGGTAGACCGGAGACTGTGGGAGTGAATGATTGTCGAGGTTGAGGAGGGTGATAGATCACTGATTTTTCCTGTTGATGCCATTATTGATTAGATGATCGTTGATCTTTAGATTAGACTCAGTACAACCTTGTATTAGTTTAAGGACTTGGTAGTAGAGTTAGAGGTTACCAAGGTGGAGAGGGATTAGGCCATTCTCCGATGACAAGAGTCAGATCGGTGGGTGAATGAGTTTGTCGAGTTGTGCATGGGACCGATAGGGGATATAGCTAGATATCTAGCTAGGATGGCAAAGAGAAGGGGGAAGTATAGGTTTCTATATGATAAGGCGGTTCCCCCAGAGAGACGAGACCCAAGGTTGTCTCAATCCTACAACAAGATAGGTAGTGGCACTTGGACACAAAGTAGCAATAGGTCACACAACAGTAGTCATACCAATGCTGGGGGTCCACTACATCAGGTCATTCATTAGACTATAGGTCACATAACTCTCATAGGAACTCATCAGGCCATAGCCATAGGTCAGAGCATGGTCACAAGTCAGTGTCATCAGGACACCAGACAAAGTAGAGCCAACCTCATTTTATCGAGGCCTCAGGCTCTCAGAGTCAGACTCAAGACACCACTCCTATTCAGGTCACTTTTCATGTGGTTGGTTAGCCATAGCCAACTCATAGTTCACCTCCATGGGACGGAGGAGGGATATCATAGGACATGTTTTAGACACTATTATATTTTAATATTTGAGCTTGCGCGCTCCATTTTTGGGATATCATATGACTCTATCCTATGACATTACATTTTTGAGATTATATATATGTGATGCAGTTTTGATGTGGTCTATATGATTGTATGTGTTATGGTATTTTATGCTTTATCAGATCTTATCTGATGCTTTTATGATGCTATGAGAAGCATGGATGTTATGTTTATGCTTATGAATGCAATTATGGATGTGGTTATGTATCTATCCAATGTGTAATGTGATGATGATGTGATTCTTATATGCTAATGCAAATGTTATTTATGATGCCTATATGTTGATGCAAATAATGGTTTTCTGGATGGATGTGAATTATGGTATTTGATTTATGTAGATGTGAGATGTAAATATGAAATGATTGTGTAAGCATGTATGCAACTTTGTTTCTTTTTGTGTGTATGTCACAAGATATTAATAGAGACTGAGAGAAGAGAAGGCGATGATTGATGTTAGTGCAAAGAAAGATATGCATGTTAGGGAAGAAATTAAAATCCTTCAAAGCTTTGCTATAGTCCTATCCTAGTTGTTTCTCTTTAAATATCATTGGTCAAAAATGTCATGATGACCGACAAACACTATAATTTGATGTAGATCAATAGTGTGCAAGGTCGAACCATCACGTAGATCATCAGTCGTAGAAAAATATGATCATGACTCATACGAGGAAAATAATTTCCCCTAGTCCTTTTGTCATGACCAACTGCCAAAAAAACCAGACCAATCATGAGATGTCATTTCTTCTCTAAATCCTAACATCAGGACATCCTTGAGAAACTAGCCACCTAATAGCCAAAAACAAATAGGAAAATCATCGTAGTACGTTGTTGCTTCTCTAAATCCTGAAGTCAGGACATCCTGGAGAAACTAATAGTAGAGTGATAAGAAGACAAGGATAATCATCATGATATGTCGTGGTTCCTAAGACATAAGGAACTAATATAATGATAATCATCAAAAGATAGATAAATTTTTCCAAGTGTTTTCCAAGTGTTTTAATGTCAAGTGTTTCCAAATGTCGAGTGATAACAAATTTAGGAAGGACACATTCTGAATGACATTGATATCCCGGAGATAAATTCTTGAAAGTAGGAGAATCCATCTAGATTCCAGATGATGATGATGATGCTTAGGAAGGACACATCCAAAAGCATAAAGAAGTAACGAAAGGTGCTTTTCAAAAGGACCAATCTAAAGAAGAACCCAAATTTTTGCCAAGTTAAATTGTCCTGGTAGAATTTGACTACATGTCATTTGCTAACATGTTGAATTGACTGAAAGTGTTGATGAAACAGATTGCCGATAGACTGACAGTTTGAGATTGACATAAGATTTGCTTGATTTGAAGATAAATTTTCATGTGTGAAAATTTTGTGCCATGAACCCTAATGGACTAACCTAGTGCAGCCTCGGGGGCTGATCAATTGATGGCCTTGCCTACATCATGCACTCAGAGACCTCATTGTTCAACACGACCAATGATGTTGTCCAAAGGACAAAAGTTTGAATCATGATTTATTTTGGAAACCCTAGAAAGACTATCTAATGTCTCAGGGATTCAAAGATGAATCTTTCCTACATAGAAAATGCGTAGAAACAATGTAGTCTAGACATGGAAAAAATATTGACTGATATGATTGATTTAATTGATCAGACAAACATTGAATTTGACTCCGTTTTTGGATTTTCTCAAGAAATTTTTAAAAAATTAGATATTTTTTCAGGACATTTTTAGATTTTTAGTATTTTTTCAAGACTTTTTTAGAATGCGGGATCATGTGTGACAACCACTATAGTTACATGATAAAGGTCTTTCCCCCAGACATATCGAGGATTACTTGAGTCAAATGATATGGAGATAGGTAGACAAAGGGAAAAGGCAAGGATATGCAAGGGATGACATCAACCAAATGCTAACCATGGCCGGAATCGACAGGACTTAGGACAAATGTCATCAATGTGTTAGGCCTTTGTGATTATGAAAAATGGATAAAGGTTGATTTGAGTGACAATAGATGGCGAAGCAATGATCGAATACGCATGATACCTATTTGCCAGGTTTTCACCATGGTACTTATCCAAAGCGCTTGTTTGCCAAGTTTTCACTATTGGATGAACTCATTTATTTTTACTATTTTTTTATTTTTTTTATTTCTTTGATGTCACCAAGATGCTTGTTTGCTAGGTTTTCATCAAGGGATGATTTTTTCTATTTTTAGGTTTTTAGCCAAGCTCTCTGATGCTATGTGTAGAAATTTCATAGATGTAAGTTGTTGATGGGTTCTATCAACTGTTCTCCATCAGGTGTGGCCAACTGATAAGCTCCAGAACTGAATGCAGTAGTAATGATATAAGAACCAAGCCAATTAGCCTCAAACTTGCTAGACTTTTCATGGTCTGCCCGATTTCTTGGGTTCTGCATGAGAACCAAATCACCGATTTTAAATTTTTTCACCATTACTCTTTTGTTGTAGCTTTGATAGAGATGATTTTGATATGCCTGCAAATGATTTAAGGCATTTTTTCATTTTTCTTGTAAAATTTCTAGCTCATGTAGGTGAGACTATCTGTACTCTTCATTGTCAATCATACCTTTCAAAGAGACTCAGAGAGAAGGAATTTTGACCTCGATGGGAAATATGGCCTTAGATCCATAGACCGAGGAAAATGGAGTGGTTTCAGTGGGGGTACGGATGCTGGTACGATAGGACCATAAAGCAGGATTAAGTTGTAGGTGCCAATATCGACCAGCGTCATTGACAGTCTTCTTGATTACCTGAAGAACTATTTTATTTGACGCCTCAGCTTGGTCGTTACCTTGTGGATAATATGGGGTGGAGAAATGATGTTGGATGTGGAATCGCTCACAGAGTTCACGAATGTCCTGATTTTTGAATGGACTGTCGTTATCTGTGATGATGGATTTTGGGACACCATACCGAAAAATGATGTAATTTAGGATAAACTTGGATATTTTCTTACTAGTGATGTAAGTGAGGCACGAATTCAATCCACTTATTAAATTACTCAGTGGCGTTGATTATGAATTTATGGTTGTTAGAAGAGGATGTATGGATCTTATCCATGAGGTCGAGTCCCCATTGTGTGAAAGGCCATGGAGATGTAATCGGTCTGAGCTCCTGTGTAGGTGCATGAATTAGGTGACTATGCACCTAGCATTTTTGACATGTTCTTACAAACTAAAGAGCATCTTTCTCTATTGTTGGCCAATAGTATCCCAATTTGATGACTTTTCAAGCTAACGTTGGACCACTCAAATGAGATCCGCATATACCCTCATGCACTTCTCATAAATTTGTTTGGGCTTCATCAATTTCGAGACAACAAAGAAGGGTTTTATCAAAGTTGCAGCGGTATAGGGTGTCACTGACGATGGTGTGTCTAGTCGCTTTTCGGATAAAGGACATTCTTTGGTTGTTGGAAAGGTTGGGTGGGAGGGTTTGGGATTTAAGATTGTGATAGATGTCCTGATACCAAGGTGAACTGGGACCAAAAATCTTGCACACCATTTTTGACTCTAGAATATCTTATGCAGACATCAATAGCCGTTCCACTAAGAATTCAAATTGTGACACATTTTTAGGGATGTCTAAGAGAGATCCAATGGTAGCCATTGCATTGTCTGCCTTATTTTGTATCCTTGGGATTTGTTCAAATGCAATCATTTTGAAATACATCAGGAAACTATCCACAATTCGTTTGTAAGGAAGAAAATTTTCATCCTTTGTGTCATAATCATCATTCACTTCGTTGATGACTAACTGAGAATCCCCGAATATGAGCAATGTCTGAATTTTCCATTTAATTGCTATCTGGAGACCTGTGACCAATGCCTCATATTTTGCAATGTTATTTATACAAGGGAAGGTGATCCAAAATGATTTAGGAATTGAATCCCCTTGTGGTGTGATAAATAAGATGATATCTCTTAAGCCATGACCGGTGTGGGACCCATCAAAGTATAGTTTCCATGGTAAGGTTGGTTCCATGTGAAATATAGACTCATCAGGAAAAAAAATTATCGACGGATGAGTGGCCTAGATTGGTGCATCTTCTAGTTGATCTGCTATTTCTTGAACTTTTATTGCCTTTCACTCAACATATTGTATTTCATACTCGCTTAATATCATGACCTACTTCACCAAATGGCCTGTCAATGCCGCCCGGCTTAGAAGATACTTTAATGGGTTAATCTTGGCTACCAAATGTGTTTGGTGGCTCAACATGTAATGTATTAATTTTTGCACCGTAAAGACAACTACAAGGCATGCACGTTCAATGATTGTATAGTTTAATTCATATACTCTCAGTGTGTGACTGATGTAGTATATGGTTCATTCTTTTTCTTCATTGTCATTTTGTGCCAATAATGCCCCCAATGCATTTGTAGTTTTAGAGACATACAAGATCAATGGCTTGCCTTCAATAGGCAGCATTAGGATTGGTGGTGTCAATAGATATTCTTTAATTTGTTCGAATGCTATGTGGCACTTATTTGTCCATACAAAAGGAATGCTTTTGCATAACAGATATTGAAATGGTTGAAAATTGTCTGCCAACTATGCAATGAAGTGGCGGATAGACTGCAGTCTGCCTTGAAGTGTTCGCAACTCATTGATTCCTTTTGGTGGAGGTATGTCTAGAATTGCTTTTAATTTTGCGGGACCAACCTCAATGCCTCATCGTGGAACTATGTATCCCAACAGCTTGCCTGAAGTGACTCCAAAGACACATTTCTTTGGGTTCAAATGAACCCTGTAATCCTCAAGCCATCAAAAAAAAATTCCAAGACTTTGAGATGATCTTTCCATGTCAAATATTTTTCCAATAGGGCATCCACATAATCTTCCATTAGGATATGCATCATGTCATGAAAGATTATTGTCATAGCTCTCTGGTATGTGGCACCTGTATTCTTTAAGCCAAAAGGAATGACATTCCAATAGTATGTTCCCCATGGGCAGGTGAATACCATTTTGTGTTGATCCTCTGTTGCAATTCAGATTTGGTTATAGCTTGAGAAACCATCCATGATAGATAGCATCTCATACCCTGTCGTGAGATCAAAAATAATGTCTATATTCGGTAAGGGGAAATATTCCTTTGGGCAAGCCTTATTCAAATCTCTAAAATATGTACAGATACGAATTTTTTCCGTTTGGATTTGTAATAGGGATAATGTTGAATATCCAATCAGCATAGTCTATTGGCCTTATGAACCCAACATCCAGTAACTTCTTTAGTTCCTCTTTTACAAGTAATGCAATTTGTGGATGCATTTTGTGCAATTTTTGTTTGACTGGCTTGATTCCTGGGATTAGAGGAAGATGATTTAGTACCAATTCTGGATCAAGTCCTGGCATGTCAGCATATGACCATGTGAAGTTAACTTTCCTATCGGTGAAGAATTGTTGAAATTTTGGTTTTTCTTCCTTTGATAATGATGCATCCAAGAGAATCATTTTGGGATTCTCTAGTGTGGCTATGTTAACTTCCATTGTGTCTTAAATGAGCATAGCTGATTTTTTCTGTGTCACAAGAAAAAAGTCCAATCCTCCATCCTTAAGCACCTCATAGAGGTTTTCACCTTCGAATACATCCTTTTTTTTTACTATTTTGCTGTCAGAAGGTGCCTTGCAGTTTTCACCTAAAGACATTTCTTTTTATTTTTTATTCTTTGTATTTTTTCAATTGGAGGATTACACAGTCTCCCCGAAATAAGTTGCACAATCTAGATCAATGGAAAACCCTATTTAGTGATCATCCCACGAAATACATTCACGGAGCCCCATGAATTCCACAATTGCCTCATCATTCTGAAAGATGTCCATCACTGGTGGAGTTTGTTGGTCCTAGTCAATTAGCTGTGGGTAAACAAGGGGGATCCCATCGTCAGCGTTGGTAAAAGATGGGGAAGATGCGAAAATTTTGCAAATTGATGCCTCAAGTGTAAAGGAAAAGTTGTCAATTTGAACTTCTGTGTCAGATGCAATGGATGGACCATACTCCAAGTCAGATGAGTCGAATTCAAATTCATAATATGGGATAAAATTATCAGCATCATGACTAGTGGTTGGCGTTTCAGAAGTATGGACAGTGGGCTCAGACAAGTTAGGCTCATGGGTGGGCTCGGGAATGGGGTGGGATGATTCAGATGTTGTCTATGACACCTTATGTTCTTCTTGATTCCAAGGAATTCTTACCCATTCCTTATTTTTGGAACGTCAGTCAATAGGGTCAATGTTATATTCTTGTTGAAATTGTCCTTCAAAGGGGAGTTCACCAGGATACGGGAATAGTTTGTTAATATCATAGTCACTTAGGGTTTTTTTAGATCCCCATTCCCATTCATTTGAGTCATTTTTGGTAAGATATTCTTTGCATGTTTCAACACTTTTTGTAGCAGTTACACCCTCACTTGAAACAGAGCACAGATGCTCTGTGAAGCTAGATGAGTTTCACATTAGAGAGAATTGTAAGAGTAAGAATTAGAGTTCGAGCTTAGTTTATCTTCAAGAAAGTGTTGTAACAAAAGACTAGAATTTTTGCCACTATGGGTGATTTAATACAAGCTAAGACATTGTGATTTGGTGACATTCTTGTGTTTATTTTTATCTAGCATGGTTCTTGGTATTCTATCTTTGAAATTTCTTAAGTTATTTGGTGTTAGATGGTTTGATAATGTTTAGGGTTTTATGCTTGAAATGTTTGCAGTGATCTCTATTCCATACATTTTGGAGTTAGTTGATTGTTAGTTGCTTTGCAAAGTTAATATGGACTTAAAACTGTGCTTAGTTCAATTATGAATGTTTACTTATTTCAATTGCAATAGGGTTGTCTTGAATGAATATGCATGATTTGAAAATATTTAATGCGTTAGAAGATTGCAGATTTATCTAGGTTAAACAAGAATTAGTTTCTAAGAGATTGGTCCATTTTGAGCATCTTATCATTTGCATTATTAATCCTAGGGTTATAATTAATCTTAAAATTATCTCAGAAACCCTTATCTTTTGCTATTTCATTTTTATTATCTGAGTTAGTTTAGGTTTTGAAGTATCAATACATTGCTAGATCTGATGAATTTGAGTCCAATATTTTCTTGTAGTAAGGTCCCTTTGTGATTACCATCATTTTCACATTATCTCTAAGTTGTTTTATTTGCATTGTCAAGACCTGACATTAGAGACCTTGGGGTTATCTCTTTTTTCATAGAGATTTACCTTTCAAGAGAGATAGGATATAATATTTTGTCTGAGTTATTGTTGTGTAGAAAACACCATCAACATATCCCTTAGATATTCAGAAAAGATTGCCCTCTATAAACACTCAGATCCTGAAAAAATAGCTTGACAAAAGTCTTGTTGACTAATCACGTGGCTCTGTGGTGCCGACTCAAAGTTTCATCCTGAAAACCAAAGAAATGAGCATTCTAAAAATAAATTCAAAGAGAAGGCTCCTTAAAAGCATAAACTGTCCAAAGCAAAGAGATGACATGTTGAGCAAGAATGGATTCTCAGATTTTTCAAAATCATCCTTGAGAAAATATTCGCATGAGATGACATGTATCTCGACTTTCTCTCGAAAGGAAAGTGATAAATAAAATCCACACAGCCACCACATGGCACATTATTTTATTTTGGGAACCAATTTTTCTTTTATGTGTAGATCATCCTAAAGCCAAAAAAGTATAAAGTCAAAAATCAAAAGAGACTAAGGAAAAATTTGCTTCATAGTTATGCAAACTCATATGGGGTCTTCGCTTGCAAAGGCATGAACCTAGACCTCTTGAAATTCTTGGATTTTGAGTAAAGTGGAATGATACATCTCCCAATCCACATCAGTCGGTTAGATAAGATTATAGATAACCTTGTACACTTGATCTACCTCAAAGACTTATTTAAAGGAAAAGAAAACCCCATCTTGCTGAAACAGACCCAAGGTGATAATAGAGATGAGAAAGAAGAAATATTTCATGCTCGGTGTCATCAACGATGGGTGTTGCACTCAAACTAAGAGCTCTGTAGAAGTCTGAACCTTATGTTTGATTGCATCTATAATCTACTCAACTAAGAGCACATCTCCATTTGGTGAAAGAAAGGGATGCAATCTGAAGCTATGCAAGACACTAAAATCTTTCTTGATTTCATTGACCATCTTGTTCAACACTGCCTAGTATTCCTTGCTTCTTGCTTCTACCTTGTGGCAGTTGATGAATTTTTTTTCTTTGTTGGAGGCAACCCTTCAGTCTAGAATTACTACACTTCTTAGGGCCTCATCAATGGCCACACACAATCTAAAAATCAAACTATGAGACTCTGTTACTCGGGGAGCATACACCTACAAAATTTGGTCGACCAGTAGGCCAACCATTTCATTTAATTCCTGAGAATCCCTCAAAAACTATAGAGTTGGTTTGAGGATAGCGAGTGCAATTATGATTCACTCCTAGTGTGTGGATATCATCTTTTTCAACAATGGGAGGGTCCCTAACCATTATGCACTAATTAGCTCTTGATGTACCAAAGCTTCCTTTTCTCTTGCATTCTCCTCCATTTGATTCTTCTCCTGGAGGAAATTTTCCAATCCAGAGCTTAATCTTTTGATCTCCTAATCACAATCTTGCAAAGCAGGTGTGATCTATTGTCTCTCTTGTCTTGACTTCTCTACTTCCACCTAGGCCTTTTGTATATTTTTGAAAGCTTGAGATTGGACATCATCCAACTCTCTCTTTATTTTTTCCTGAGTACACTGGTACTTTGTGTTTGTCTAGCGCTCAGCAGCAAGCTCAACTCTCAACTTTTCAATTTTAGCATACAGTTGAACCTATTCACCTTGGGTCTCCATCATAAACCTTTTTGCTTCCCCTTGTTGATCTTGTATTTTCCTTATGTGGGCCATTTCAACATCTATGGCCTTGAATTTTTTTTGTAGCCTATTCATTGTTTTCTTTACATTCATTAACTCTTCCTCGTGCTTCTTTAATTTCCTATCCAGCCTCTCATAATCTACATATACCACCTTCTAGGCTGCCTTATTAAGGACCACCTTTTCACGTGGGTGAGTTTCATTCAAAGCCGGCCCATGGCCCAGATGTCGTAATCCTCCATTTCCATTTGTCCTTCAGTTTTGGACATGAGTGGCTTCATGGTAGTAATCAACAAAGAATTATGCTCTTCATTGAAGCAAGCTTCAATATTCTTGGTAGTTTGTAGTGAGATGTTCTTTAATAACTATTTATACTTCTTGGCTTGTTGGGCCTACTTGGTTGCATCTAAAATTTCTTGAAAACTCTATGGGGTGTCGATTCTTTGTGTTGCAATGGAAGCACCAGGAGGGAAATGAAAAATGGCAACAAAAGGATAAACCTCAAATGTATGAGTATGCAAAGAGGAAAATGGGAGTGTTATCATGGAAAATGGTGGGATGCTGAATTGAGATTGGGCAGGGGAAAAAATAGTTGGGTTAAAAAGGGAAACGAGGGGAAGGAGAGATTTTTACCTAGAAGAGGATGGACCTAGGGTAATGAGCAACATGGATGATTCAATTTTTTACCTGGGGGCCCTAGACAATGTGATCAAAGAATAAATAGCAGCCAAAGTGGATGTCACTCATTCAATGTGTGGGGTTACTTCATAGGGTGTATTGATAAAAATAGTTGGGGGTTCATTACGGACCAGAAGCTCAAGGTCCGCAAATGGAGGATTCTTTTCTACTAATGGGGGTAGAGGAGTAACAAGAGATGCAAAGGAAGAAGAGAGGGAGTAAAAATTACCTGGACCCCGGTGATCAAAACACTTTATAGAATAGACTCTTCTTCTTCATCTCCATTTGCCGATGCATTAGGTGCACTTAGATCCTAGACTCGTCTTCTTTTTACATTACTAAAACTACCATGTTTTGATCCTTAAGCAATCGATCCCATCAAAACTTGGCCTTCATCAATCACAACGAACCTTCTTGGGGACTGTCGAGATCTTTTTATTTTGCTTCGAGCACTAGCAGAGACCATGGTTTGTGAGTCCTTTTTCTTTGAGTCTCTTCTCCTATTGGATTCTTGAGGATGGGAAGTACAACACGTAATTTTCTCCTATTCAATCTCATGACTTATCTCCAGATTGCTATTGTCAGTATCAACCTCTTGGTCATAAATCTCTTCGAACCTTTCATCATGTGGCCAAAAATCTCTAAGAAACTTATTGAGGAACCTCATCTCTTATCAAAACCTCCAAAAATATTTCTTCTTTCTTTCTAACCATTCCTTTTATTTCAATTATGTGTTGAGGGATTTACTGATCATAATATTCCTCTAATACTCCACCTGTGTTATATAGAAACTCGGCCATTTTGGTCATTTGATTGGTATGTGGGACAAGTCAATGCATAATTCTACCCTTTCTTGATTCAAATTCCTCCTTGACTCAAAATATTCCTAACTCTCATGTTTCAAAGTGAAGTTATTTTTTGAATTGTAGTCCCACATGTCATAGATGAGGACCAAGCTTAGGGAAACCAACAATTTTTTAAGTTCACCATTCGCCTTTCACTTCTCCAATGTCACTTGACTATTGGAAATATAGAGGGGAAGTGGGTATAGCCTTGTATTGTTCCTTCTGGTGCCATAGGCATTATCGGAAAGGGTTCCCTAACAACATGCCTCCAACACAAAAACTCTATTTGTTACAAATATGGGGAGTTTGAAGGACTCTCCAATGAAACCATGAAATTTAATAAACTTGAAATCCTCTCCTAGGAGATAATCCATTGGGGTCGGCGGAGATTTTATCCATTGTGAGACCTCAAGAGAAAAATGGCCCACAGGACGTCGCAACAAATCCTGAAGTACTAGCCTCAAAAAATAGTCCACAAACCAATAGTAATTGCATGTTCTTGACAATACATAAGTCCACAAAGAAACTGGTTGATAGGAACCATTTACATTGAGCCTAGAAACCAATAAAATTTTATCTAGAAACTCAAAATTTTGATGCAAAATCAAGTGAACCAAGAAATAAGAATACCTAAATTTTTACTCAGTATGATAGCTTCTCAATTGCTCTAGCTTGCCTTCGGCTACTACATCAGAAAAATAATAATATTTCTGACTCTTCTCCCTTTTAAGCATGAAGGCCAAGCCCATCTAGAAGGGATGGACTTCCTCATCATCATCAAGGCCATAAATCTAGGCCAACATTGAGAAGATAGTCTATATGTCTGTCTTGAACTTTTTGTGTGCAAGAGGAAAAGAAAAATGACCTCTCACTAGTCTTTCCTTCATCTCACCCTCATAAAAACTTTCCCTCTAGGTTGCTTCTTCCTAGAAAATTTCCATCTTTTCCTCATCAAATTGTTCATCACCCTAAGTTGTAGGGATAAGCAACATATCACGTATGGCTTCAATAGAAATCATGGCTTTGATCCTATTGCCCACAATGGGTCATGTTTTCTTGTTAAACCTTTTGGCACATCCATCCACTAGCTCCGGGCATGGGTGTATGATAGGCAACATGAACTATGGTAGCCCACAATTCTAGAGCCAAGATGAAAAACCCTCAGATGACCCATGATCTATCATTCTTTGGAATGCTAATTGCTTAATTTTTTTAGGGTTAGCTTCCAATTTTGGGTCAAAAATATTATCGACGACATCTTGCACCACCTCTCTCTCGATACATCTATCTGGTTGCACCTTTTTACCAAATTCAAATGGTTGCTCCTCAGGTGTTGGGGCATTGGCGAATGAGTTTCACTCAAAGATATTAGTGTAACTAGGCCTTTTAGATGAGGCTTGAACCTTCCTACCAGATGTTGATGGCTCCACCATGGCTATTTTGAGAAGTTATAGAGATTTTCTTTAATGAAAATGGCCACTTACCTTTCGCTACTTAGAAAAATATGCTTTTGGGTGTATTTAATTCCCTTAGCACGTACATGCAGTTAAGGCTTAATGATTACCGTTGGTCCATTAAATACTACCAATGAGGTGATATGTGTGGATTTGAGATTTGTATCCCTCGAGAATGCCAAAAACACCATGAGAATGGAATTAGTACATTCTCCCTGCAGCCTCTTTTCACAAATAAGCTCATTGCCTTAGAGAGCATGCTTTTAGCTATGAAAAACATGCTTAAGTGATACAAGGTACCTTTGAAAGGATTCACCCATTTAATTTGTCATAATTTAATGTGTTAATCCATATCTTTTTACATACGTGAGCTAGCTAGTTCTAATGATAGAAAAGGACACATGTTGACGATCGGCTTATGTGAACATTTACTCCCAATGCAAAAAATTAATTTTCAAGACCTTATGTTAGATCCTCTATATGATTTATCTCCTTCCCTCTAGTCGCTTTGATGTTTTCTCTATTTTTATCTGACCAAAAATAGAATTTTCACTTATTGGGTTCACCAACACCTCCTTTCTATAAATAGCAATACCACCTTATTGCAATATTCATTCAAAAAAATAGCTCCTTAATTTTAGCAAGCTTTTCTCGCTATTTCTATTCCACCTTTTGCTCTGATGCTTTTCCATAATGTTAGTTGGCCTAGGCACTCCCATTCATCTACTACCATGAAGGCCACAATACATCTTCACAAAGGAGGTCAGTACTGAAAAAATTAAACATTTAGTGAAGATATATGACCGCCTTGATGTAATTGCATTTCGGTGGGTAGTCAACCAAGACTACATCAAGGATGATAACCAAATGAGGAGCAACTACAACATCATTTCTTGCTTCATGGCCTCCCTCCTTGACTTGAACATCACCAAGCCCATGATAGTTGACTTGTGTTGTCGTATGTTTGATGCTTCACTGCTGGAAGGGCTTGGTGAAATTGTCCAAGTAGCTATCCTTGGTGTCAGAATTCTGAGTGCAATGGACCTCTGAAGGCACATTGATCATGGGATAGACATGCCTTGGTTACCCTTTCATATCAACTTCCACACCATGGACCCTAAGAGTCACCGCTCATTGTCTCTGGTAGTGGCCACCTATTTTCTACGGGAGTATGGCATGGAATGCATTTTTGGGATCGACTAGAGGAAGCACTTCAATTTTTTGGAGTATAAATGTGGAGACTAGAAACTAAGGTCTGTGCAATTCTGTGTGCTTTTTTGGCTCATTTACCTTGACAAAGAAGAAGAAGAAACTAACTACAAGAAATCAACATGCATAACCACAGTTGGAGGCCTAACGTTTACTATTTTTTTCATGTTGCCTTAGTTTTTCTTCTTTTTTCTTTGGGACTCTTTTGGGTTTGCTCAAGAGAGCTTTAAGTTTAAATTTGAGCCTCGGGCTATATTACATTGTAAATTTTCAATGAATATATATAATATAGTACTTTTCTACTTCTTTAGTGCTTTTATCATGGCTTCTTGTCAAAATTAGAATGTATTTACAAAAAAAATTACATATGGTACAAACTGTTAAATTTTTCCAAAGAACAATGTATTTTAATGAAATAGTTTTAGATAAATACCATTCACTAGTATATCCAAAGTGTTACCTTTCATATCTTCAAGTTCGTACACATTCTTTTCTTTGCACATGCTAATTCATAAGGGTCCCTTCCATAACACTTCAAATTTGGTATGTTGTCCTAGTTTTGCAGTGCACTCATCATACTTTAGCACTAGGCTCCCTTCCCTGAAATTTGGGTTGGAGGTCTTTTTATCGAGCCATCTATTGGCAACTGATCATGGCTCCATAGGACTTTTCTTTGTCTTCCTCAATTTTTTGGAGCTCTACTAACCATACTTCCATTCCACCGCTTTCTCCTATTTCTAAGGCTTTTATCTGTTGTAGAGAAGGGATTTATATGGAAACAAGTAACACTACCTCTTTTTCGTATACTAGTTCATAAGGAGAGGCCTTCAAGATCTACTTTGGTGTAATATGATCTGCCCATAGACTAGCTCCCAAGTGCTTGTTCCAATCCCTTTGTCGCTTTGACCCGATGTGCTTGATTAACCTAATTAGGTTTTTATTGGTCGACTCCGCTAGCCCATTTCCTTGTGGGTAGTAGTTTGATGAAGTCTTAATGTAAATCCCATTTTGATAGCAAAGTCTCACATCCTCGAGCCTACAAAATCCTAAGTGTTTTCAGATATGATGGTTTTTGGAAAACCAAATCTGGTTACCAACTCTTCAAGGAAATTAATGATTTCACCCTCTATAGCATTCTTTAGGGTGATGGCTTCCATCCACCTTGTGAAGTAGTCGATCACCATAAGGATCCACTTCTAGCCAACACTAGAAATAGGATTTATTATTCCAATGAAATCTAAACCCCATTGAGCAAAGGGTTCTTCAGTTACAATTGGACTCAAGGGCAAGGTTGAATTCTTTCTTTTGCTAACAAAGAATTGGCATTGAGTACACTTTTGCACTCGATGGTGCGCTTCAAAAAATATAGAGGGATAATAATATCCCACTCATATTATCTTCAAGGCGGTATTCTTAGTGAAGAAATTTCCACCCTTAGCACTGCTATGGAGTTCATTAAGAACTCTTTCCACCTATATCTTATCTAAGCATCGGAGCAAGACACCATCATAATTTCTCTTAAATAAAGTCCCTGCAATCAATACATACCTAGTGCCTTGTATTCAATAGTATCACATTTTATGTAATGGAAGACTCATTGAGTACTACCCATTTTGCATATATTGCATTCGATTTACCACCCAAGATTCATTAGACTCAAACTAATTTAAGTAGACTTGGTCAATCTCCTTCCTAACTTTGGGACTCGATTCCTGTGCAAGATATTCACATAGACCTCTTCCCACAACAAGCTTGGTTGGTCTAATTTCCACATGATATCTAGGATCTTGGTTATCCAATTGGACCTCTTCTTATTTATCTCACCTTCGATGATATAATCCCACACACTAGGATGAGCAACGAGGATGGTGATTTTATTTTTTGACACCAAGTGTCAGAACATTTTTAGGCTTTTAACAATGTAAAAAACCTTCTTTTCAACAAATTTATACCTAGTTTCATAACCCTTAAGATTTCTTGAGTGAAATGTGATAGGATTCTCTTCGTTATTCTCCTCATCCTTTTGAGTGAGTACAAAAGCTATGCTATGTTGGCCACTATATATATAGAGAAAAATATCTTTGGAAAAGTCCAAATTAGCAAGCAAAGTCTGAAATGAACTGACTGAAAAAGTTGTTCTTTCCTAGAAAGGACTGCAACCATTTTTGATTCACTGGTAAGGGTAAATCCATTTTAGATCTCACCCTTTTGGGATCTATTGCTATTCCCTCTTTGGATACTAAAAAACTAAGTAACTTACCTTGGGGTACTTCGAAAACACATTTTTTGGGATTTAAGGAAATCCCAAACCATTGACACTTCTAGAAAACCTTCTCTAGATGATCAAAATTATCATATTTTGACTTTGAAAAGATCGTTAGGTCATCCAGATATATTAAAATGGTCTGATTAATCAATCCTTTGAAAGCAATATCCATTGCTTACTAAAAATTTGCACCAACATTTGAAACTTTAAAGGGAATCTTTACAAATGTGAGCATTCACCACTTGGTGGTAAACATCATTTTATGTTGGTCACCTTCCTTCACATATAACTGGTTATAGCCTAAGAAACCATCAAGAAATGAAAAAATCTCTGATCCAACCACGGTCTGCAAGATCTACTCCATTGATAGAAAAGGGTAGTGATCTTTCAGCAAAGATTTATTAAGATCTAGGAAATCAACACAAAGCCTAATGTCACCATTCTTCTTCTGAACTAGTACCAAATTAGACGCCTAGGTGGAGTGCTAAATCAGATATATGATTCTTGACTCAATCAATTTGGTGAGTTCTTGTGCCATCAACACTTTGACCTTCATATTGATCGATGTTTTCTTATATCGAATAGGATTTGATCCTTCTGCCAAGTCAATGGTATGTTGAATTATGCCCGGATCATACCCTTTAAGATCATCATAGGTCCTGACTACAACTTTGTCATATCTAGAACACAGATCCCTTAGCCTTTCCTTATCTTTCCACAGAACATCCCTTCTGGCTTTTATCTTTATGTCATTTTTGACATCGAGCTCTTCATAATCCCTTTCATCCGTAGTGAACCTTTTCTTGTCGTTTATTACATCTTCACAGTCAAAAAGGTTTTTGAGAGAGCTTATTCTCTTTTAACTGGATAAATTTCTCTTCAGGAGATTTTGTTTCTGGCTATGAATAGTCAGAAGCTCCTTCTGACTTCTATATGAAGGCAGTGATCTGAGTGTCATCTTTGAATACTTGCTAGTTTTGATCATTGTCGAGGATTGTTGGTCAAACGATGATTTGTACTGCATTTTTCTTTGTCGTTGAATCGAGAACTAGTTCAAATTATGAACTGATTGAAGCCATTTATCAATGACACTATTTTGAGATTAAGGAATGACTTGTACATTAAAATATTTAAAGCTCTCAATCAAATCCCATACCCTATTTCTATATGACTTCATTATTATATTCTTCTGTATACGCCTAAAAATAGTCTAGAGCATCCGATTAATTAAATACGAATTATTTGATTAATTATTCTATTTCCTCTACTGTTTAAATAAATAGAAATATTTATTTAATATAGTTCACTTTCAAATTCATCTTAATTAAATAAACAAAATTAAATACTTTGTTCGATTTAATTATCAAATCCCTATTTCAATCTATCACATCATTCTTGAATTAATTAAATAAAGACAAAACACTTTATTGATTAAATTGCCATTATTCTTCTATTTTAATTTAATAAACAACTATCCTATAGTTCACTTTATTAAATTATTTATCTCTCCTTTGTTAATTCAAATAAATCAAAATATTTGAATTAGAGCATAAGGAATATTCCACCCATATTCTCTCAAAAATGAATTAGATTTCCTATGTCTAAACCATGTCTAAATTTTGTTAAAAATATGTCAAATTAATTGATTGAAACTTCACAAGAAGTTTTGGAGACAAATTGGAGACAAATTTGGAATTTGATCTCTCAATCCTCTTGCATCAATTCTTCCTCTTCTCTTTCCTGGTGTTTTCATGGGTAGAGACAATCTCCAAAATTCTCTCAATCTCCTCCATCTCTCACCATTCAATTCTCTAGATTGAATCCAAGCCTCTCAAAGCTTTCCTTGTGCATTTCTACAGCCAAGAAATCTATAAATAAAGCATCATTCAACCAAGAAAAGGATCTAGATAATCAAGCTTTTACACCCTTACTCTGCAGGAATCCAGGCATCAACATTCAAGCATCAAGTATCAAGCAATTCAACAATCAAGCTTCACAACAATGACTACTTCTTGGAGCTGCATTTATCTGTTTCACATCAATATCATGCTAGTTTAATTGATTTATCATTTAGCATTATATTATCATCATCTCATTCTTCAGATAGTGATTTTAATAGTCTTAGTTGCTTAAACAATCTGAGAGCAATTTAGATTTAATAAATCTTTGGAGATCGAGAACAATAGGATGCTTTCATTTGATTATTGTTTTGATTTAGTTCAATTAAGTCATCTTTGATATAATGTCTTATTAAGAAGTGTATTTATGTTATTTACCTCATTCCACACTTACAATTTGATGCCCACCGTGGGGCCTTAACCCTAATTTTATCAAAATTTCAAAATTTTTTGGAAAGTGTTACGCAGGTTTTATAGTGTGATTTATTTTAGTGCTTTCGTTAAAAGTTTCGGCGCTTCTGGTCTTTGTTTCAATGCTTTCAAGGTTTTGGTGCTTCCGGTTACTGTTCTAGTGCTTTCAAGACAAACTTCGGCACTTCCGGTCACTATTCTAGCGCATCAGGTGTTTTGGCGCTTTCGTGACAATCTTCGGCGATTTGGTACACTGTTTCGGCGCTTTCGGGTTTTAGCGGCTCAAGTAACTGTTCTAGCACTTTGGTACCATATTCCATCGCTTTTGTAAAAATAGTCTGGATCCGATGCTTCCATGGCCAAATTGAGATTGTATTTATTTTTCACAATTGAGATAAAATTGATCAATCTAGGGTAGTCACTTCAAGTTTTTCTAAAATTGACCAATCTAGGATAGTCATTTCAAAGTTGGAATAAAATTGATCAATCTAGGATAGTCACTTTCTTGTTTTTCTTAAAGAAAATCTATCAATCCTAGGATAGTCACTGCAGTTTCTACAATTGAAGTTAAAAAGAACATCATGATTTCTGTGAAGCAACACCTTCACTTAGATTAAGAATATTTCTTTTTGGGCTTAAAACAGAACAAATCTATATGTTGTGCTTATAGTGATTAGGCTTATTCTCTCCCCTTAACTGGGTGACCAAAGTGCCAGATTCACTTTTCTTTTATGACATTCACACTTTATTAAATCCTTTATCAGGCCTACCATAGTGGGAAAAAGTACTCACCCTACGGGAACGACCTAAGTGGGAACAACCAAAGCCAGGTTATCCAACCCACTATAATAAAAATGCAATTTGTTGATGAAAGTCCAAATTGATGGTAGTAGGCAAGATAACCATCCCCAAAATATTTGTTCTAAAGATTGGGAGGTCTCCTGAGGGAGTTTATCTATTTGCCACACCGAACGGAACCCTATCTATGAACCATAGAGTAGTTGCTCGCCGAGTCAGTATCCATACATTATCATACTCATGGTGCAAGGGGAGGGAAGAATATGCCCCCAAGACACTCACCATATAATTACCAAGGATTGTTTGCTCAAGGGATTCAGTATATACGTCTGTCACTTTGAGTACGCACCTGGAAATGACAAAAACACGGGCGCCCTCTAGGGGGTGACACGACTGTGTGAGTCAACGTAATTGCAAGATGTGGGCTGTGAGTATAATGATGACCTACTTGTCCTTAAGTGTGAGTATTTTTGATTTGTGTACAAATGTTAAAATAACCCATCAAAATCAATAAAGATCATTCGTGATTTTTGAATATACACAATCTTTTCAATTTTAAAAAAAACACTTATTCAAAATTGCTTGTCGTGTTTTCACAAATTCATTAAATCAGATTTAAAGATCATCCTGAAAATGACAAGTCAAAACAAATCAGAAAATCCATGCTGCGAAAGTGGAAGTCCACCACGTTTTTCAAGAAAAAGATCAAAGTTACAAGGCCAATACAACCTCTCAGTTATAGAAATAAATTAAGAAGACAACGTTTTCTCTATCAAAATCGGAAACTCCTTTTGCAACATAGAACTTTCATTCACCATTATCACGATTTTGCTAGTGGTCACTCTTTAGACTGCGCGATAGAACTGCTCTATTCACAAGCCTTCTTTCAAAGAAGGGCTCTCACATAATTTCACAACCATAGTCAACGGATTCATCCTTCATATCTTCTGCAGTCTCTAATACAATATGCCACAAGACCAGACCAAATCCTACAATAGAGAAAATTAAAAATTTTGTTTAAGCGTTTTGGAAAACCTGTTTCAGCGCTTCTGGTCTCTGTTTTAGCGCTTCTATGAAATAGCGCTTTCGGGCACTGTTTTAGCGCTTCTGTGAAATAGCGCTTTCGAGCACTGTTTTAGTGCTTCTGGTCTATTTTACAACGCTTCTAGTAAAATAGCGCTTCTGTCAATTTTTGTAGCACTTTTGGTCTCTGTTTCAGTGCTTCTGGGAAGTAGCGCTTCTATCATTTTCTCCAGCGCTTTTAGGCACTGTTCTAGCGCTTCTGGTCATTTCGCGCTTCTGTCGCTTATTTCAGCACTTTTGGTCTTTGTTCCAGTGCTTTCGGGAAATAGCGCTTCTGGTATCTGTTTTAGCGCTTTTAAAACAGAGAGTTTAAAATTTTAACCAATCTACCACTCTGTCATTCTATCAACATTTTCATCAGGATCAAAATTTCTTCTATCAGAATCATTGTCTAGGAATCAAAGTCAGAAAGGTTTATACAAATTTCCAACTTATCAACTAAAACAACATCTTGCAAAATCACAAGTGTCGAAATCAAATACAAAATCCATTACTATACTAAAGTTTCTTTATCAGGATACTATCATCCTTTATCACGAAACAAAGTATAGTAATTAACTTTTTGAATATTGTCTCATCAATAAGATCTATCATCTTATTCAACTTTATTTAAACAAGTTCCAAATTGACACTATCCCGCACAGAAGATCAAAATTTCAGAAGAAAGGGAAAAAATTTGTATGCCAATTTTAACTAGATCCCAAAAATAGAGATTCTTAGAACAAGAAATCTTAAAATCACAAATGATCGAAGAGAATCCTTGGAATAATCTGAACCACAATGACAAGAACAAAATCACTCCAGAAGATATCCAAGTAGCTCAGCAAGATCCAAAGTTTCACATATTTATGGAGAAAATTCTAGAACAAGACATGGAAAAATATCTTTTAATGTTAGCTGAATCAGGGGCAAAACTTCCAAAAGATTTTGATGTAAACCGTTTAAAAGATACACCAGAAATGAATGAGATTGAGATAACACAACCTACACCAACAATAGATCTGGTTGCCACTTTAACATCACAGATGCAATTGTTACAACATAAAATACAAGATATGATGCAAGGGACTACCAAGAGATATGCGGTATAGGACATTTATCCTTATCCATTTGACGCAACAGTTGGTTTGCTACCCTTTCCAAGACATTGCGAATTCCCAAAGTACGATAAGTACAATGGATGCACAGATCCCATAGACCATGTACGAGAATTTAAAACAATGAGTCTTGAGTTTGCTCAAGAAGAGACTTATTTGATGAGGTTATTCCCAAGGAGTTTGGGAGGTGCATGCATGGAATGGTTCTCAAAACTACAACCTAGTATCAAAACGTTTGAGGAACTTGTCAACAAGTTTATATCTCAATATTCATTCAACATCCAAAATGATGTTACTATCAAGGATCTCTACAACTTAAAGCAAAACAAAGGAGAAACATTCTTTTCTTTTCTCCAAAGATGGCGATGACTGTTTGCTAGATATCCTCGATCTATTCCAGAGGAAGAAAAGATGGAATTATTCATTGAGAACTTGACAAAAGAAATGAGCTATAGGCTAGAATTACAATGTCCACCCACTTTCGAAAAGGTCATAGAAAATGGTCTTAAGATTGAGGAAGCATTAGTGAAACAGGGAGTTATCAAACATTACAATGACAAATCAAATAATTACTCCAATCAACACTCAAACAATGATAAACCAAAAATCTGGCAAAAGAATCGCAACACAAATGAAACAACAAGCGATTCACAAAATGTCAAACCAGTTTTCAACTTGACTGCATCTTCTTCAAAAAATAAAAATAGTGACCAAAAAGTCCAGTCAAATACCATGCAGAACAATGAACATGCAGAAACACTACCATATCAAAAACCATCAAATCGATGAAAGTTCACACATTTAGGTCAATCAATGGAATCAACGATGAAAGAACTAGTTACCAGAGGCCTTCTCACTGCATGGGAAGCTAGGTTATGGGATCCAAAAGTCAAACCATCATGGTGGAATGACGCTGATTATTGCAACTATCATAATAAAAAGGGTCATAAAACAAATGATTGTATGGAATTGAAACATGTAGTACAAGATTTGGTGGACAGCAACAAAGTGTATGTGGAAGGACCTCAAAATAACAACGATCATTTAGCCTTCAAAGATCCACTGCCAAATTATGACAAAGGTGCATCATCATCAAACAACAAAGGGAATAACACCAATCATGTCTATAACTCAAGAATCTTGTGTCTATCTGAAGTCAAATATGATCATACAGTTAGTGATAACATTGAAGAAAATGAAACCAACAACGTTACCTCTTTGAATTTACTCCCAAGCGTGCAAAACTCTGATAATAAAATCAATGTTTTAAAAATCAGAGATAATCAAGAACATCAACCAGCAAACGCCATGACTCGGGGGTAATCAAAAGTTATGTTAAGAGGAATTGGATCCACACATGTAGTTCCACCTCCATCAGATTATGATATTATCAATCAAATGCAAAACACCCCCCAAGAGAATCAAGAATTCAACCAACAAACGTCATAACTAGGGGGCAAGCCAAGGTAGTATTAAAAGGAGTAGGATCTCAACGTGCATTTACGCCCCAATCTCATTATAGTATTATTGATCAATTACAAAATATCCCCACCCAAATCTCAATACTGGAACTCCTAAAGTTGTCACCATCACATAAAGAAGTTCTCGAGCAAGCATTAGTTGCCACAACCATACCAAATAATTTGGATGTGTGTCAATTCCAAGCTATGGTGGGACATCTGACTACCCCGCATTGTCTATCATTCTCTCAATAGGATGATGTCTCAATAAACCATCCGCATAACACAGCATTGCATATCGAAGTCTGTATCCATAATCATCTTGTTAAGAGAGTTATAATAGATGGGGTTTGAACATTTGCACCCTCAAATTAGTCTCTGCACTAGGATATTCCGAAGATGCTATTGATGCTCGACAGAAAATGACCATCAAATCCTATGATGAGGAGGAAAGATCGTCCAAAGGTGTGATTGTATTACCCATTCAAGTGGGGCCTGTGATGAGGCATATAGCATGTCAAGTATTAGATAGAGAATTGACATACAACATACTCTTAGGATGACCCTGGATTCATGAAATGCAGGCCGTACCTTCTACATACAATCAATGCCTGAAGTTTCCAGTAAATGGACAAGAGGTGACTATAGCTATTGATTATAATCACCCACAACATTGTGACACATTAAGAATATCTCAAGACACCTTTGTCCCTCACTACAGGGAAGCTTCAAGTTCATCATCATCTAAGAATGAACAAAGTCCAAGCATCACTACCAAGTGGGTACAAAGGAAAGGTAAAGAAAAGGAAACAAGTCATGTTGAAACAAACATTCCAGGTACACAAACTTCTCTATCATACAACTTTCAGAAGCAAGTTCAGTTGACAGATAAAGGAATGGGACAGTACTCAATGGAGCAATTGCTTAACTTATCATAGTTAATGCCATCTCCTAGGAAATATGTGTGTATGAGAAAATGCGTCAATTAAATTGAATCTAATCTTAGACACCAATGCAACATTAGATTGAAGAAAACTAAATTAATAAAGTAAATGCAAACTCTAAACAACAGCTTCTTCAAATTCATTCCATTGTCCTCTATCTCCGAGGATTCGCTTCAATATGTTTGCTCTCAGTTGTGCAAACACAGGTTATAGAATGGCACTTGAGAGAATGAGATTATTAAAATGCATATGCATCTACAAGATTGAGCTTATTGAATTGAAATTCTATGAAATGATTAATATACGACTATAATAACTACACATGAAAGTATGAGATTCGAGGTCCCTTTTTAGCTCATGAAAGAGTTGTATTTATAGATTTTTGAAGGTAGGAATTCGATTGGCCAAGATCGACGATTGAGTTCAAACGTGTTGATATGAACGGTGAGAGATCGAGAATTTGAAAAGAAGGCAGAATTCTAAGAGACAAAAAATGAAGAGACAATTTGAAAGGTGTCTCTCATAATTAAATAAATAAATATTTAATTATGTGTGAGAGAAATGTGAAAAGCCTTTAATTAAATATTGTAAATATTTAATTATGAGAAAAGGAAAAATCCTTTTAATTAAATATTGAGAATATTTAATTTTTGTGAGAGAAGTGGGAATTTGGAAAATGATTGAATATTGAAAATATTTAATTAAATGTGGAGGGAAGAATAATCATTTAAATTTAGAATTTAAAATTTGATAATTAATGTAAATAGATTGTAAAATCTATTTAATTAATTAAGAGGAAGATAGCATTAATTAAATAAATAAATAATTAAATTTATTTATATGTAGAAGACTTAAGAAACATTAATTAAATAATTCATATTTAATTAATTAACAGGTTCGATCGACTGTGACCTTTTTAGATGTGTCCATTTTGCCCCTCTTTGAAGTGATGTGTTTTACGCATTGTTTCAAAGAATTTGCCCCTAACTTTGAAAAATTTCTGATGATGCTATATGCCCCCTCGGGTGATGAATCAGATAAAGATGATTTTTGGAATTTTTACTGATTTTCTATTTGATTCATTGACCGATAAAGATGATTTGATGAAAACCCCTATTGAAATATTGATATGAAGATGAAGAACTTTGATTTTTCCTCAATTGATGATGCTTTTTGATTGATAAATTTGCTTCCATGCGATATGAAAAACAAATAGTAGATGAGATTGATTTGCTTTCCTGATTGAAAGGCTTGATAGATTTGCTTTCCTAATTGAAAGGATTGATAGATTGAGTCGCGGTGACTGTTAAATTTGTTTCCATGCGATATGAAAAACAAATAGTATTGATAGATTTGCTTTCCTGATTGAAAGTCAAATAGATTGAGTCACGATGACTATTAAATTTGTTTCCATGCGATATGAAAAACAAATAGAAAAATAGATATGCTTTCCTAATTGAAAGGCTTGATAGATTTGCTTTCCTGATTGAAAGGCTTGATAGATTTGCTTTCTTGATTGAAAGGAAAATTGAGTCATTATGACTGTTAAATTTGTTTCCATGCGATATGAAAAATAAATAGAAATTGTTTTGAACTTGCTTGATGTATTGATTGATTGATGATATCCATTGCCGATTGATTTGCATGATTGCTTGATGATATTGATAGTGTTGTTGATTAGGGAAGGATACATCCCGATGATGATGATGATTATTGAGGCTTGCAGTAAGGCTAGGAACAAGACCAAAGGTATGATTAAATGATTTATGCTAGATTGAATTGATTGATAAGATGAGATTGGAAGAAATGATTGAGATGATGCAGATGAGATGTGAGAAATGTCTAGTCATACTCAACCATTGTCTGAAAAAGATATTCAAGAATGTGGCCAACCCTCAGAAATCTATTTAAAAAGAACCTCGAAATGCAAATGCATTATGCAGTCCTAATAATGAATTATGCAATCCTAAATGAAATAATGAATCATTCTCCTTGTTGCCATTTCCTGTTGTGTTTAGTTGTCATCATTGAGCCTTTTGATATGTTGAAAGTTAGTACAAGCATTAGAGGGTATGTTAGCACCAATGATGACCTGAATACTACTTTCATAATGTTTGATGTAGCAAGTTAATACAAGCATCGAGGTAAAATTGAACCAAGATGACCTGAGTATTGCTTGCATAAACAGACAAAAGTTAACTATTTTCTTATGCAAATTCTGAAATGTCATCAATGATACGTTGTAGAGCATGTCCCATGACCAATTTGCACAATACTAATGATTAGCTTACAGACAGCAAGCAAAGAAAAATCATACTTCTTCCTTGTGATTCTAGTTCAGTACATCATTGAACCACTCCAAAGATATGACGTCATCAAATATCAAAACAACATTTTGTAACTTATGCATTAAGATTTCCATTCATTTTATTTAGATTAAGATCATCCACTTTGTTTCTGTTTCAAGGTATGATATGTCTCAAAGTTGTTTTGACCAGGCTTGATTGGATATTTGATTGTTGATATGATACTTGATAATTGACACATGTTGCTTGTTTTCCCAAAAAAAAGTTGATTTCCCCCAACGAGTTTAGGATTTTGCCCCTAGTCTAGGGTGAGACATGACCATTTTACTGATGAAAGCATATGATTTATTGATTTTTCTTTGGATTTTAGGAATATTTTGATTTTTTTGAATTTTGATGTTTTCTGATTTTTTCGGATTTTGATGATTTGGATATGGACATGCATGACAATATCAGTGCTTTGTTTTGAGATTTTGTTGAAAACCAAGATAAGGTTGATTGATCAGATTGATGGATTGATAGTTTGACTAAGTGTGTTAAGCCAAACAAAGATGATAATGAACTTGTAAACCCAAGGAAGTTGTGTTATCCTAGAGTAAACTCGTTCACAAGATGGTAGTTTGACTAAGTGTGTTAAGTCAAACAAGGTGATAATTGATTGGATTCAATTGATCAAGATTGATGAAGCTTGATTTGGAACAAAATTATTTTGATGATTTGATGTGACACTGACACGCAAGTTAGATGTGACTGATATGAATTGTTCAAACTGATGTTCGACAAAAGATAAAAGTTGATAAGGAGCGTCTTCCTGTCAAAATATGCCATGGGCTAGGGATTTGGATCTTTTGGCTCGCAAATGTTTGACCAATTCGATTTTACGTCCTCCAATGTTCAGATTACCACATAAGTTGGAGGATGTATATCAAGATTCATTCCCAAAACAAGATGTAAACATTTTCCCCTAGTGTCTAGCAATGTATGGAATGGCCATGGGTGGATTCTTGAATAGGTGTATGGATAGATACTGTAAGCATGCAAAGGATGCCAATGATTATCTTGTGATAAGATAAGGTGTTTGAACAAAGGATGCTCACTTGGATAGTGCTTCAAGACTCAAATAATGTTTGGATTGGATAGGATCAATGAAAAATGACCCATGTCAAGATGTTTACCATAAACAAGTGTAAAGTGTTTACCAAACTTTGTCGAGATCAAGATAATGTAAATAGATGCTAATGGGTTGGATAAACGGTTCATGGATGAATGGATGATATGGATGAATGTTGGTTTTATTATGGATGCGATAAGATGCTTTCTCCTGAATTGGCGCACATAGATGCTCGATTCTACACATGACGCCTGTTTGCCAGGTTTTCATCATGGTACTTGTCCAAAGCGCCACCAAAGTGGTTTTCGCTAGAGGACGATTTTTTTCTTTACTATTTTTCAATCCTTTTTCTGATTTTTTTGGATTTTTTGTATTTTTGATTTTTTTTGTTGTCACCAAGATGCCTATTTGCTAGGTTTTCATCAATGTAACCATTTTTTTCAGGACATTTTTCTAATTTTTTTTGTATTTTCTGAGAGATTTTAAGCTGATGCTGAACCACTTGGTGGTGTTGATGTTGATGCTTTTGTCATAATGTGCCATCAGTATCTTGCTTGAAGAAGCTGCTTTGCCAAGATACGTGCACTTGAATGCAACTTTTGAGATCTCTGATCTGCTTTGCTGATACTGGAGTTAACCTCATCTTTGTGCACACATCACAATAGAGTGCCTTCTGAATCCTTATGATGAAGGGTCACTACCAATACATGGTCAATGTGAGAATTGGATAACATGCGTGGAGGCGTGGATGGAGTTTGTTTAGGAGTAAAAGATGGATTGGTTGATAGTTTGGAACCTTTGATTCTCCAAACTTGGGAAGATGAACAATAATGGGTGGATATGGAAGTGTGCATGGAATTTGGACCAACTGCTTGATACACTTTGTACGTTGCTTGAGAAGCTTGCTTTTTCCTTTGTGGACAGCTTTGATGGCTACTTTTCCCTTTTTGATTTTTCCCCATAGTTTCTTTGACTAATGGAGTTTGATAGGGATAATTTTTCTTTGTATTCTTTGGTATCCATATGTATTTGATTTGTCCTATATGCTCTTTAGCTTCTTTTTCCTTGATAACATTCTTCATGCTTTGATTCAAGTCTTTCTTTTGACGTTGGTCCCAATTCGTGGATGGGGTGATGGGTGGATGAAGATTCATGATGTGGTGGGTTGTAGTATTGACATCGATTTCATCATAAAGATTCTTTGTGCTCCCTATGTTAACGTTTGCTTGAGACGAAATTGCCCCCAGTTTTGTGGAAGTATTACTGATATGTTCATATCCCTTGATTTTCAAGTAACCAAGGCCTTGATTCTTAGGATTTTCAATAATCTGTATTGGTTCTAGGATACCCTATTCATGTAGGCCTAATCCTTTGCCTTGATAATTCATCTGTTGAAACATTTTATTTGCAAAAGGATATGATTTCCCTTGGAAACAAGGTGTTGCTCCTTCTCTGCTCTGTGGTGGATCTTCAAAGGTGATAGCTCCTTTATTGATAAGATGATTTTCCCTTACAAAGGTGAGTGATCCAACTTTATAAGTGATAGGATCCTTTATCTATGGGATAAATGCCTTATTGATATCCTTAGCTTGATCTTGTGAAATATCAGATTGTACTGTTTCTTCAAGAAGTGTTGATGATTCATTGTCCACATAAATTTTTTCCTCATGATTGATTCTTGATATGCTTTCACATGATGTTTCTGATTCACCACTTTTGTAGAATTCCTCATGACCCATTTCTGACATGTCTCTAGATTTCTCTATTTCTTGATCATGTGTACAAATGTTAAGAGTAGGGGACTCTTGTTCCTTAGTAAGAGTATGAGACTCTTGTTTTGAATGAAGATCATCTATGTGTCCATCCAAAGAAAGCATCTCATGGGTACATGGACGAGTATGTGCTATACGGACATGGTCATCTTGTATGGATAGGAGAGTGTCCATTATATCATTGTAGTAGCTTGTAGATACAAATTCTTGATCTCAAATGATTCTAGAATTGCTTTCGACATGCTTTGGATCGAGTTCTTGATATGGGTCAATTTCAAAGAATGGATTGCTTTCTTGGATATCTTCATTAGGCATAGGAAGTTTCTCAAATTTCATGAGGTCAAAGGATGTCCATATATTTTGGAAAGGATCATTGCTAGACATTGGTGAAAGATATTGATCATGCTTTGGAATAAATTCTTGAGATATGTCCTCTAACTCATTAGCTGATGTAGAGACATTGTCAACACGATCATTGGTGGAAGGATTTTGGATTATTTCAATAGGATCAAATATCGTCAACACTCCTTGAAATAGATCTTTGTAGGAGGGGTCTTGATCATAACTAAAAAATGGCTCTTGATGAATGTTGATTTGATCACTAGATGGGGTAGACATATCTTCACAATGCTCATTGATGGATTGATTTTGATCATTGTCTTCAATAGTTATGGTGGAGAAATTGTCAATGTTTTCAACCATATGATCAAATGATGTTGACATTTCTTGAAGAGTTGTGATGAGACCTTGACATGAGGATGATGGGATACTTTGATCTTGACTTGGAAAATAATCATTAGATGAAGGAGATGGAGTAGCTTGATCATTAGATGGAAGGGAAGCTTTGGATAGGATGGAAGAATTGTCATGCTCCTTGGATGTGATTGAGTCATGAGAGGGTATGGATTCATAAGATGGGGTGGAGGGAGGACTTGGAAGAATATTTTGTTCTTGATATGGAAGAGGATTATCATGGGTGAATAATGAAAGGAGGGGATCATCATATGATTCTTGAGATATGGGATCTTGATCAAAGATTGGAAGGGTTTGTAGAATTTTGGTATCATGGGATGGAGTGGAGAGAATTTTTTGATCAAGATGTGTAGATTGAAATGAATCATTGGATGTAGAGAAGATGATAGAAGAAGGAAATTGAATGGGATCATTCAATTGGGTGGAAGAACCATGAGGTTCATTTTGAATTATGGGGGATGAAGATAAATGCATGGCATGACAAGATTGGTCAATGTTATTTGATGGCTTAGATTTGGGCTTCCCCTTTAACCTTTGCAAA
Source organism: Sequoiadendron giganteum (assembly GCA_007115665.2). NCBI lineage: Eukaryota > Viridiplantae > Streptophyta > Pinopsida > Cupressales > Cupressaceae > Sequoiadendron > Sequoiadendron giganteum. The sequence continues at coordinate 32,774,585 of CM021101.1, forward strand.
AATTCAAAAACATTGAATTTGGTTGATGTTGTTTTTGGAGGAGAAAAGGTCACGTTCATATTTCCATTGAAGGAATTTTTAGTTGTGCCCCCTTTTATTTCCTTGATTTGCCTTTGGAGTGCTCTGACTTGTTGGGTAAGAGTACTAAGATCGTTTAAGGGAGTTTCCTTCTTTTCAGGATTCTCTTTAATTTTCTCCATATTGTAGTCAGAGGGCAATTTGGCACCTTGGTTTTCCAATAAAAGAAAGTATCCTTCTTTATTTTGCTCTAAGATCTTTTCCATAGTTAAGAGAAACTATGGATCTTGTTCAGCTTCTTGAAGCATTTCTTCTGTTATCTCTTGATTTGAACCATTTCCATAAAGCCTATGAACAAGATTTTCTTCCCTATCACCCATGTTTTAAAGTCGATCTCTTCTTTCATCTTCTTTGTTTTCAAGACTTTTCGAAATAGGCATATGCTTACACCAAATTTCAACTAACTTTGATCACAAAATGAGACAACGCAATTTGTGGGATATCTTAGTCAGAATAGAATGAGAATTCTATGACTAAAGAAATTTCTATTTTTTAGCTCGTGATTCCCCGGTTGGAAGGATGATGATCCTATTATGGGAATTAAACTAGAAATCAGAAATAAAGGTGATGTTGCACTTTGTGATGTTTTGATTGTAGTTTGTGAAAATAAGGATTTTGAAAAAGCCTAATGTTTCCAAGTTTTTCTCTATTTCCAATCCCTTAACATAAATTTCACGGTTTGATTTGCCAAATTCTTGTTTGTTTTGGATGATCTTATCTAAATTAATGTTTTGAAAACACAACATGCAATAGGAAGACAATTGTTTTTAAAGACATAGAATCTAAAACATTGAGTGTATGTTCTTGATATTTTCACAGGTTTTGAACAAAATAAGCATTCCAAGCAAACTCACTCTTAGTTGTCAAATAGGTCATCATAGAAATCACAACCCATAGCTTGAAATTGTGTCGACTAACATAGCCATGTCACCCCTTAGAGGGCGCCCGTGTTTTTGTCTTTTCTAGGTGTGTACTCAAGGTGACAGAAGTGGATACCGAATCCCCTGAGCAAAAAATCTGTGGCGATTATATGGTGAGTGTCTTGGGGGCAGATTCTTCCCTCCCCTTACACTGTGATTAAAATGATGTTTGGTTACTGACTCAGCTAGCTTTCTACACTATGGTTCATAGTCAAGGTTTCCATTCGGTGTGACAATAGATAAAATCCCTCAAGAGACCTCCCAATCTTTAGAACAAATATTTTGGGGATGGTTATCCTGCACACTGCCATTGAATTGCAGACTTTCCTCGAATTCGCTTTTGATTATAGTGGGTTGGAAAACTTGGCTTTGGTTGTTCCCACTTAGGTCGTTCTCGTAGGGTGAGTAATTTTTCCCACTACGGTAGGCCCTCTAAAGGATGTAAGAAATTGTAAACATTGCATGAAAATGAAAAGGCAGTCTGGTATTTTGGTCACCCAGTTAAGGGGAGAGCATAGACCTATTGCCATAGACAAAGCAAACAATGTTCTTTTTATAGCACCAAATGACAATGATCTAAACTAAGTTAAGATGTTGCTTCACAATAGGCATGGGGTTCATTTTAATTGCAAAAATAGTTTGTGGTGACTATCCTAGGTTTGATAAATTCCAGATTTTAAATTTCTATCCTAGGATTGCTTTATTTTATTCCCCATACATCAATAAAACCTCTGGCCACGGTCGTGTTGGATCCAGACAACAATTTAAGAATGAGATTATAATTGCTCTCAAAGTGTTTAAAAACACTTGTTATAATCATGTGATAATGATTTTTCTTTCATTTTCATGCTCCATGGTCCTTTAAAATCTATAATACAAGCTCTAAATGTTAGATGAAATTAAGAAACAAGAAGATATGAGGGTTAGATAAATGATTAAGCATAACAACACTAAAATTCAGACCAAGTTTCATTGTGGTTTGACATTAAGTGAGAATTTGAAAATTTTAACTCTATCAAAGTTGATAAACACGTGCACCATTAGATAGCTTATGAAATTCTACCTCATTTAAAAAAAAAACTTCCGAAAAAGACCAAAATATGACCAAGATATGGCCATTTTAAGATTGACTATTAAAAAAAAAAAGCAGACATCATATGCGCTAAAACAGTCCATGGATGCGCTGAAACAGT
>CM021101.1:32776875-32970861 GCA_007115665.2 Sequoiadendron giganteum
TATTTAATTAATTAAGAGGAAGATAGCATTAATTAAATAAATAAATTTATTTAATTAATTTAGAAGAATTAGAAAATGAACAATATAAATAAATAATTAAATTTATTTATATGTAGAGGACTTAAGAAACATTAATTAAATAATTCATATTTAATTAATTAATAGGTTCGATCGACCGTGACCATTTTTAGATGTGTACATTTTGCCCCTCTTTGAAGTGATGTGTTTTACGCATTGCTTCAAAGAATTTGCCCCTGACTTTGAAAAAAATTGTTGATAATGCTATATTCCCCCTCGGGTGATGAATCAGATAAAGATGATTTTTGGAAATTTTTTTACTGATTTGCTATCTGATTCATCGACCGATAAAGATGATTTGATGAAACCCCCTATTGAAAGATTGATATGAAGATGAAGAACTTTGATTTTGCCTTGATTGATGATGTTTTTTTATTGATAAACTTGCTTCCATGCGATATGAAAAACAAATAGTAGATGAGATTGATTTGCTTTCTTGATTAAAAGGCTTGATAGATTTGCTTTCCTAATTGAAAGGATTGATAGATTGAGTCGCGATGACTGTTAAATTTGTTTCCATGCGATATGAAAAACAAATAGAAACATAGATATGCTTTCCTGATTGAAAGGCTTGATAGATTTGCTTTCTTGATTGAAAGGCAAATTGAGTCATGATGACTGTTAAATTTGTTTCCATGCGATATGAAAAACAAATAGAAATTGATTTGAACTTGCTTGATGTATTGATTGATTGATGATATCCATTGCTAATTGATTTGCATGATTGCTTGATGATATTGATAGTGTTGTTGATTAGGGAAGGATACATCCCAGAACAACACAAGGATAGGGAAGGATACATCCCAATGATGATGATGATTATTGAGGCTTGCAGTAAGGCTAGGAACAAGACCAAAGGTATGATTAAATGATTTATGCTAGATTGAATTGATTGATAAGATGAGATTGGAAGAAATGATTGGATGAAATGATGCAGATGATGCAGATCAGATGTGACAAATGTCCAGTCATACTCAACCATTGTCTGAAAAATATATTCAAGAATGTGGCCAACCCTCCAAAATCTATTTAAACAGAACCTCGAAATGCAAATGCATTATACAGTCCTAATAATGAATTATGCAATCCTAAATGAAATAATGAACCATTCTCCTTGTTGCCATTTCCTGCTGTGTTTAGTTGTCATCATTGAGCCTTTTGATATGTTGAAAGTTAGTACAAGCATCAAAGGGTATGTTAGCACCAATGATGACCTGAGTACTACTTCCATAATGTTTAATGTAGCAAGTTAATACAAGCATCGAGGTATAATTGAACCAAGATGACCTGAGTATTGCTTGCATAAACAAACAAAAGTTAACCATTTTCCTATGCAAATTCCAAAATGTCATCAATGATACGTTGTAGAGCATGTCCCATGACCAATTTGCATCATACTAATGATTATCTTACAGACAACAAGCAAAGCAAAATCATACTTCTTCCTTGTGATTCTATTTCAGTACATCATTGAACCACTCCAAAGATATTACATCATCAAATATCAAAACAACATTTTGCAACTTATGCATTAAGATTTCCATTCATTTTATTCAGATTAAGATCATCCACTTTGTTTCTATTTCAAGGTATGACATGTCTCAAAGTTGTTTTGACCAGGCTTGATTGGATATTCGATTGTTGATCTGATACTTGATAATTGACACATGTTGCTTGTTTGCTTAAAAGAGTTGATTTCCCCCAACGAGTTCAGGATTTTGCCCCTAGTCTAGGGTGAGACATGACCATTTTATTGATGAAAGCATATGATTTATTGATTTTTCTTTGGATTTTAGGAATATTTTGATTTTTTTAAATTTTGATGTTTTCTGATTTTTTTGGATTTTGATGATTTGGATATGGACATGCATGACGATATCAGTGTTTTATTTTGAGATTTTGTTGAAAACCAAGCTAAGGTTGATTGATCAGATCGATGGATTGATAGTTTGACTAAGTGTGTTAAGTCAAATGAGATGATAATGGATTTGTTAATTTGGCTAAGTGTGTTAAGCCAAACAAAGATGATAATGAATTTGTAAACCCAAGGAAGTTGCGTTATCCTAGAGTAAACTCGTTCACAAGATGATAGTTTGACTAAGTGTGTTAAGTTAAACAAGGTGATAATTGATTGGATTCAATTGATCAAGATTGATGAAGCTTGATTTGGAACAAAATTATTTTGATGATTTGATGTGACACTGACACGCAAGTTAGATGTGACTGATATGAATTGTTCAAATTGATGTTCGACAAAAGATAAAACTTGATAAGGAGCATCTTCCTGTCAAAATATGTCATGGGCTAGGGATTTGGATCTTTTGGCTCACAAATGCTTGACCAATTCAATTTTACGTCTTCCAATGTTCAGATCACCACATAAGTTGGAGGATATATATCAAGATTCATTCCTAAAGCAAGATGTAAACATCTACCCCCAGTGTCTAGCAATGTTTGGAATGGCCATGGGTGGATTCTTGAATAGGTGTATGGATAGATACTGTAAGCATGCAAAGGATGCCAACGATTATCATGTGATAAGATAAGGTGTTTGAACAAAGGATGCTCACTTGGATAGTGCTTCAAGACTCAGATAATGTTTGGATTGGATAGGATCAATGAAAAATGACCCATGTGAAGATGTTTACAAAACTTTGTTGAGATCAAGATAATGTAAATAGATGCTAATGGGTTGGATAAACGGTTCATGGATGAATGGATGATATGGATGAATGTTGGTTTTATTATGGATGCGATAAGATGCTTTCTCCTGAATTGGTGCACGTAGATGCTCGATTCTACACTTGACACCTGTTTGCCAAGTTTTCATCATGGTACTTGTCCAACGTGCCACCGTAGTGGTTTTCACTAGAGGACAATTTTTTTCTTTACTGTTTTTCAATCCTTTTTCTGATTTTTTTGGATTTTTTGTATTTTTTTTTTTTTTGTTGTCACCAAGACGCCTGTTTGCCAGGTTTTCATCAAGGTAACCATTTTTTTCAGGACATTTTTCTAAGTTTTTTTGTATTTTCTAAGAGATTTTAAGCTGATGCTAAACCACCTGGTGGTGTTGATGTTGATGCTTTTGTCATAATGTGCCATTGATATCCTTCTTGAAGAATCTACTTTGCCAAGATACGTGAACTTGAATGCAACTTTTGAGATCTCTGATTTGCTTTGCTGATACCAGAGTTAACCTCATCTTTGTGCGCACATTGCGATAGAGTGCCTTCTGAATCCTTATGATAAAGGCTCGCTGCCAATACATGGTCAATGTGAGAATTGGATAACATGCGTGGAGGTGTGCATGGAGTGTGTTTAGGAGTAAAAGATGGATTGGTCGATAGTTTGGAACCTTTGATTCTCCAAACTTGGGAAGATGAGAAATAATGGGTGGATATGGAAGTGTGCATGGAATTTGGACCAACTACTTGATACACTTTGTACGTTGCTTGAGAAGCCTGCTTTTTCCTTTGTGGACAGCTTTGATGGCTACTTTTCCCTTTTTGATTTTTCCCCATAGTTTCTTTGACTAATGGAGTTTGATAGGGATAATTTTTCTTTGTATTCTTTGGTATCCATATGTATTTGATTTGTCCTATATGCTCTTTAGCTTCTTTTTCCTTGATAACATTCTTCATGCTTTGATTCAAGTCTTTCTTTTTATGTTGGTCCCAATTCGTGGATGGGGTGATGGGTGGATGAAGATTCATGATGTGGTGGGTTGTAGTATTGACATCGATTTCATCATAAAGATTCTTCGTTCTCCCTATGTTAACATTCGCTTGAGATGAAGTTGCCCCCAATTTTGTGGAAGTATTACTGATATGTTCATATCCCTTGATTGTCGAGTAACCAAGGCCTTGATTCTTAGGATTTTCAATAATCTGTATTGGTTCTAGGATACCCTGTTCATGTAGGCCTAATCCTTTGCCTTGATAATTCATCTGTTGAAACATTTTATTTACAAAAGGATATGATTTCCCTTGGAAACAAGGTGTTGCTCCTTCTCTGCTCTGTGGTGGATCTTCAAAGGTGATAGCTCCTTTATTGATAAGATGATTTTCCCTTACAAAGGTGAGTGATCCAACTTTATAAGTGATAGGATCCTTTATCTGTGGGATAAATGCTTGATTCATATCCTTAGCTTGATCTTGTGAAATATCAGATTGTAATTCTCCTTCAAGAGGTGTTGATGCTTCACTATCCTTGTAAAAGCGTTCCTCATGATTCATTCTTGATATGCTTTCACATGATGCTTCTAATTCAAAATTTTTGTAGAATTTTTCATGACCCATTTCTGACATGTCTTTGGATTTCTCTATTTCTTGATCATGTGTACAAATGTTAAGAGTAGGGGACTCTTGTTCCTCAGTAAGAGTATGAGACTCTTGTTTTGAATGAAGATCATCTATGTGTCCATCCCAAGAAAGCATCTCATGGGTAGATGGATGAGTATGTGCTATACGGACATGGTCATCTTGTATGGATAGGAGAGTGTCCATTATATCATTGTAGTAGCTTGGAGATACAAATTCTTGATCTCAGATGATTTCAGAATTTCTTTCGACATGCTTTGGATCAAGTTCTTCACATGGGTCAATTTCAAAGAATGGATTGCTTTCTTGGATATCTTCATTAGGCATAGGAAGTTTCTCAAATGTCATGAGGTCAAAGGATGTCCATATATTTTGGAAAGGATCATTGCTAGACATTGGTGAAAGATATTGATCATGCTTTGGAATAAATTCTTGAGATATGTCCTCTAACTCATTAGCTGATGTAGAGACATTGTCAACATGATCATTGGTGGAAGGATTTTGGATTATGTCAATAGGATCAAATATCGTCAACACTCCTTGAAATAGATCTTTGTAAGAGGGGTCTTGATCAAAACTAAAAAATGGCTCTTGATGAATGTTGATTTGATCACTAGATGGGGTAGACATATCTTCACAGTGCTCATTGATGGATTGATTTTGATCATTATCTCCAACAGTTATGGTGGAGAAATTTCCAATGTTTTCAACCATATGATCAAATGATGTTGATATTTCTTGAAGAGGTGTGATGAGCCCTTGACATGAGGATGATGGGATACTTTGATCTTGACTTGAAAAAGCATCATTAGATGAAGGAGATGGAGTATCTTGATCATTAGATGGAAGGGAAGCTTTGGATAGGATGGAAGAATTGTCATGCTCTTGGGATGTGATTGATTCATGAGAGGGTATGGATTCATAAGATGGGGTGGAGGGAGGACTTAGAAGAATATTTTGTTCTTGAGATGGAAGAGGATTATCATGGGTGAATAATGAAAGGAGGGGATCATCATATGATTCTTGAGATATGGGATCTTGATCAAAGATTGGAAGGGTTTGTAGAATTTTGGTATCATGGGATGGAGTGGAAAGAATGTTTTGATCGAGATGTGTAGATTGAAATGAATCATTGGATGTAGAGAATATGATAGAAGAAGGAAATTGAATGGGATCATTGAATTGGGTGGAAGAACCATGAGGTTCATTTTGAATTATGGGGAATGAAGATAAATGCATGGCATGACAGGATTGGTCAATGTTATTTGATGGTTTAGATTTGGGCTTCCCTTTTAACCATTGCGAAAATTCAGAAACATTGGATTTGGTTGATGTTGTTTTTGGAGGAGAAAAGGTCACATTCATATTTCCGTCAAAGGAATTTTTAGTTGTACCCCCTTCCATTTCCTTGACTTGCCTTTGGAGTGCTCTTACTTGTTGGGTAAGAGTACTAAGATCGTTTAAGGGAATTTCCTTCTTTTTAGGATTCTCTTTAATTTTCTCCATATTGTAGTTAGAGGGCAATTTGGCACCTTGTTTTGCCAATAAAAGAAAGTATCCATCTTTATTTTTCTCTAAGATCTTTTCCATATCTAAGAAAAACTGTGGATCTTGTTCAGCTTCTAGGAGCATCTCTTCTGTTATCTCTTGATTTAAGCTATTTCCATAAAGCCTAAGAACAAGATTTTCTTCGCTATGACCCATGTTTTAAAGTTTTTGGATGATCTTAATCTGATTTAAATATGAAAAACACAACATAGAGAAGCAGACGGTTGTTTTGTTAATCCTAGAATCTAAACAAAGAGTGTATGTTCTTTGATATTTCCACAGGTTTTGAACAAGATAAGCATATCAATCAGACTCACTCTTAATTTTTCAAATAGGTCATCATAGTAATCAAAACCCACAACTTAAAATCATGTCGACTCACACAGCCATGTCACCCCCTAAAGGGCGCCCATGTTTTTATCTTTTCCAGGTGCATACTCAAAGTGATGGAAGTGGATACCAAATCCCTTGAGAAAACAATCCATGGCGACTATATGGTGAGTGTCTTGGGGGCAGATTCTTCCCTCCCCTTGCACTGTGATTAAAATGATGTTTGGTTACTGACACGGCTAGCTACTACACTAGGTTCTTAGTAAGTCTTTCCGTTCGGCGTGACAATAGATATACTCCCTTGAGAGACCTCCCAACCTTTAGAACAAAGGCTTTGGGGATGGTTATCCTGTCTACTGCCATCAAGTTGTATTTTTAGACACAACTTGCTTTTGATTATAGTGGGTTGGAAACCTTGGCTTTAGGTGTTCCCACTTAGGTCATTCCCGTAGGGTGAGTACTTTTTCCCACTACGGCAGGTGTTTTGAAGGATGTAATAAAGCATTAAATTGCATAAAATAAAAGGTAAGTCTGGTATTCTGATCACCCAGTTAAGGGGAGAGCATAGACCTATTACCCACAATCACAACATGCAAATAATGGTTCAATTTTAAATCCCAAATTGAAAGATTTTCTATTCTAAGTGAAGATGTTGCTTCACTAAAAACATGAGATTTATTTTAACCAAAAGAAAATATGTTTGGTGACTATCCTAGGATTGGTTAATTCAAAATTAAGTGTCTACCCTAGGATTGGTTGATTTTATTCCTCATACATCAATAAAAACCTCTGGCCGCGGTCGCGTCGGATCCAAACAACAATTTAAGAATGAGATTATAATTGCTCCTAAAGTGTTTAAAAACACTTGTTACAATCATGTGATAATGTTTTTTCTTTCATTTTCATGCTCCATGGTCCTTTAAAATCTGAAATACAAGCTCCAAATGTTAGATTCAATCAAGAAACAAGAAGATATGAGGGTTAGATAAATGATTAAGCATAACAACCCTAAAATTTAGACCAAGTTTCTTTGTGGTTTGACGTTAAGTGAGAATTTGAAAATTTTAACTCTGTCAAAGCTGATAAAATCCTGCACCATTAGATATCTTATGAAATTCTACCCCATTTCAAAAAAAATCTCGTTAAAAAAGACCTCTGTATGACCAAGATATTGCTATTTTAAAAACTGACTGTAAAAGTGCAAAACTGAAGTCTATGCGCTAAAACAGAGCTCGTATGTGCTAAAACAGAACCCAGATGCACTAAAAGAAGGCCCGTATGCACTAAAACAGAACCCAGATGTGCTAAAAGAAGATTCGTATGTACTAAAACAGGTGCCAAATGCGCTAAAATAGTCTCTGGATGCACGAAAATAGTTTGTGGATGCGCCGAAACAGTCTATGGATGCGCTAAACCGAGGATCGTATGCACCAAAGCGAATTTTTCAGTCCATCATCTGTAAAAACATAAGATTTTCTGCAAGAAAAAGATTAATACAGGGGGATGCCCCATGGTGGGCGCCAGAAATGTGTACGAGAAGATGTGTCAATTAAATTGAACCTAATCTAATACACCAATGAAACATTAGATTGAAGAAAACTAAATAAATAAATCAAACGCAAACTCTAAACAACAGCTTCTTCAAATTCATTTCATTGTCCTCTATCTCAAGGGTTTCACTTCAGTATGTTTGCTCTCAGTTGTGCAAACATAGCTTATAGAATGGCACTTGAGAGAATGAGATTATTAAAATGCATATGCATCTACAAGATTGAGCTTGTTGAATTGAAATGTTATGAAATGCTTAATATGCGACTATAATAACTACGCATGAAAGTATGAGATTCGAGGTCCTTTTTAGCTCATGAAAGGGCTGTATTTATAGATTTTTGAAGGTAGGAATTCGATTGGCCAAGATCGACAGTCGAGTTCAAACCTGTTGGAATGAACGGTGAGAGATCGAGAATTCGAAAAGATAGAATTCTGAGAGACAGAAAATGAAGAGACAAATTGAAAGGTGTCTCTCATAATTAAATAAATATTTAATTATGTGTGAGAGAAATGTGAAAAGGCTTTAATTAAATATTGTAAATATTTAATTATGAGAAAAGGAAAAAGCCTTTTAATTAAATATTAAGAATATTTAATATTTGTGAGAGAAGTGGGAATTTGGAAAATGATTAAATATTGAAAATATTTAATTAAATGTGGAGGGAAGAATAATCATTTAAATTTAGAATTTATAATTTAATAATTAATGTAAAGAGATTGTAAAATCTATTTAATTAAGAGGAAGATAGCATTAATTAAATAAAGTTCGTTTATTTAATTAATTTAGAAGAATTAGAAAATGAACAATATAAATAAATAATTAAATTTATTTATATGTAGAGGACTTAAGAAACGTTAATTAAATAATTCATATTTAATTAATTAACAGGTTCGATCGACCGTGACCATTTTTAGATGTGTACAGTATGATCCGCATTAGACATGAATGATTGACCACCTAATTCAATGGTGTTATTTTCAATGAGGTCTTGTACCAGATTTCACAACTGACGACAAGAGGAGGTTTTGTGCCCTTTGGCATGATGGTAATCACAAAATGTGTTTTCATCTCATCATGCTGGCTTGAACTGACCAAGGTCATATGGTTTAGGTTCTTCCAGTGTTATGATGCCATTTTGAAGAAGTTTCTTCAAGACAATTTCAATAGGTTCACCCAAAGGGGTGTATGTGCATTTTTGGAATTATCAAGGTTGACGCAATTGCCTTTGATTAGCTTGAGTAGGATTTTTTTGAATAGAATTAGCAATTGGTGATGGTGTAGTAATAGGTGCATTTTTATTTTGCACTCCTTTGATGGTGAGCACATGACCTGTGGAATTTACGATTTTGGCATCGAGTACACCGTCATTGGTGATGTGTTTGTTCTTAACCCAGTATTTTGTTTTTTCATTGGAGCTACTTGGGTTATTATTTGTGGTGGCGTTGATGGTCTTGCCACCATATTTTAATTCACCTTTGGCGATCAAGGCTTTCTCAAGTTGAACACCCTTTTCAACAAGGTCAACAAAGGTGGTGCAACAATGGAATTGTAATCCATACTAGAGTGGTCCTAGGAGAGTTTGTACAAACATGGTGAATTTCTCCTTTATAGGTATTTCTACCGGACATCTACTTGCTAAGGTTCTCCATCTTTGAAAAAATGGAATAAAAGTCTCTCCTGCATCCTCTTGGGTAAGTTTGCATAAGGAGGCAATGTCGATATCCGTGTCAATGTTATAGGCATATTTCTCAAAAAAATTGTTTGCTAGTTCATCCCATGTTTTGATTCCTTTAGGCAATAGCGAGAACCATTCCAGTGCATGACCAGCAAGACTTCTCAAAAAAATTCTCAAGAGACATGTTTTCTCATATGCAATGTCCATGCAACTAGTTGTGAATTCTCTTATATGTTCAATAGGGTTCATTTTTCCTTTGTATTTAAGAAAATGAGGTACCACATATCCATGAGAAAAGGGTGGCATATACAAGGTTGTGTCAAATGGATATAGACACAAGTCATGTGACATATAATATTTTTTATTGGATTGTTGCAAGGTCTCCACTTGTGTTTGAAGAGCAGCGTGTCAGAGTGTGAGTGCTTCCACAATTGGGTTGTTGGTAGCATCACACATGTTGGTGATAGGGATGGCTTGATTTCCCACCTATTGTGATGAGATGTGTTGATTTGGAATTGGTTGTCGGTGAAAAAAATGAGTGTTTTGATTAGGCGGTTATTGGAATTGAGTGTTTTGATGAGGGATGTGCTACTATGTATGGACCTGAGAGGCATAAGTGGGGATGTGAGATACTACCATGTTGGACTGAATTTGAGGATCTTGTTGATTTTGAGTTTTTTGATGCCCAAATGGAGTGAATGATTGAGGGGCTTGTTGATTTTGAGCTTGTTGATGCCCAAATGGAGTGAAGGATTGAGTGCCTTGATTGCCTTGCCCAAATAAGAGATTGTGGCCATGAGGAATGTTGGTGTTTTGGGTCATAGGAATGTTGGTATTAACTTGTGAGGAAGTAGGTTGGGTGCCTTTTATGAAAAATATTTGTTTATTTCTCCCAAAATGGTTGGATGAGTTGGTTGCCATAACATTTGAAGAACCTAATAATAGGTTTTTCTGATGTACTCATGGAACTAGATGAAATTCCAAAGAGATTTGAGGTGGATTTTTGCTGGGGGATGGATTGTGATGTGGTGTTGGGTTGGGGAGATGATCCCCCAATAGATGTTGTGTTGGTTGTGGTGGTAGTATGTCCAAGGGAGGTAGCATTGATGGTGCTAATGACATTTTGTGAAAAAGCTCCCATGGAAGGATTGTGTGATGAGGGATTGGGAGATGTTTCTCTAAGAGTGTTAAGATCAAATCCCTTTGGTAACTTATCCCCTTGATCAAGGAGCATAGCTAGGGATCTAGAAGAGTCATTTAAGACTACTTATTCCACAAAAGCAACAACTTCTAGGTGTTGGGCAGCAGCTAATATGTCTTCTTCAAAGACTTCCCCATTTGAGTCTCTATGGATGAATTTTTCAAAAAGGTCTTGTGGAGCGGGTGGATGTTTAATCTTACTAAAAGGATTGATGTTGGAATTTACCATGTTATAAGAACTATTGTTCATGTCATTAGGGAAAGAATCCATGCCAGTTGTGAAACCAAGAAATTTAGTGTCTTATCCAAAGGAATCCATGAGTCTTTTCTTTTTCTGTAATCTAGTTTCAACTGTAAAAGTTTTTCTCAACTTTGGGATGAGGTGGGAAAATGCTCTAAATATGACACTATTTTTTTGGGTTTTTTGGAATTTTAGGAATGTTTATGAGATGCAAATGAGACCTAAAGAATACCAAAGGTTTGTGAATACAAATGGTGTGACTCTAAAATGGAGATGCTAAATGGTATGCAACTAAAAGGAGCCTAAGATGCACTCACTATTGAGAAATCTAAGGAGATGACTACTTGACCAAATTTTTTTTTGACAATGATTCATGTTTGGAATACCAATGGACCATAAAAGGACTAAAAGATGACAAAGTGAAGTTTCCGCACTAGACTATTGAGTGGGAAATAATTCACAAAAGATGTGACTAAATGACAAGAGGTAATTGGGTCCAATGATAACCTACTAATGAATGCAAAGTTTTGATAATGGATGGTAAGAGTCTACTCCTAAAATCTGTAAAAATAAGTGTCTAAGGAAATGGTAGAGTTACCAATGCAAGTAATGGAATGAAAAAAATGGAATCTTATTATGATCCTAAAATGGTACCTATAATGCAATGTTCAAGGGAAGTTGAGCAAATTAGTGTCTGGTTTAAATAGTAACAGTGAAGGAAGACTTGATGTAATTCTGGAAAAGACAAGTTTTGGGTTTCGATTTTGACAGTGAGAAGATGGTTATGAAGTTTTGGCAAATGTGTCACAACAAATGCGGTACGATATAGCGGATGCGGCTCAAAGTATCGAATGCGGTTTAGAAACTGGCGATTGCGAATTAAAATGGCGAATGCGGTTTTGATATTGAAAAATGTAGCTTATCCGAGCGATTGCAGTGCAGGATGATTCATATGCAGCTCATCAGAGTGAATGTGGCTCATAATGTTTCAAATGTGACTTAGCATAGTGATTGTGGCTCAAATTATAGCGATTGCGGTTTAACAAAGCATTTGTGTTGCAAGAAGCAACTTTTTTTGAATAAAATAGTTTGCAGATTTGACCAATTTTGACTCAGATTTTTTATGTTTAGTTTGTTGAAGCTTGTTGAAGTTTTCTAAAGACAATTTGGCAAACACTTGGTGTTGAAAAGAAAAAAAACAATCACTTTGAAGACATTGACGAAAAAAATCCTAAGGCTGCAAAGACAATATTCTTTTGGATCCCACTAACCACATATCCATAGCAAATGAATTCAGAAGCTTCGCCCCATGGGCTCCCCCTTACAATGCACTCACTTCTCAGGGCAACCAAGCTTCCAATATCCATGAAACTCCCATGGCAGATTGATCATTTCTACTATGAACTGCGCAGGTGTGGGTGCCTTGGCAACGACCATTGTTGCACCAAAGAATAGAAGGTTTTTGGCTTTCTATAATAAAGGATTTAATTCAGACATCCGTTCGAGTGGTCATACATGGGGCCAAGATTAATCTCCATTATGGATGCACTCCAACCTGAAGAGGTTAAGCTCAACAGGGTTTTGAGGAGTAGTACTTGGTCTGTATGACATATCTGCACTCATGATCCTAGGATTTCCCTTAGAATTCACATTTATATATCGGTCGAAAGTAGCTCAGCTAAAGAGCTTTGTTGTCAATTTGAGTCGCTTTGGCGTGAGTAATTTTTCCCACCAAAGTAGGCCCAATTTTCTAAAATTCAACAAAAGCGACCAAAAATATTCATAGTTCGATCGATCTTTGTTTAAAAATGAGAGAGCACATGAATATTTTGGATCACACTCGCATGGTGTTCTTTTTAAACCAAAATTGAAATGTGAACAAACAAATAATGCACAATGTTCATTTTATCCATTTGTAGTGTTTGTCAAGAAAGAGGGTTCATTTTAACTGTTTGTAGTATTTTATAATCTAGAAGTTAATTTTAAACCCAATGAGAAACAAAGTGAGTTGTTATTTTTAACCAATATACATTTGCATGTATTTTCTTTTTAACTAACACATGAAAAATGAAAATTGTAAAGAAACAATTAAAGTAACATCTAATTAACTCCAGTTGGACACATGCTGCAACAAATAGATCAAAAAGAAAAAAAACTTTAATCTAGGAAAAAGATGTAGCAGAGTGAATGCGTCACCTCAGACCATTTGTTGCTCAGTATGTCAAATGTGTGTCTTTCGTTGTTGTATACATTTCATTAGAGTGGTTGTGTCACTATGATTGGTGAATGTGATGCAGAAGAACAGTTGTGTTGCATGCGAAGTCGGATGTGGTGCAACAGAGCAGATGCATCGCATGAGAAATCGAATGCGTTGTTTTGTACCTGTTCTTGCAAATGATTAGAAAAAAAAAAGTACAAAACTGCAAAAAAACGTGTCAAAATGGGTCGGGTTCACCAATGTAATGGTGGATATTTTCCTGCAAGGTATAACTAGGTTAGTAACACATGCATATTAATAAAATCCTCAAAAAATCAAATGCAAAGGAGAAGTAATGAGAAAAGGAATGAAAATAGAACAGTCTCACCCATTTCTCTCCTCCATGGCTGATTTCCATTGCATCTCCTTGGCTTGCTATGATGAAGAGTGCCCTCAGATTGTGTGTGAGCAAAACTCTAAAATGTCTATTCCTAAGAAAAACTTTGAAGGATTTCTTTAAAAACTCTATGCAAATTGAAAATGAATTCTAAATGCAAGTATTCAAAGATTAGTTGCTAGAATGCAAGAAGAGCTTAATAAATGAAACACGAAATCTAAATTTTTTAAGAAATTCAAGATAATAAGAGATTAAGAGATGTCAAAAATGAGATCAAGATTTTTATTTTATAGAAAATGCAATCTTGAACGGATGGATGAGATGAGAGATTGGAAAAATACCTTAGAATCAAGGGTTAAGATTCAAAGTGACAACTCTCAATTAGGGTTAGGGTAAAAATCCCCAAATGTGTGGACAAGGTTTAATTTAAGAAATTAAATCAATGGTGGAGAATAAATGTTGCATTGGGATGAAATTAGTAAAAAATCAGAAGATAGGGAGATGAGATTTTAGCAAATCAGTAATTTTAGAAATTACTTGATTTGTAGAAGAATATTTCCATTTTGAATTAAATTAATTCAAAATATCGATTTGGTGAGATAATGAGTAATTGATTTTTGAAATCAATTACTAAAAGAAGAATCAATTAACTATGTGAGACATTTTTAAATAAATTGTTTTATTTAAAAATAAAGAAGTGTCACATACAACAATTAAATAATTAAGAATAATTATTTAATTTAGAAGTAGTTAATTAATTAAATAAATTAATGAATCTATTTAATTAAGAGAGGATTTAGGAATTAGTGCCATATTAAATCAATATATTAAAATATAATTATTTAATAATCACGAGGACATTAATGATAAAGATTAATTAAATAAACTAAGGATTTTATTTAATTATGAGAAGACTTTGATAATTAGTGACACATTAAATAAATAAATAAGGTTTATTTATTTAATAATCATGAAGAATGAAAGATCATGAATTATTTAATTAATAGTTGAAGGTGGGTTAGAAACATAATTATGCTAGGACGAAACGTGGTAAAATATTGCTTGCAGGCTTTGGTCATTTTTATGTGTCTACATTTGCCCCTCTTTATCATAATGTAGTTTATCATGTTATGGCAAAGAAAACAAGTCCAAAGTATGTCTCAGCGAAGGTACGGAATGCGTTCTAAAGGTTTTAACAAAAGTGTAAAATTGCATAAAAAGGAAAGGGTGATTCTGGCACTTTGATCACCCAGTTAAGGGGAGAGAATAAGCCTATTCATCACACAAGCACAACAAATAATGATTTATTTTAAGCCCAAAAGACAATGTACTAATCTAAGTGAAGATGTTGCTTCAAAAAATTAGGCTACTTTATTTAACTAATGCAACAAAATATGATGACTATCCTAGGATTGGTATATTTAAATTATGTGTCTACCCTAGGATTGATTGTTTTTAGTCCAAAAATCATAACATTTTGGTCACGGTCGCATCAGATCTAGATAAATAAAAGAAAATACAAAAGCACTAAAACAAAGTTTTGAAGCATTGAAACAAAAATAAAAAAGCACTATAGTTTAGATCAGAAGTGCTATAAAATTTATTAGAAGCACTACAAAAAATTTCAGAAGCGCCATAAAATTTCACCGAAGTGCTATAGAAATTTTGATAACATAGACCAACTGTGTCATGAACATCTTGCCAATGTGCTAAAATAGGCCATGGAAGTGCTATAGTTTATGCTTTAGAAGCGCTAAAAAATTCTTCAAAAGTGCTATAGTTTATGTTGAAGCATTGAAATAGAGTTTGGAAGTGCTGAATTTTTACTCAAAAGTGCTATAGTTTTCGTCATAAGCACTAGAAAAAATATTTCTCATGCTAAAATAAACACGCCAGAATCTTGTACGACACTTTTCAAAGAAAAATTATGAAAATATGGGGTTATGCCCCATGGTGGGCACCAAATTATAAGTGTGAATAAGTAATAATGTAAATACACTTCTTAATAGATCAAGATTCTATAGTAATTAACTAATAAAAAGAGAAGAAACTTGAAAGTGTCTCGTTGTTTCCTATATTTAAAGATTTATTAAGTTACAAGAAGCTTTCAGATTTGATAAGCTTTGTGACTGTTAAAATGCCAATCTAAAGAACAGAATGATGTTGGATACAATGATCTAATCCTATATGATAATATCTAAATGATAAAAGAAGCTAATTTAATCTATTGTTGACATGGAAACTATGATGAAAGCTACAACTGTGATATGAAATCTATTGCTATTGCTAAAATGCTTGATTGCTTGATGCTTGATGCTTGATGCTTGATGCTTTCCTGTAGAGTTAGTTTTCATAAAGCTAGGATCCATTCTTTGTTGTACGAGGTTGTATTTATAGATTTCTCATCAGCAAACAAAGGCTTGGATTCAATCTAGAGGATTGAAGGGTGAGAGATTGAAAAGCTGGAGCTGATCATGGGAATGGTTCCTCCCCATGAAAACACCAGGCAAGAGGATAGGAAGGATTAGAGGGAGAAGATTGAGAGGATTGAGAGGATTTCCTACAAGCTTTCCTGTAAATGCCATTTGCATTAAATTAGACATAATTTAGAAATTTGATTTCTAATTTGGTAGGTGAGTAAAAATAGAGGAATATGCCTTTATTTAAATATTTTTGATTTATTTAAATTAGCAAAAGGGGAATAAATAATTTGATAAAATAAACTATAGAAGTTTATTTATTAAATTAAAATAGAAGAATTATGATAATTAAATAATAAGTATTTAACCTTTGTTTAATTAATTTGAATAAATGTGATTAAGATAGAATAATTAGGGGAAATGAATAATTAAATAAAGAAAATTATTTAATTTTGTTTATTTAATTAAGATGAAATAATAGTAGAATTAGAAGAATTTAAACATGAACTATATAAATAAATATTTATATTTATTCAATAGTAGAGGAATTTAGGGTAATTAATCAAACAAGTCGTATTTAATTAATTATATTCTCTAGACTTAGGTGTATACAGTATATAGTACGTACCACCCCCATAGTAATTTTGTTTGTATCTATGTGATTCATATTGTAATCGATTAGCAACTCTTCCCCTGTAGTTATTGATTTTATCACACATACGAATACACGGTTTCCATCGTGCTCCTCGAATATGCAATTGGGTTTCTTATTTGTTGACCCAGGTCGTGTACTATTTATAAACCCTGCAATATTCCTTGATGCTTTTGGCCTTCCGTTAATGTACATAGCCACTCCTTTATTTTGATCCTTATCTTTTAGTTGTATATAATTTGCTGATAATGCATACCTATGCATACTTTGTGTATATCGAACCGGTTGCATCCAATCTTTGTAATTGTAACATGGTCCAACATACTCCATAAATTCAGTGACTTTATCATAACAAACCTTTATGTCATCTGTGCAAAATAGGCCCAAACCATGTAATGACGATGGTGCTATGTGATATATCCTCTCGTTGACACAAAAATAATTGTTTATTGGAGGAAGTTCCTTGGGTACCCATTGTTTCCATAGATGTTTGTATCTCAAGGGCACCTCAATGTTGCCTATGCTCTCATCATCATAAGAACATGACCCCCCTTCAGCAAGAAAAAATTCCATTCGTTTATAAAATTTTCTCCTAATCTTTTGACCTCTAGTTGATCTCCCTCTTTTAGACCTACTACATGTCTCGCTTTCCTCTTCTCTTCCTGAATTTCCCTCGCTCGAGGAAGACATATCTGAAAATTACCTATTTGGTGATACCTACACTCCATTGAATGAGAGAGATAGTTACCAAAACTTCCTTTAGGTTTTTCATGGTCCATCAAGACGTGGGCGAGCATAACTATAAGGTGAGAAAGAGCATCTACAAGAGATCACAGACTTAGTTTTCCACACCCTTCAGCCTGGCCGATTATTTTTCATGGACTTTTATTTTATTTCAAAAGGCATTGATAAAGCTAATATGTATGTCATCTTATGGTGTCTTGTGACAAAAGAATCTTCTTAGTGGGGGTCTTTGGTGCAGGAGCACAAAGAGCCCTTTGAGTCCACCATGATCATTTTGGGTCAATATTAGTAATAAGGCCATGATGAGGCCATTTTGTTTCTTTTCATGAGTAAATAAGGTTATTCCAAGTATTGGATCAAAGTTGTAAGGCCATTGTGTCATTTTTTGTCATCTCTAGGCCAACTAGGTTCTGAATAAATCAACACTAGTCAACCCCTCTAGAGGTGGCAAAAAGTGATGAAATTGATTTAATTCATGGTTTTATTTCATATTTATCATGTTTGAGGAGTCCTAGGTTTATAGGAGATCATTTGGTTGAAAATTTCTCAAAATTTTCTATAAGCAACTTTGCAATTTTGGTACAAAAAGTTGCATTTTGATTCACAAACCTTGTGTTTTGAAACCTTGGGTTTTGGGAACATCTAGAGGATTAATTTTATTGTTTCTTGGAGGTTGATTGGGTTAGTTGGTGGAATTTTTCTATTACTTTCTCTACCTATCTATGAAATGTTTTGGACCACCTTCCTCGAAGACAATAGTCCCTCTGAGGTAGTTTCCATTTGGGTAGGAAACACCTCGATGGGAGCCACAAATCTTCTTGAATTCCCTTCAGACTCTAACATTCTAACCTTTCTAACCCCATACAAATGAGAACTCCATCTCCCAATCCATATAAAATATTTTTTTGTAGTTATACGAAGTTGTTTGTGATGTAAGAGAAAATTGTTGAATTCATTGCAAGAAAGTTATTTGAATCAAGTTATTTAATTGGTGAGCTAAAAGTCTCTATAATGAATGGTTCATAAGGAACAAAACTTGTCGTAGGTTTTTCAAATGGGATAGCAAGCTAAGTGGGTTTAACCTTGGAGGAAACTCCATGAGTTGGAGTCATACTAGGATTGACTTCTCGGGAAGACCCAACACTTCACCTCTATGAGCATCACCTAGATGCAATGAGTGCTAAGTGTTTCATTCATTCTCATGAGAGGTTGGAGTTATTTATAAGGAGGATTTTTGAGTTGTAGTAAGTGTGCTTTATGGATTTGATGTGATGAATTTTTTTGATGATGTGAAGCTGAAGACGAAAACCTTCAGTAGATCAACAAGAGTTGGATGAAAACCTATGGGTGGATTTACAACGGAGTTCACAATTGGGCCAAATTTGTTAAGTCTCCATTGGATACAAATTTGTAGGGATTAAGGGTTTGATTCAAAACTAAGGTACTTCCGCAATTTTTAGAATAAAGCTATTTTTTTTGGAAAATGAATTATATTGTTGCTGAAGCATGCAGTTTAGTGTTGGTTTAATCAATTATTGTTTGGAGGCCAATTTGGAGTTGAAATCAAAAGCTATGGGTTCATGTTTTGATATCCTCTATGAAATGTGTCTTGATGTGTTCTAGCATAATCTAAGGTTGAAGAGCATTTGATCAAGGTTTGGTCAAGAAAGGTGGATGCCCTAGGACTATTACAATAAGGTTTAATAGGAAAGTCACGTGATCAGTGATTTTTTCTTGACATTTGATCATTGAATTTGAATGTATTTTTGTTATAAGGGTTAAAACAATGTTCTACTATATCAATGTTCCTATTTCAACTTGGTAGTTGCATTGAATGCAAACAATTATATGCTTTTCATGGATTATTATGTGTTGGTAGCAGTTGATAATTATGATTTTTATCAATGATAAAGGAAGGATGTTGATATGAGTGAATCATTTGAATATGAATGCCATGAATGTAAGAGTTTAAGGGGATACATTGGGCCCCTCTTATATTTTTATTTGGTGGAAACATGAGTTTGAACTCTTCATATACACTGATTGGTCAACCTAATTTTTATAATAGTCAAGAACATTAATTTTTTTGTAGACAAAAGGAAGATTCTTGTGCATACAAATATGTTATGAATGTTGGTGGATGGTTGGGATACTCATAAAACTTTTAAAGCCAAAATCAAAAAGTTTATGGTACCTTTCATGTTCTCTTAAGAGTCATTGATATCAGATAGTAAGGTAATGTATTGAAAATCTAATGAAGTTTGTGGCTTTCTCTTAATATTGTGTCTCTTCATTAGAAATTGTGTAGGCAACATAGGGATGTTTGATAGAGTAAAAGGGGATCGCTTTGTGTATGATGGTAATCCCTTTTAAGTATTCAGTGTTGAGTGAGGAGTGTGATCAGATTTTTTTTGGATAAAGGGTTGGTTATTATTGAAATCAGAACCAGTGACCTTGTTTAAGGCAATAATACAAATCAATAGCTATTTTTTATATCTTTTTTTATGAACATTGGAGGGAAATTGCTTGTATGTCTTGGTTATGATTAGAATTGTTGGTAAGGTTGATGGCCTTTGGAGCCATTTGGAAGTGGTTGAGTTGTGAACATTTTGGAGACCTTATTGTCTTAATCCTACTTTTTATATCAGAAAGTGGATATGAAGATTCATGTTCCTTGAGGAGTAGAAGGTTGTGTTTCTGCAATCCTTTATGTAAGGGTAAGGTGCTATTGTTGCAATATGACTTTGAATTTATTTGATCCTATATGAATTAATGGTGTCCTATGAATGATTATAAGTTATTTATCAGTTCATTGCATTTAGGGGTTTGTTAAAGAAATAAACTTGGCATTGAAGTGATGCCCTAGGGTTGACATGCAAAATTTTCTTGTGAATTTGTGGTTGTTAAGTCAGGGTCTGCCAATTTGATGGATGCAACAGTATGAATGAAGGTTGTTTGTCCTATTTCAAGATGATTTTAATGTGTTGAAGACAATAGTTGAGTTAGGGAGGTCGGTTATATGGTCTTTGTCTAAAACCTTAGTGTATTGAGGGAAAATGGAGGATTTTGTAGAACAATGACAAAAGGGCCATGGCTTATCCCAACAATGGTGAAAATCAATTAAGCTCAACCCCATGGACATTCATCTATAATATTTTAAATTTCCACCAACATTTTTTTAGATTTAGCTATATATTTTTAGATTTATGTGACAAAATGGTTTTATCTATATCTATATAAGCTATATTCACTTGAGAAATTGCAATTTCTCATCATAATAGTTAAAATATTAGAAGAATAACATGGGATTTAAATCCCATTTGGAAGTGAAATTATAATTTAAAGAGAATTGGGGTGCCAGTATAAAAGATATAAATCACTTACAGTAATCATTGTCCCTTGGTCATCGATTTTCCCTTTCTAAGTGCCCTCAACCTCATCGCTTTGGCTTTCCTCCTGACATGTTTTTCCAGTTAGGGTCTCGGTGCACTGCACTAAGCTATGTCGTGGTGTTCCTACGCGCATGGGGACAAAAATGAAAATAACATGTGAAATTCAAATTAAATCACTATGGGTTTTCACTCCTCCAAACTCTTCCTCACTGGTATTGACCTTTCACTTCTCCAATTTGATGAGCTACAACCTGAAAATAAGGTTTTGATGAAGGTTTTAGAGTATCATGTTAATTAAAGGTCAAGGAAGCATTTGTTGACCATGGAAAATGAATTTATGTTAGAGATAATACAAAGATATTATATCTTGTAAGTTGTGTGGTAAAATATTGCACATCACTATTAGTAGTGGTCATTATAGTTGATTTTGTAAGAGATCTATTAAAATGGATTAATCTTAGGTCAAATAACATTAATAGAGATATGGAACATGAGCATGAAATTTAAATGTATATCTCACACTTAATTGTAAGAGATAATGGTCAACATATATCGAAATAAAGTTAGGAGAGAGCTATAATGGAGACTATAATAATGGTTTAGATCATTATGAAACCCTTACCTACTCTTAATTATGAAAAATAATAAATTAGGCAAGTTCATGGTTGTTGAATTTGGACCTTGAAAAAAACTAAAATGTATAGATTTGATAATGATCAAATTTACAATAAACAATTTTGAAAGAAGTGAAACAAATCATGCTAAATTTACACACTACAAAAATATTAGAATTCCAACACTCTTGCAGTCACTTCAATTTTATATATGAAATTTTCTTACGTCAATAATTTGATTATAGGTGTAACTTGATTAATTTAAATCATAATTCAATTAAGGTCCATGCAAAAAATGTTAGAATTGGTAAAATTGGTCTAATTAAAAATCCTATAGTTGTGGCATAGCTTTCTAATAGTCCTTTATTTGCACAAAATTTATGCTATGGTCATATTTTAAGGTTTATTCCTTTGACAAGATCAACAAGAAAGCTATATGCCTGACGTTCATAAAAAAAGTGACGAAAATCGCATTCGTCAAAATTTTGACAAATGTCGAGCATAATTTTTTTTGTTGAAAATTTCACATTAAATACACATGTACCGAATGATTCATCTAATTATATATCTTGTCTCAAAAAAATTCATCGTATTTTGCATTCAAATGAGTTAGTGGGTGAGTTTGGTGAATCTCTTTGTAAGACAGAATTTGCATTCAAATCCAGTGTATCCGAAAAACATAAGCAGAGATATGATCTTGGAGAAAATTCTTCTAGAAAAATTTCCAAGTATGAGTAGTAAATGAGAGAGATTGAAGAAGAAGAGAGAAAGATAGATGAGCTTGAAGAACTTCTTGTCAAAAGGGTAGCCAAAGGAGAAGGTAAGTATAAAGGGAAATTTCCTCTTAAATTTTTTTCTTGCAATAAGATAGGTCATTTTTCCTCAAGGTGTCCTAAAAGAGTTCCTAAGCCAAGATCTAACAAGCCTAGATTCCAAAGAAAGTGTTATTTTTCTATTGATGAAGGTGTGACAAATGATGAATCTGATAAAGGAAATGCAAGTGAGGATGACTAGGTATTTATTGCTATCAAGGAAAATAATCATGTACCTACTGATTCTACTAGTTGCATGAATGTGGAAAAATCTCTAACTACCAGAGTTGAAGAAAAATATGAATGGGTGATTGACAGTGGATGCTCTCATCACATGATAGGTGATAAAATTAAATTTGTGAGCCTTGAAAAGTGTGATGGTGGTGTTGTAAGATTTGGTGATGACAAAGATAGTGTAATCTATGGCAAAGGATCCACTTGTTTTGATGATAAGCATAATATTGATGATGTTTTATATGTGGAAGGTTTGAAGCATAATAATTTAAGTGTTGGATAGATGGTTGACAAGGGATATATGTTGGAAAAAAAAGGATAGACAACTGAGAGGGGGGGTGAATCAGTTGTCATGGATTATTCAAACTTATTAAACATTATTCAACTTATTCTCAAATTTGATGAAATAACATTAAGCATAAACAATCACCACATTAGAAACACAAAGAACACCAATATTTTATATGTGAGAACCTCGTTAGGGGAAAAACCATGGTGGATGTCAGTCCACAATATAATACCGTGTTAAAAGTATAGAGATGAATAATGGGAATGCACATGCATTCAAGCACACTGCCTAGAGCTCACTGCTCAAAGAAGACACATTGTCTTACATAGACATTTAGATTAAAACCATCTGAAGGATTTGAATTGATAAAATAGCTTCTAAAAAATCCTAATTACAGTTTCGATTAGGTATAGAAACACTTCTTCACACTCTGCTTTGCAATCAAATAATCTGATCGTTATTCACACATAACCCCTACAAAATTTACATTACACACTTCATACTTCACACATATACATATCAAATGAAGAAGACAATCAATCTTATATATCTTCTACATGGAATTACATCAACAACTTTTTCGGCCAAAGATAAAATGATAAAAGAATACAAACTGTCGGCCCAATTCATGAGAAAATATCAATGCGCACCAACCAAAGTAGCTCACAACATAATGAAGACCTAAAAAAAAATCCTCGAACATGCCAAAAATTTAAGTTAATCCACAAGGATCCAGAACATGCTACGACCATCATGTCAACCAAGAACATGAAAACCCGAACATGCATAGGAAAAATATCCGATCACGAGCACACCAATCAATGTGAACGTGCAAAAAAGATAGAGCATGATATATAAAAATCAAAGAACATTACAGAATCATACAGAACAACTCAAATTACTAGAGTCACATTATCTTCTTCTAGAAACACTAGCTATAGTAACAAAATAACTGTAGGAACATAGAAATTCACAACTTGCTCAAATCTTGATGCGCACCTCTAAAAATTTTGGTAGATACACTAGATAGGCTCAACAACAAACCCTTTCATCTGTGACTTTTGAATACCAACATACTAAATTTTCCAACACAATGAACTTCACAGCTTCATAGACAACCTTCAACATATTTATTATAATTTCCTCAATATCCTCGACATATACAACCTTCAAGACACCAATGGTAATAGTGTTGACATCAATGAAAACCATATATTAGAGAATCAACCAAAAAATCCAAAAATCTCCCCCTTTGACATCAATGGAAAATGTACACATGCTCTAAATCATATATCGAAATCATTTGAATACTCCCCTTGAGTAGCAACCACCACAACATCAATTTGTCTTAAGATATGATTATGAATGCAAAGACTAATGCAAATAATATGAATCTTAGTTCTGATTAGGAGGGGTAATCACCCCTAACTTCTCCCTGAGATACTCAAAAGTATCCTTAGGGAATGTCTTAGTAAATATGTCTGGAATTTGTTCCTTAGTAGACACATACTCTAGTCTGACTTCTTTGTCACTCACTTTGTCTCTCAAAAAGTGATATTTGATAGATATATGCTTTGTCTTTGAATGAAGCACCAAATTCTTAGAAATGTTTATTACACTTGAGTTATCAAAAAATATAGCAATAGGCTCATCATACTCAATTTTGATATCTCTTAGCATCTACTTCATCCATAATACTTGAGTACAATTGTTTGCAACAACAATATATTCTGCCTCAACAGTAGATAAGGAAATGGAATTATGCTTTTTACTTAGCCAAGACACCAAATTCTTCCCCAAGAAGAAGGCACCACCATTAGTACTTCTCATGTCATCCACATCTCCTACCCAATCTACATCAGTAAATATTCTCAAAGTAATATCATCATCTTTAGGATACCAAAGGCCAAAATCAACTATCCCTTTCAAGTATCTAAAAATTCTCTTTACAATAGTCACATAGGATTCCCTAGGATCAACTTGATATCTAGAAACCATACATACAACATTCATGATGTCAAGTCTCATCTAAGTCAAATAAAGAAATCCACTAATCATTGACCTGTATCTTGTCTTATTTGTCTTAGGAGAATCATCATTTTGTGTTAACATGCATCTGGTTACCATGGGTGTACCAACAGGCTTTAAATCTTCCATGCCAAAAAAATTTAGTAGATCTCTTACATATTTAGACTAAGATGTTAAAATTATATTATCTAACTGAGTCATTCGCAATCCCAAAAATAACTTCATCTCTCCAATCATAGATATTTCAAATTCACTCTTCATTTCATCATAAAAATTTATACACAAATCATCATCACCTCCAAAAATGATGTCATCAACAAAGACTTCAATAATCAATTCTTTATCATGATCCATCTTAAAATACAAATTACTGTCAGCAATACCTTTTTTAAATCTAGGCTTCAACAAGTATTTATCTAGTCTGGTATACCATGCTCTAGGGGCTTGCTTGAGTCCATACAATTCTTTCTTCAATTAGAAAACCATATCTCCCTTATCAATTAGTTGAAATCCATCTGGCTGATCAACATATACTTCTTCTTCTAGCTCACCATTTAGAAATGTTGACTTTACATCCATTTGATAGACTTTGTAGTTATTAAAAGCAACATAAGCAAGAAATAATCTTATAGTTTCAATTCTAGCAATAGGGGCAAGGGTTTCTTCAAAATCAATACCTTTCATATGTGAGATCCCTTTACATACCAGTCTTGCTTTATTCCTGACCAATTCACCTTGTTCATTCAACTTAATCTAAAAGGCCCATTTAGTTCCAGTCATATTTTTTTCCCGAGGTCTGGGAACAAGAATCCATGTTTCATTTTTCTCCATCTGCATTAGTTCTTCCTTCATTGCTTCCATCCAATGTTCATCTTTGCATGCTTCATTGACATTGTTGGGATCAGTTTTGGAAATTAGATAATACTCTTCTACAATTCTTCTTCTAGTCTGCAGACCTTTGTTATTATCTCCTATAATATGATCTTCATAATAATTTAGCTTTACATACCTCAAAAATTTAGGATTATCTTGAACTTCTGGTTCTTTTGTTCTCTCTTCTGCATTTCCACTACTCTATCCTTCTTGATTCTCTTGATTCACCAGAACAATTTGAAATTGATTCTTTGTCTGAACATTTTTACTTTTATCAGTACTATCAAGTTGGTCATCTGAATCATATCCACAGTAACTAGATGATCTAGCAGTGTCTTCATCAGCTCTGACATTTTCACTTTCAACCATTTTCCTCAATCTTCTATTATAGCATCGATAGGCCTTTCTTTTAGTAGAATAACCCATAAAGATTCCTTCATCACTCCTAGCATCAAACTTTCCTATATCTTCATCTCTCTTGATGTAACATCTACCTCCAAATATTTTGAAATACTTAATAGTAGTCTTATAACTAAACCATGGCTCAAAAGGAGTCTTACCAAAATTACCATTGACATTTACCCAATTGATAGTATACACAAAATTATTACAACTTGTTTCCAATAGATATGAGGAACATTACCTTCCAACATCATAGATCTAGTAGCATCTAGAATTTTTCTAATCTTTCTCTCTACAACTTCGTTCTTTTAAGGAGTCTAGGGAGAAGACAATTGTCTTTTGATTCTATTCTCTTCATAGAAATAATTGAACTCTTGGGAAGTGAACTCGCCACCTCTATTTCACCTTAAGCAATTGATATTCAAACCTATCCCATTCTCAGCCATAGATTTGAAACTTTTGAACTTCTCTAATGCTTCATGTTTTTCTCTCAAGAAAGAAACCCATATCATCCTAGATTAATCATCAATAAGCAACATAAAGTACCTTTCTCCTTGTAGACCTTTGATTCTGTAGGTACCACATAGATCAGTATGCACCAGCTCTAGTATTCTATTAGAATGATGTTGTTTTCTCTAAAAATAAACTCTATTATGCTTTCCCATATGATATTCCTTGCATATGGTGTTAGTAGGCTTTACTAGCTGAGAAAGATCTTTTATTGCTTGAGTGGAGCTTATCTTGATAATGTTATCAAAATTCAAATGACACAACCTTCTATGCCATAACAAGATTTCATCAACTTGAGCAATTAAACAACTTTCACTAGCAGCACTTAGGTGAAAAATATTACCTCTTATCTTTGTACGTGAAGCAATTGCATTTATAGAACTTCCTAGTATCCTGCACTTTCCATCTTTGAACTCAAGATTGTATCCTCTATCGACCATCTATCCAACACTCAACAGATTATGCTTCAAGCCTTCTACATAAAGGACATCATCAATATTATGTTTACCACCAAGAGAAATAGTGCCTCTTCCACAAATAACACTAGCATTGTTATCTCAAAATCTTACAACACCACCTTCGTACTTCTCCAAGCTTACAAAATTTATTTTATCACCATTCATAAGATGTGAGCAATTGATGTCAATCACCCACTCATCCTTTTCTTCAATTATGGCTACAAGATCTTTCTCAACATTATTATTATTAGAAAATTCAATCGACACCGAACCATTTTCCTTGATAGCAATAAATACCCATCTATCCTCATTTCCATTTTCTTTATCAGATTCTTCATCAATAACACCACCTTCAACATAATAAAATTTCTTTTGAAATCTAGGCTTGTCTGGTTTTAACCTAGGAACTCTTTTGGGACATCTTGATGCAAAATGACCTATCTTATTACAAGAGAAACATTTAATAGGCAACTTTCCTTTGTACTTACCTTGTCCTCTGGCTTCTCTTTTCACAATCAGTGCTTCTAGCTCTTCTACCTCTCTTTCTTCATCTTCAATCTATTTAATCTCATCTTCATAATTGAATATCTTTCTATAAATTTCTCCTGGATCATATCCCTGTTTGTTTCTTTAGGAAATAGTAGCTTTAAATGCAAATTTTGTCTTCGGGGTAGAGTCACCAAATTCACTCAACTCAAAGGCAACAAGTTTACCAATCAACATATCTCTTGTCACATGTTTTACCATCCCGATTTCTTCAATAGCATGAGATTTCATTTTGTGAGAATTAGGCAATGATCTGAGTACTTTAGGTGCAATCTCTTCTTCATCCAATATTCCACTAACACATATAATACCAATCACTAGTTCATTTACTTTTTGCATGAAAGAAATATTTTATTCATCTTCTCCCATTTTCAAGTTTTCCCACTTTCCTTTCAGACTTTATATCTTAGCAAATTTCACTTGTGCATCTCCTTCATACAATGTTTCCATCTTCTTCCAGACTCATGTGTTGTTTTCAGATCCATCACATTTGTCATCTCTAAATCTGCCAGAGCACTCAACAATTCTTCTATATCCTTGATATTTTTTTGGCTTCTTTGATCTCATCAAGAGTAGAGCGACCATTCTAAGGAATAACATATCTATTGTTTGTAATATTCTAGAAGGGTTCACCAATGCACTTCAAATGACACTCCATTCTAGCCTTCCATAGAGAGTAGTTTGTTCCATCAAATCTATGACTATCCTTTTTGTATGATGTCATCTTGAATCACCTCAAGCTATTAAACTTCTTTAGAGGAACCTGATTTGATACCAATTGTTGGAAAAACAAGGATAGACAACTGAGAGGGGGGTGAATGATTTGTCATAGATTATTCAAATTTATTAAACCTTATTCAAATTATTCTTAGATTTGATGAAATGAAATTAAGCATAAACAATCACCACATCAAAAACACAAAGAACACCAAGATTTTATATGTGAAACCCTGTTAGGGGAAAAACCATGGTTAATGTCAGTCCATAATATTATACCCTGTTAAAAGTATAGAGATGAATAATGGGAATGCACATGCATTCAAGCACACTACCTAGAGATCACTTCTCAAAGAAGACATGTTGTCTTACAAAGAAATTCAGATTAAAACCATCTGAAGGATTTAAACTAATAAATTAAATTATGCAAAAGCCTTATTACAATTTTGGTTAGGTACAAAAACACTTCTTCACACTTCACTCAACCTTCTTCACACTCTACTCTACAATCAAATGATCTGATCTTTATTCACACATAACAATTGCACACTTCGCATTAAAAACTTCACACCTCACACATATACATCTCAAATGAAGAATATAATCGCTCTTATATATCCGCTACATGGAATTACATCAACAACTTTTTCAGCCAAAGATAAAATGATAAATGAATATAAATTGTTGGCCTAATTCATGATAAAATATCAATGTGCACCAACCAAATTTGGTCACAACATAATGAAGACCTAAGAAAACATCCTTGAATGTTAAAATCATTCAAAATTTAATCCAAAAAATGCTACAACCATCATGTCATCCAAGAACATGAAAAATCAAACATGCAAAGGAAAAATCTCCAATCACGAGCACACCGATCAACGCGGATGTGAAAAGAAGATAGAGCATGATCTACAAACATCAAAGAACATCATAGGAGCATATGTAACAACTAAAATTACCAGAGTCACATTCTCTTCTTCCAGAAACACCAACTACAGTAATAGAATAACTGTAGGAACACATAAATTCACAACTTGCTCAAATCTTGATGCACAACTTTGAAACTTCTGGTAGATACACTAGATAGACTCAATAACAAACCATTTAATCTGAAAATTATAAATACCAACATACTGAATTTTCCAACATGTTGAACTTCATAGCTTTAGAGATAGCCTTCAACATATTTATTATAATTTTCTCAATATCCTCAACATATACAACCTTCAAGACACCAATGTTAATAGTGTTGACATGAATGAAAACCACATATCAGCAACTCAACCACAAAATCCAACAATATAATATTCAATTCAAGGATGCAAAGTGTAAAATATTGGGGAATTCTAGAAATTTGATTGCATATAGTAAAAAAACAAAAGGTAATATATTTCATGTAAGTACTACTAGTAAAAGTTGTATGATTTCTCAAGTTGATGAAAATTGGTTGTGGCATAGAAGATTGTGTCATGTAAACTTTGACAATATTATCAAGATAATTTCTACCCATGCAATGAGAGATCTTCCTAAGTTGATACAAACTACTAATTCTATATGAAAGGAATGTCAATTAGGGAAGCAAACTAGAGTTTCATTCTGAAGAAAACAACATTGTTCAAATGAAGTGTTGGAGCTTGTGCATACTAACTTGTGTGGTCCCTCTAGAGTCAGAATTCTACAAGGAGATAGTTATTTCATGTTACTTATTGATGATTATTCTAGAGTGATGTGGGTTGCTTTCTTAAGGGAAAAATTTGAAGCTCTAGAGAAATTCAATATTTTCAAGGCTATGGTTGAGACAAAGATAGGTCTGAAGATTAAATGTCTGAGATCAGATAGAGGTAGTGAATTCAATTCTGGTGAGTTTAATTATTTATGTGAAGAGCATGGGATAAAGAGAAAATTATCTTCCCCACAGACCCCTTAGCAAAATGGATTTGTGGAAAGGAAGAACATAACAATTCAAGAAGCTACTAGGACTATGATTTTGGAAGGAAATGTTCCTCATATCTATTGAAGAGAAGCTATGAGTACTATCATTTATACTCTCAACTGGGTACATGTCAAAGGTGATACTAGTAAGACTCCTTATGAGCTATGGTTTGGTCATAATCCTAGTGTCAGATACTTCAAAATCTTTGGGAGTAAATGCTATATTAAAAGAGATGAAGATATAGGAAATTTTGATGTTAGAAGTGATGAAGGAATCTTTCTTGGTTACTCTACTAAAAGAAAAGCCTATTGGTGTTACAATAAGAGATTAAGGAAAGTAATTGAAATTTCTAATGTAAAGTTTGATGAAGACACATTTAGACCATCCAAAAGCTACGGATATGATTCAGATGATCAGAATAATAGTATAGATAAAGGAAAGAAAGATCACACTCTAAATCAACAAAATCAAGAGGAAGAAACCACTGAAAGTGCAGAAGTAAGATCACAAGATCCTGGAGTTCAAGAACTGCTTAAGACTCCAAGGTATGTAAGACTAAATAATTTAGAAGATCAGATTATAGGTGATAAGAATAAAGGTATTCAAACTAGGAGAAGAATTATAGAAGAATATTGTTTTATTTCAAAGACTGGGCCTAATAGTGTCGATGAAGCATGCAAAGATGAACATTGGGTGGAAGAAATGAAAGAAAAACTACTGCAAATTGAGAATAATGATAAATGGAATCTTTTTCCTAGACCTAAGGATAGAAAATGTAATTGGAACTAAATTGGTCTTTCAAAACAAACTAAGTGAGAAAGGTGGAGTTGTTAGAAAAAAAAATGCTGGTCTGTAAAGGATACTCTCAAATGGAAGGAATTGACTTTGAACAAACTTTTGCTCCTATTGCTAGGATTGAAGTTGTAAGACTATTTCTTGCTTGTACTACTGATGTAGAGTTAGGAGGATTCAAAAAAATATCTCAAAATCCTTCAAAAATAATCCAAAGAAATATTTGTATAAAAAATGCTACTATACATTCTATATCACATTGGAAACATAACCATGGTAGCCCACAAGAAAGTTATTTCATTTTTCCCAAAACTGCAAACCCTAGGTAGGGTTCAGACCTTCCCTCACAAAAAGGGTCATAACTTATTCAAATCTTAATGAAATTTGATGAGACTTGAATCAAATGAAATTAGATTCATATAGAAACAAAAAAAAATTGGTTTCAGATCCAAAATATATATTTTACAATCCATACCATCATATTTTATAGACTATAAATTCTGCACAATATTGTTAAAATAGGCAGTCTCACCAAAATAGTCACATCTTCCACAAAACTCAATAAAATTGAATGAGAAAAAAATAATTGGAAACTAGAAACAAATATGTTTCCATCCATATATGATAATCCATTATTTAAGTGCATACTAGGCCGTAAAAGTCACAACTTCGACCTGGAAACAATGTAAAAATCAGAAAATGCACACAAAACTTGAGGTTGTCATTCATCAAACTTGGAGGGTGTATTTATATATTTACAACCAAAACCAACTATTTTAAACCACATTTTAATTATTTTGTTGAAAAAACACCTTAATGAGACTTTTGACAAGTTGCTTGACAACTTTCTTGAGCAACTTTTACAATTTTTACAATATGGAACAACTTTAAACATTATTTGACAAATGACTTAAAAAATGACTTCCTAAGACTCAAAAACCTCTAAAATGGTTTGATAAACCTTATTATAAGACCCAATACACAAAATAGAGAAACTATTTATAAATGGCCTCATGGAGGCAAGAAATCAAACAAGTGCTCCTACACCAAACTCCCAAGGGAAAAAGAATTCAAGCCCCTTTGAATTGTCTTCTTCTTGATCTTCCAATTCCTTTGCACTTTTTCCTTTGTATTTTAAACCTGAAAATTATTCTTTTTCCAAAGCATTAGTAACATAATGAATTGAAACAAAATTTCTAACATAATACCTGCATCATTCATCAATCCTTTGCAAACCTCTATGACCAATTCATCCATGATAATTCCCTTAATCAACTCAACGTCTTCAAGTCTCGAAATCAGGTTTCTTATCTCAATGATACATTCAACTTCTTGCCTTGAAATGTCTGCAAAAAATTTAAATTCTTCATCTTCATGCTTAGGAACATCTTTGTCTTCATCTAGGAATTCTTCATGTGCATCTTCATATGCTTCTTCTTCCTCTTTCATCTTCTCATTTCTTCTTCTTTTCACAATCTTCTTTATAGGCCAAATCATCTTCCTTTTCAATTTAAAATACCAAATTGTCTCTTTTTTCATCATTTGTTCTATCCTCTTCATATATTCTTGGAAATATTCCTCAAGCCTTTTCAATTCTTTCTTCAACTCAACAATTTCCCTATCCATCTTTTCTTGTCTTTTTCTCTTCTTTCTCTCCTCCTCGGCTTGCAAATGCCTTCTCAAGTTCTCCATCTTTTCTAGATGGTCTCAACAAGTATCTCCTTGCTCACAACTAAATTTTCTCTCTGCCTTATCAATGGCATCAACCAGGTTCTCACATAACCTGCAACCAACCAACACAACACCAAACACAAAACCACAACTACCACTCACCAGCCCAAATCTTTCTCCGACTCTGATACCAATTTGATGCAAAGTTAGGAGGATTCAAAAAAATATCTCACAATCCTTCAAAAATAATTCAAAGAAATATTTGTATAAAACATGCTACTATACATTCTATATCACATTGGAAACATAACCATGGTAGCCCAGAAGAAAGTTATTTCATTTTCCCCAAAACTGCAAAACCTAGGTAGGGTTCAGACCTTCCCTCACAAAAGGGTCATAACTTATTCAAATCTTAATGAAATTTGATGAGACTTGAATCAAATGAAAGTAGATTCATATAGAAACAAAAAAAAATTGGTTTCAGATCCAAAATATAGATTTTACAATCCGTACCATCATATTTTTCAGACTATAAATTCTGCACAATATTGTTAAAATAGGCAGTCTCACCAACATAGTCATATCTTCCACAAAGATCAATAAAATTGAATGAGAGAAAAAGAATTGGAAACTAGAAACAAATATATTTCAATCTATATATGATAATCCATTATTTGAGTGCATACTAGGCCGTAAAAATCACAACTTCAACCTGGAAACAATGTAAAAATCAGAAAATGCACACAAAACTTGAGGTTGTCATTCATCAAACTTTAAAAATAATGTCTCAAACCCACCCATTCAAGTTTTTGAGGGTGTATTTATATATTTACAACCAAAACCAACTATTTTAAACCACATTTTAATTATTTTGTTGAAAAAACACCTTAATGACACTTTTGACAAGTTGCTTGACAACTTTCTTGAGCAACTTTTACGATTTTTACAATATGGAACAACTTTAAACATTATTTGACAAATGACTTGAAAAATGACTTCCTAAGACTCAAAAACCTCTAAAATGGTTTGATAAACCTTATTATAATACCCAATACACAAAATAGAGAAACTATTTACAAATGGCCTCATGGAGGCAAGAAATCAAACAAGTGCTCCTACACCAAACTCCCAAGGGAAAAAGAATTCAAGCCCCTTTGAATTGTCTTCTTATTGATCTTCCTATTCCTTTGCACTTTTTCCTTTGTATTTTAAACCTGAAAATTATTCTTTTCCAAAGCATTAGTAACATAATGAATTGAAACAAAATTTCTAACATAATACCTCCATCATTCATCAATCCTTTACAAACCTCTATGACCAATTCATCCATGATAATTCCCTTAATCAACTCAATGTCTTCAAGTCCTGAAATTAGGTTTCTTATCTTAATGATACATTCAAATTCTTTCCTTGGAATGTCTGCAAAAACTTTAAATTCTTCATCTTCATGCTTAGGAACATCTTTGTATTCATCTAGGAATTCTTCATGTGCATCTTCATGTGCTTCTTCTTCCTCTTTCATCTTCTCATTTCTTCTTCTTTTCACAATCTTCTTTATAGGCCAAATCATCTTCCTTTTCAATTTAAAATACCAAATTGTCTCTTTTTTCATCATTTGTTCTATCCTCTTCATATATTCTTGGAAATATTCCTCAAGCCTTTTCAATTCTTTCTTCAACTCAACAATTTCCCTATCCATCTTTTCTTGTCTTTTTCTCTTCTTTCTCTCCTCCTCGGCTTGCAAATGCCTTCTCAAGTTCTCCATCTTTTCTAGATGGTCTCAACAAGTATATCCTTGCTCAAAACTAAATTTTTTCTCTGCCTTATCAATGGCATCAACCAGGTTCTCACATAACCTGCAACCAACCAACACAACACCAAACACAAAACCACAACTACCACTCACCAGCCCAAATCTTTCTCCAACTCTGATACCAATTTGATGCAAAGCTAGGAGGATTCAAAAAAATATCTCACAATCCTTCAAAATAATTCAAAGAAATATTTGTATAACACATGCTACTATACATTCTATATCACATTGGAAACATAACCATGGTAGCCCAGAAGAAAGCTATTTCATTTTCCCCAAAACTGCAAACCCTAGGTAGGGTTCAGACCTTCCCTCACAAAAGGGTCATAACTTATTCAAATCTTAATGAAATTTGATGAGACTTGAATAAAATGAAAGTAGATTCATATAGAAACAAAAAAAAATTGGTTTCAGATCCAAAATATAGATTTTACAATCCGTACCATCATATTTTTCAAACTATAAATTCTACACATTATTGTTAAAATAGGCAGTCTCACCAAAATAGTCATATATTCCACAAAACTCAATAAAATTGAATGAGACAAAAATAATTGGAAACTAGAAACAAATATATTTCCATCCATATATGATAATCCATTATTTGAGTGCATAAAATCCCATAAAAATCACAACTTCAACCTGGAAACAATGTAAAAATCAGAAAATGCACACAAAACTTGAGGTTGTCATTCATCAAACTTCAAAAATAATGTCTCCAACCCACCCCATTCGAGTTTTGGAGGGTGTATTTATAAATTTACAACAAAAAAAAACTATTTTCAACCACCTTTTAATTATTTTGTTGACAAAACACCTTAATGACACTTTTGACAAGTTGCTTGACAACTTTCTTAAGCAACTTTTACAATTTTTACAATATGGAACAACTTTGAACATTATTTGACAAATGACTTCAAACATGACTTCCTAATACTCAAAAACCTCATTGTACAAGTATTTTTTGAAGCTTGGATTTAAGAAAGGTACTACTAATAGTAATTTGTATTTCAAGATTGATCATGGTATAGATTTGATTGTTAAAGTCTTTTTTTGATGATATCATTTTTGAACGAGATGATAGTTTGTGCATGAATTTTGTTGATAAGATGTAGAGTGAGTTTGAGATGTCTATGATTGGAGAAATGAAATTATTTTTGGGATTGAAAATTTCTAATCTAGATAAAGGGATCTTTATATCTCGGCCCAAGTATGTGAAAGAATTGCTAAAGAAGTTTGTTATGGAATATTCAAAGCTAGTTGGTATATCTATGGTGACCGGATGTAAGTTGACACAAGATGATGATTCTCCTAAAATGAATTAGACTAGATACAAATCCATGATTGGTGGATTTCTCTATTTGACTCAAACTAGACCTGATATCATGAATGTCGTATGCATTGTTGCAAGATCTAAAGTTGATCCTAACAAATCTCATGTGACAACTATGAAGAGGATTTTTAGGTACTTGAAGGGGACAATTGATTTTGGCCTATGGTATCCTAAAGAATATGACCTTATATTGAGTTATTTTACTGATGCTAATTGGGTAGGATATGTGAATGATAGAAAAAGTACTAGTGGTGGTGAATTTTTCTTGGGAAAGAAGCTGATTTCCTAGTTAAGTAAGAAGTAGAATGCCATTTCTTTATCTACTGCAAAGGCATAATACATTGTTGTTGCTAACAATTTTACTCAAGTATTATGGATGAAGCAGATGTTGAAAGTTATCAGAGTTGTGTATGATGAACCTATTGCTATATTCTATGATAGTTCAAGTACAATTTACATTTATAAGAATCCAGTGTTGCATTCAAAAACCAAGAATATATCTATCAAGTTTCACTTTTTGAGAGAGAAGGTGAGTGAAAAGGAAGTTAGATTGGAGTATGTTCCTACTAAGGAATAGATTGTAAACATATTTACCAAGCCCTTGCCTAAGGATACTTTTGAGTATCTCAGATGGAATCTAGGGGTGATTACCCCTCCTAATCAAAATTAATATGCAAAGGCTTGCATCAGTCTGTGCATTTCATAGTCATATCCTCTTATATGGATTGATGTTGTGGTGGATTCTACGTAGGGGGAGTAGTCATATGTTCAAATATGTGGTTCAAAGCTTGTGTGGAGAAAGATAATGTGTATTTTTTTCATTGATTTCAAATGGGGAAAAGAGTCATGTTAAACTCTGTGAAAGAGTTTAGGAAAAAAGAGCCAAAACCTTATCAAGAGAAAGTGCTAAGAGAAAGTATCATTGATGGTGTTTTCCACATCATGTGTTGTCATCAATGCCAAAGTGGGAGATTGATGGATATTTTTGGATATTTCTGATATGTGGTTTTCATTGATGTCAACACTATTTGCACTAATGTCTTTAAGGCTATATATGTCGAGGATATTGAGAAAATTGTAATAAAATAAATTAAAAGTTGTTGGTGATGCAGTGAAGTTCAGTATGGTGGCTAGTTCAGTATATCAAGGATAAGGTTTTATAGATTAAAAGTTTTGTTTTCTAGTATATCTAGTTTATCCATCAAAATTTTCAAAGGTTCACATGAAGATTTGATCAAGTTATGAGTATCTATGTTTTGACAGTTGTTTTGTTGCTTTAGCTATTGTTTCTGAAAGAAAATGATGTGATTCTATTAATATGAGTTGTGATTTTTTTTTTGGTGATTCATGATTCTTGTGGATGTTTCTAGATCGTGCTCTATTTGTGTTGTTTGTTCGCATCGATTTTTGTGCTTTCCATTGGTGATTTTCTTATGTGTGTTCATGTTTTTCATGATCATGGCTTATATGGTGATTGTAGCATGTTGTGGATCTTTGAAGCTAATTGTTTAAGGTGTTTTGTGTTCGATACATGTTGTTTCGGGTCCCTACTATGTTTTGGCTGAAATTGGTTGATTCACATTAATAATTTTTTTATTAATTTGGGTCGACATGTAGTTGATGTTATCCTTAGATGCAGATATATATGATAATATTTTTATACCATTTGAGTATGAAAGAAGTGATATGTGTGAGTGATATGTGTGAATAATGTTCTAATCTTTCGAAGGTAGAAGTAAAGTGTGAAGAAGAGTGAGTAGAAGAAAGTGTGTTCATGCGCTTAACCTGAACTGCAATCAGGCATTAGTAGATGCTATTTTATCAATTCAAAATATCTCAGATGGATGTAATCTTAATGTGACTGTAAGACAATGTGTCTTCCTTTGGGAAGTAAGGCTTTTTGTATTTGATTGGTGAGCTCTAGTTAGTGCGCATGAATACATGTGCATTCCCCATTTGTAATAATTTTAATAGAGTATACTCTTGTGGATTAACCTCCACCATGGTTTTTCCCCTAACTAGGTTTCCACACAAAAATCTTGGTGTTATGTGTGTTTCTGATGTGATGATGGTTTATTCTTTCATGTTTATTTATCAGATCGGAGAAAAAGTTTAATAAGTATAATTTTTTTGAAAACTAATTCACCCTCCCCCCCCTTTTCAGTTGTTTTTCCTTGTGTTGCCAACAATCGGTATTAGATTAGGTTCATCTAGAGAATCTTTATCACTTGAGGTAATCTGGGATGGCGACATATAAGAAGGATAGTCTAAGATTTGATGGAATATATTATTCTCTGTGGAAGACTCGAATGGAGTGTCATCTGAGATGCATTGGTGAATCCTACTCAACAATTAAAAAGAATAGATATATCATCCCTCAGAATGGTCCTCCTACTATAGGTGAGATTAAGTAAGTTGAGTACAATATCAGGGCTAAGGAAATTTTGTTGAGTGCGCTGACTGATTCTGAGATGAAAAATGTAATGGAGCTCAAGACTACTTATGAGATCTAGAAAAATTTGGAAACCTTGTATGAAGTTGATACTCATGTGAATATTGCTAAGTTACAAAGCCTAAAAGGGAAGTATGAAACATTGAGAATGGGTGAAGATGATAATAGCACTTTTTTTATGCATATAGTGAATGAACTTGTGTGTAGTATCAGATGTGATGGTGGAACATTGGAAGAATAAGAGATTATTGCTAAAGTTCTTAGATCCTTTCTTGTTGCATACAAACACAAAGTTTTTGCTACTAAGAAGATCTGAACTATGAAAAATGTAACCAGAGACATGTCGATTAGTAAGCTTGCTTCTTTTGAGTTAAGTGAGTTTGGAAAATATCTTCCTAAGATAGAACACTCTAAGAAAACTGAATATTATGGTGGATGAAAAGCAAATAGAAGAGTACAAAATGTAGAACATGATATTGGAGATGAAGTTAAAACAAAAATATGAAGAAGTTGCTAAGTCTGAAACATGGGAAGAAGAGTTGAAATCACATTTGCAGCAATAAACAAATCAATTGTTAACACAACTAGAGGAAGTAAAGGAAACCTTAGGGAAAGTAACTATGCAATGTGAATAGAAAGATGATGAGATTCAAAGATTGAAGGATGAAATAGAAAGAAAATAGTAGGCAGCTCCTAAAGAGAAAGAACCATAATGGACTATACCTTCATTTGTTGGATTACTATGTTTACCTCGACCAGAGGAGAAGAAAAAGACTACATAACCATGATATCTTTCTCTTTCTGCAATGAAGTACAATCAACCTAATATACAACTTCAAAATAAGGTGAAAGAAATAACTAAAGAGAAGGATACAATAGAGAAGAGATTAATTGAAGTAGTGGATATAGAATTTGCATGTTTAGCAAAAAGAAAACCTTCATAAATGTATGGTTTATTCTTGAGAGAATTGTTTTTAAAATGGAAATTCAATCACCTAGTGCTAAAAAGACCTACTTATTTATGGACTAATAATGAATTTCTCAAATCATATTTCAACAGTCATACAAGTGTTCAAAACTAGATGTGCGAGTTCTACCAACATGCCTTCCTCATCGGAGATATAGATGATTCACTTTTAAACATTTATGTTGGAAAACTTCAGATAAGGTCATTTGTATCTTTGCTACATAATAAATTTGAATGGACAAAGAAAATGAGGGAGTATAGGGAAGTGGATAAGAGATATGGGTTACCAATGAGAGGAGAAATTCCCAATGCAATTGACTATATCAATAAATTCAGATTTGTGCCTAGATTAAATGATGTTAATCCCATTTATGTTTCTAATCTGTTAAAAAGTATTGCATGGTATCAAGTTGTGGAAGGAACACTAACACCATTGGCTCATAATGCATGTAAATAAAGGTTTAGTTCTATTCCTAACCCATTGAAAAGGAGAGAATCAATCAGTCTAAACAACATCAGATGGACCTTAACAAGGATCGGACATGTTATCAATTTAATAGAGAAATAGCAAGAATTATGGATTGGTATGAGATTTTGACTTCCCATAATTATTATTCCAACTCCAAATATTAATGCCCTAGAAATGATACATGTTTAAATCTTGATTTCATGGTATGAAAAACTGGAATAGATCTAGTGTTTTGGCATCAAAACCAGAATAATAGTAGAAAATAGAGGAGGTGTTTTTGATTGTGCCCTATGGACTGAAACTTTAAACAAAGACATCCCTGATGTGAAAAATTAGTAACCATGAGGAAATGGTAATGAGCAGGAGGGGGAGAATGATGAGGCCTCATGGAGACCTCATATACTTTCTAAATTTCACACTTGATACTTTATATTTGGCTTTAAAACTTATGGTATTATCTTTTATACGCTTCATTTACTAAATTAATTAGGCATTTATACTTAGAATATGAATACTTTACATAAGTGCTTATTTCTCTTTGAATGCATGATTAAATCATATTAATGTGTGAATGTTTCATGGATATGTGTTTAACTTACGACTGCAAGAAGTAATTATGGATCAGGAGTGAAGCTAACTATTTTTTCATTCAAAATGAAACTAGTAGCCTACTATTTATGACTTAGTAGCCTTGATCAAATTACTTGTCAGCCAAAAAACTATTGGGGATACGAGATGGTTTCTCATCACAGAATAGATGTCTAAGACAATAGTGCCTTAGTGATTTTCATTTCTTCAAATCACATTAAATACACAAGCTATGCCATAAAGCGGAAATAGGGACAGTGGAAACCCCATTGATCTTTCTGAGAAAAGTAAATTCTTAACAAAATAGAAAATTCAAAACAAGAATAGATTCAAGAAACTTAATCAGACAACCATGAAAGACAAACATGCGGACACATAGATTTGCATGGGGAAAACCCTTCTGGGTAAAAAAACCCACCCTCCTAAACACTCAGATCAGTTTGTATTATTCAACAACAATAGTTACAATACAATATCAAAGCTATGCTCTTTAGGACATTACATCTTGTGCATCTAGGGAATGCAGGAAACAACTTAATCATAATCTTCACACTATTCCAACACACTCACAACACATAGTGTAGATTCATCTCACCAAGACAGTCAACTCTCCCAGCCAACCCAACCACTAGGCCTCCACAGGTTCACATCTTTTTAGATCTCAGAGTCTAAGTTTTCATGGTTACAACAATATGCAAAACCAGTCGAACACTCTCAACCTCTCTCTTTTCTCTCATCAACTCCTAATATTGCACAAAAGATTATTATATAATCTCTAACTATGTGCCTACCTATTTTGCATGTTCTAGAAAAAAATGGTCATCAAGATAACTAATTATCCTACCTGTACACTTCCCTTATTCTCTAATAACATGCACCATGTTCTATAGACATCAAGCTGCCCAACATTAAAACAATGCAACCTATCGCAATCAGAAAATAAACTTTCGGCCAATCAGATCTTAAAGATCTTGCCATGTGTTGCTTTCACATTTGTTCGCTACTTTGACCTTTGGTCAAACTCAGTCAAGCTCGATCCGAGCCAATCTGAGCTCACCTTGCTTTCCTTGTGCTACCAAACTGAGCACTAACACCTACCATGGTATGGCAGTGAGCTAGCTCGGTTTTCCCTCGGCCTCCAACCATGCTACCACTAGGCTTGGATTTTCCCACTATAGTATGGTGAT
The DNA here is from genome assembly GCA_007115665.2 of Sequoiadendron giganteum. NCBI lineage: Eukaryota > Viridiplantae > Streptophyta > Pinopsida > Cupressales > Cupressaceae > Sequoiadendron > Sequoiadendron giganteum. The sequence continues at coordinate 32,818,312 of CM021101.1, forward strand.
AACCCTTGAGCAGATCGCCAACAGTCATACCACGTCACTATGGCTTAAAAAACAAGCCTCCACGATATAGTGGTAAGCACCATCACTGAACACCAAGGTTTACTGCGCCACCATGACATGGCCAAAAGGCCATCGTGGTGGAGTGGTAAGCGGTCTTTGCTTAACCGCCAGTCATCCATTGCAGCTACCATGGCTTCCCTGAGCATCACCCATGGTAAGGTGGTATACATCACCAAATCATCACCCTTCAACCGCCAGTGGCTTACCGTGCCCACCGCAGCTTAGAGAATAAGCCTCTGTGGTAGGGTGGTAACTGCCAAGCCTGTCCTCCGCTGCTACCACACCACCAACAACCAACCTCCACTATCAAGTGGTAAATCCTTACTCTGCCAATCATGCTACCTCACCACCTCCAAGGGAACCCTACATTATGGTTGTAACCACCACGCCGACTATCACCTCTCACTATGCCACCACCATTCTAGAAGAATACCGTCGTGGTGGGGCGGTAACACCGCCCAGTCACCAGACCAAGTAGGGTGGCCTACGGTAAAGTGGTAAACTGCTCAACTGTGCCACCAAGGAAAGCTTGCAGTGGTAAGGCAGTAAGGGCTAGAAAGAGGGCTCCAAGGAAAAATAGAAGTCCAAGCCAGGAAGATGAGGCTTAAATTTCCAACAATCTCCCACTTGACAAATTCTTACTGGCTTTCTCCAAAACTTGACTAAGGACCAACACAATGCTTTTATGCTCCAACCAAGACAACTACAACGTCATCCAAAAAATTTCCACCATCTCAGGCTACAAATCCAAACATTCAACATAGGAAAAAGGAATAAGGCAAGGCATATATGCACTAGTCTCTGGAACATAAGCATCAGATCATTCAGGAGGAAAAGGCACCACAACAGCAGTAGCAAAGTACTCAAACACAAACATAGAATGAAAAACCAATCTCCAAAAAAAGATGAACCATTAGCTAGAAAATAAACCACAAAAATGATTTCCCTCATCAAACTGATCAAACCCATGCGACTGAAAAACCAGCATCCACAGCTTGTGCTATTTCATCTAATCAGCCATACCTCAAAAGGTATGCACATTAGTAAACTCATGCCAGCAGCACAACCAACCCATCAATAGTAGAATATGAGCACCATGTGCCAACTAGTCAATGAAGACAAAGCACATCCAAGATCTCCAATTGCATGGATAATGCTAGATCTAAAAGATTAAAGGCAATAATCAGTCTACCAATAACAACATATAGAAAAAAAATGTAACCATGTAGTACCAAAGGAATTATCCACAATGATATGCACAACCTGCAACATGCTACTAGAGGAACCATCTCTCTCAGCAGTCTTCCAAAATTCTTCCAAATTCAATCACACCTAGCATAGGATTAAAAAAAAACTTCCAGGAAGATAACCAAGACCAAAGAGAGAACCACTACACAACGTATCCCTATAGAACATCCTCCTACATACATCTCTAAATGCCAGTTGTGTCAAGAATGATATTCTTCACATCCCAAGGGAAATGCCTTAACAACATCCAACAAATTTCATGAATGTATGCATCTCGAAAGAAGATCAGACTAACCCATATAAAAATCTCCTATCAGTTCTTAAAAGCACAAGGAGATACACTATGTTGTCCACCTTTCACTATGAATCCTCCAGAATCATAGAACAACAACTAAAAATTCATATCTATGAAAGATAAAGCATATAACATATTTGAAAGATATAATGTGAAAATACCTCTCAAATAAAAACACCATCGAGCAAACCAAGATTAAAAACAAAAAAAAGCTCCTCCAAGATATACAAGTCATCATGACTTACCCAAGAGCAATCTCCTCACTAGTCTCTATTGAACTCACGTTCAACCAAGGTGTAGGCTACTCAGACTTTCAACTATAACCAAAAACATTCTTAAAACAATTTCAGCCTCACCTTATTCTTCATGCATCCATGAGCACCAACAATCTGTCATTTCATGCTAACTCCAAACTGAATTAATGCACTTAACATGAAGTCCTCCAACATATGACCAAAGTACTCAAAACATAGAGAAACACCAGACCACTATCAAAGATCCAAAACCTAGGAACAAGAACTTATCATGACACCATGATCTTACACATCCCCCTTAGGAGATACCACACTTCAAGTGAAGAAGCTATGGTCTCAAGAGCAATGCATCATGTCAAAAATCTAATGCAAAAACAAGAGTATACATGACATCAAGTAAACACAACTCTAAATCAACATCACCTGTGAAACACCACTAGCATCTCAGCCAAAGATTACCAAGGTCCTTCATGGCTCCAAGATGTTGCACACCTTCAAATAGTGACCATGCAGATGCAAAAAAACACTTATGCAACAACAGGATCTAAGAGTCCTTCCAAAAACATCTGCAACACCAAAGAATATCATTCACCACCAAGTGATGAATCCATAGTCACTGTTAAAGCTCCCACTAAACCATGACACCAAGATTTTCAAGAATCGTGACTGACCACCTACTGATCTAAACAACCTCCAAGTACAACCGACACCATGTCCATTGGAAAAAAATTTCAAACAACACCAAGATCACCAAATCAAACAGGCAATAACATCACTGTCAAAAGCTTACACTATCCAGTGTATCAAGCTCTCCATGACATCATGACTCACATGCTACATGTCGCCATAACTAACTATTTGAGGTACTCAAATTCCATCCATCCTCTCATCTCAAAACAGCCATGCCAATGCACAAGTGACCATAGACAAGGTCAGATAATAGATTTGCACCATCATAGAAGAAAACTTGTGGATATTGATAGTCCACTTCTGAGTTATCTAACTTCAATCAATGGGTAGCTAATCCACTAGCCGCACAACTCGGAGATCCACTTCAATGAACCTGCAAATCTATCATCACATTGGAAACTACAAAACTGAGATCATCAAAGAGAAAAACCATGTAGACAACTTGACTCAAACACCAGATCAGCAACACATCTGATTTGCCAATCACGTCCACAACTCAAGCACCATGGCCTAGGAAACCAAGAAAGAAAACACCACAAGAATGCTAAATGAAAAAAACATACCAAAATTCCTATGTAGAGAAGACATCACACCTTCTCAAAACCATGTCGAACTGCAACCATATCATCTAGTCACACCCCAAAATCTAGGCTCTAGAAAATAGTTTAACAGTAGCTCCATAAACCACAAGTTTTTCTTCTTGACCATGTAAAACCTGCAAAACCCCAGTGTTTATAAAATACCCATGCATATCCATATTCACTAACCATCTAGATGACCGAGGAGTCTACACACAACCATAATGGTTAACCAGAACAATGAAAAACATGAATATGCATCATAGAATTTTTAGGAAAATCTACAAAAAATCTTCAGAGCCAAAGACATGAAACTGAAACATGCTAGTGCAAGATACAGGTAAGTAGGACCAACAGGTCCATTTCAGACTAGTTCCAAAACCACAACCATGCACATGCATACGAGAGAGCCAAGCTATACAGAAGTTACATAAAACCCAGATCAACTTCATAGCCTTCATGCAATCAGAGCAACAAAGAAACCGCCTTCAATGCTAAGTCAGAATACCCAACACAAGCTCAATACTCCATGGCTGAAAAACAGCACAAGCAAATCCATACCACCAGGGAGCCTCTCACACATACACCCAGTATGAACCGCACTTTTCTACAACATTAACATAATAATACCTCATGCCCCTTGCATCAGGATCATTTGTTGTCAACCAAGAGCCTCATACCACATCGCCACTATATGATCAACTCCAGTATCTCCAGCGTCTTTCAATTTGCATGTTGAATCAAAGAAGCAGGAACTTCCACTCATCGAATGATCAAACAACAATAGATTCCTCCAGATTTCTTCAAGCTTTCCAGGATAAGAAATCTTCATAGGAGAAATGCCCAGAACTTCAGTAACCAAGAGAAGGCTTTGACACCACTTGTTGGTATCATCAAGCTTTGAACTCTCTTAACCAGCTCTAATACAACTTGTTGGGGATATGAGATGGTCAATCATCATAGAATGGATGTCTAAGATAGAAGTGACTTAGTGATTTTCATTTCTTCAAATCACATCAAAGACACAAACTATGCCATAAAGCGGAAATAGGTTCAGTGGATCCCCCATTGATCTTTCTGAGAAAATTAAATGCTTAACAAAATAGAAGATTCAAGAAAATGAATCAGACAACCATGAAAGACAAACATGTGGACACATAGATTTACATGGGGAAAACCCTTTCGGGTAAAAAAACCCACCCTCAAAAACACTCATCTCAAGTTTTTGTTTGGAAAATTGTGTCTCAACTTCTAGTTTGAAGCCTCAGATTTTAGACTTGGCGAAAATAATTTCTTTATGCCTTTACTGCCATACCATGCCTAGATTTTTTTTGCCTTTATCACTTTACCATGGCGGTTTGACTGGATCGTGGCAGTACCGTGGTGATAGGCTTGGTGGTTACTGCCTTACCATGTGCGGTGAGTTTACTCACTGCAGTGGTCACAGTAGGTGGCTTGCTGCCTACCTCATCGGTCACCACCTTACCGCGGTTGGTGAAGGCCTTCATCGCGGTATCCATGGTGAAGCCACCAAGAGTGGCCTAGTGGTTACCACCCCACTGTAGGTGGTGAGTTGACTCACCGCGGTGGCCGCCAATGGTGAGCCTGGAAATTACCGCTCCACTATGGACGATGAGCTTGCTCACCGAGGTGGTTGTGGTAAGATTGCTAGCGGTCTGGCTAGCGGTCACTTCCCCACCATGGTAGCGTGGTTTGACCACCAGTGGTCCCCCAGATAGTTTACAATAGGATGAAGTGGACTAAGTGGTGGCATGGTGGAGACAAGGAGAGCTCAGATGAGCTCGGACGGGATTTGACCAAGTTGGACTTGGAGTCAAAGAGTGTCCAACGAATGGCAGATGGACATATGGCAGGTTGACAATAGTTTGATTGGCTAAAGGCCAATGTAGTAAATGACAGTTAGTGCAGAATTGTTTGACTAATGATAGGAATTGATTAAGGTAATGAAATAAATTTTTGGGCAGCCCGATGCAAAAGAAGATTGGATTGATTGCTTGATTGGACAATCGATGCTTGAACCTATGTCTAGGATTGGTTAGAAAATTTAATTGAGATGTATGACTTTGTAAGTTAGATACATTATTATATTTGCATACCAAACGGTGACGGTTAGGTTGCAAGTCAATATAAGTGATAGTTTTCATTATATACTTAAGAGGAAGTATTGTTACAATGAAGGAGAATAATCATAGTGTTGTTGTGAGCTAATCAGAGAGTAAAGACTAAAAAAATTGTATGTAATCTTTTATTGCTGAAATACAAATTGTCTTTGCTTGGTGTGGTGTTTTTTTACTTGAAAAGGTTTTTCCATGTAAATACTCATGTCGTCTAAGAATGCTTAATATTTTTTTATCTCATTTATGTTGTTTGTATTCATCTCAGTAGTTTTAGAAGCTATTAGAACTCATTTTTTCTCTTCTCCTCTATTTTATTAGTGTTAAGGGAATGTATTATGCACTGTTGGGTCATTAGATCCATCCCTATTTTCTCTTCAAGTGGTATCATATCCTAGCCAGTTATGTTATCCTTGAGAGAAAAGGTCAGATTTTTGTGCTAATACTATTTCAATGGGATTCTTGCATTGTTCAAACTTGTTTCTGTTTGATATGGCAAGTACATCAAGTAGAGTAGAGATTGAAAAATTCAATGGCAGCAACTTTGAGTTATGGAAACTCAAAATGGAAGACTTGTTAGTGGATAGAGACCTCTAGATTGTAGTGTCTAGAACTATGCCACAATGTATGAAGAAAGAGGATTTAGACCTTGTTGATAGAAAAGAAAGAGGTTTGATAAGATTGAGTCTAACTGATTTTTTACTCTTGAACGTCCATGAGGAGATGTCTGCAAATTCATTATGGAAGAAGCTTGGTGATATTTTTCAGGGAAAGTCTCTGGTAAATAAGTTATTCTTGAGGAAGAAGTTATACTCCTTGAAGATGGAAGAAGGTGCATCTGTTGCAGGCCATTTGAACTCCTATAACATGAGTGTTACTCAACTAGTGTCTATAGGTGTAAATACTAAGGAGGAGGATCATTGCATGCTCCTGTTGTGTTCATTACTTGACAGTTGGGATCATTTGGTGATGGCCATTGGAAGTACAATCACTGCATTCAATATGGATGACGTGGTTGCTTCGCTTCTATCTGAAGAAATGCAAAGGAATTCTTCTAAGATGGACAAAGAGGCTCTTTTTGTTCAAGGTAGACCAAAGGAGAAAGGCAAGAAGAAACACAGGAAATCGAAATTCAAATCTGCAGGGAGATCAAAATCTCCTGGTAAAAATTCCAAGGTGAGATGTTGGAACTATGGGAAACCTATTCATATCCGGAAGGATTGTAAGGTAAGAATAAGAAGAATGCTTCAGACAATGAATCTTCTCAAAGTGATGCAAACACCTTCATTGCAACATCCTTGACAACCCAGGTATCAGATAATGTTTGGCTGGTTGAATTAGGTGTGTCCTTTCACATGATGTCTAATAGAGAATGACTCTCAAAATATGAGCAGTATGATGGTGGAAAGGTGTAATTGGAAAGTGATTCAATGCTGGAGATAGTTAGTAGAGAAAGAGTCAAAATTCAGTTTCCTGATGGAAGAGTCAAAGGTATTGGTGAAGTACTGCATATACAAGGTCTGGCTCAAAATCTTCTTTCTATCAGTAAGGTAAATGATGTTGGTGTAGAAGTTTCTTTCTCTAGTAGAGGATTTAAAATGGCTAGAGGTGCAATGGTGTTTGTACTGACACTCTATACAAGTTGGACGCACGTCCTATTCAATGTAATAGTGCCTCTGTAAAGTCAAGTAAATTTTCTCCTGTAGAGGAAGATGAAGACTCTTCTCTGTCTGCAAATGCATTGGAGGTAAAACTCCCAGTAGAGAAGACTATGTTGTGGCATCATAGATTAGGTCACATAGGTGAGAAAGGTTTAAAACCCTTGAAGAATAAAATTATTTTAGAAGGGCTTGATGATTGTAACCTTGAGTTTGATTTTTGCAAACATTGTATCTATGGAAAACAACACTGTGTTTCATTTTACTCGAGTCCTCATAAATCTTCAAGTATACTGGATTTTTTTCATTCTAATGTGTTTGGTCTAGTTAATGTTCCTTCATTTTCAAAGTATAGATATTATCTTTCTTTTATTGATGACTGTTTGAGAAGGGAATTTGTATACTTTCTTAAAAGTAAATCAGAAGTGTTCAGTTGGTTTAAAGAATTTAAATCTTTGGTAGAGAATCAAACTAGAAGGAAAATAAAATTTTTGAGGATAAATAATGGTGGTGAGTTTTTTTTTGTAGATTTTGAAAGGTATTTCACAAATCATGGAATTAAAAGGAATAAGACAACGCCTTACACTCCACAAAAGAATGGAGTTGTTGAAAGTTTGAATAGGATGCTGATGGAAAAGGCAAGGAGTATGTTGAGCAATGGTGGTCTGGAGCATAATTTTTGGGTTAAGGTTGTGGCTACAACATCTTATCTGGTAAACTGATCTCCTTTCTCTACTTTTGTTGATAATACACCTTTGGAAGCATGGTCTGGTAAGAATCCCTCTCCGAGGCATGTTTGTTTCTTTGGCTTTGAGGCATATGTTAATGTGCTAAATTAAAAGATATCAAAATTGGATAACAAGGTTGTCAAATGTATTCTCATCGGCTATGGAGTTGGTGTGAAGGGATAGAAGCTTTTGAACCCTGTTACTGAGAAGGTTCTATATAGCAGAAGCATGATATTTCATGAGATGAAACCTTCAATAAGTGATCAACAGGTTGAGATAGATCAAAGTGACAAGAAGAAAGATGTAGTTGAGATTCCCCAAAATCTAGAAAAGGAAGAGTTGCATGGTGTACCTGAGACTGAGAAGAGTTCAAGAAGCTCTAGAAGTTCTGATGATGAAGAACCACAACCTTAGTCTATAAGAAGGTCTACACGAGAAAAACAACAACCTAAGAGGTATGGTTTCTCACTGTTAAATTTGAATTGTGCCTATGCCTTAATTACTAGCACTGATGAGCCTAGGACTATAAAAGAAGCAATCAACATGTCTAATTTGAATTCTTAGCTGGAAGCCGTGAATGAAGAGATGGATTCATTGAGGAAGAATGAAACCTAGGATTTGGTACCACTACCTAAGGGGTGAAAGCCTTTTGGCTGTAAGTGGATATTCAAAAAGAAGACTGGTCTTGATGGTAGTGTTGAGAAGTATAAGGCAAGGTTGGTTGCAAAGGGATTTTCCCAAATTGAGTTAATTGATTATGGAGAGATTTTTTCCCATGTAGCAAAGTTGACATCCATAAGATTTTTTTTGTCATTGGCAGCTATGTATGACTTTGAAATTGAGCAAATGGATGTGAAGAAAATGTTTCTCCATGGTGAGTTGGAAGAAGAAATTTATATGTCCCAACCTTAGCATTTTGTTGAAAAAGGTAAACAAAATCTCGTCTGTAAGTTAAAGAAATCTTTGTATGGTTTGAAGCAGTCTCCTAGAATGTGGTACTAGAAATTTGACACATTTATGTTGTCTATGGGATTTTTTAGATCAAAATTTGATCATTGTGTTTTTTATAAATCTGAAAATGATCGTGTGTTTTTTATTACACTGTACATGGACAATATGTTGTTCATAGGAAATAGAAATACTATGATTTTTGATCTTAAATCTCAATTGTCTACAAAGTTCAAAATGAAAGATATTGGTGTAGCAAGGTATATTCTGAGGATGGAGATAACCAAGGATAGGTCAAGCAGAAAGCTTTGGGTAAGTCAAAGTAAGTATGTCAATACTTATATGGAGAGATTTGGTATGAACGATTGCAAGCAGTTAGTTGTTCCAGTTATGAAGGGAACAAAACTATTTGTTGAAGACTGTCCAAAATCTACTACTAAGATGGAGGACATGATTAGTGTGTCATATGCAAGTGTTGCTGGCAGTTTAATGTATGCGATGGTTTGTACTAGACTAGACATTGCCCAAGTAGTGGGAGTTCTAAGTTGTTTTATGGAAAATCAAGGAAGATCACATTGGGATGTTGTGAAGAGAGTATTCAAGTATTTGAAGGGGACTTCAGATTATGCTTTGTGTTACCATGGTATTTTGCTTGCATCACAGAAGACTCTTAGCATTCAGGGATATGTTGATTTTGATTGGGCAAGGGACATTGATAGTAGGAGATCCACCAGTGGATACACATTCATGCTAAATGGTGGAGCATTTAGTTGGATGAGCAAGTGAAAAGTTGTAATTTCTTTATCCATGACAGAGGTAGAGTACATGGCAGAAACTCACACCTATAAGGAAGCAATTTGGCTGATGCATTTTTGTTCAGACATTGGTATCAATACAGGGCAGATCACTATTTTTTGTGATAGTTAGAGTGCCATCTGTTTGGAAAATAACCCGGCTTTCCATGCCAGAACGAAGAAAATTGATGTATAGTTTGACTTCATGAGGGACATGGTGGAAGATGGAAGAGTTTGTCTTGAAAAGGTTGACACTTTGAAGAATATTGCAGATGCTTTGACAAATTTGGTGAGCATAGACAAGTTCAAATGGTGCACAAAATCGATGGGCCTTAGAGCCTATGACCGTCAATGATTTTTTCTAAATTTGGAGGGAGATGGAAGTCTTCACCAAGTGGGAGCTTGTTGGGAAAATTGTGTCTCAACTTCCAGTTTGAAGCCTCAGATTTCAGACTAGGCAAAAAATCTTTCTTTCTGCCTTTACTACCATACCATGCCTGGCTTTTTTCTACCTTTATCGCTTTACTGTGATGGTTTTAATGGACCTTGGCAGTACCCTGGTGATGGGCTTGGTGGTTATCGCCTTACTAAGTGCGATGAGTTTACTCACCATGGTGGTTGCAGTAGGCGGGTTGCTGCCTACCTCACCGATCACCGCCTTACCATGGTGGTCATGGTGAAGCCTCCAGTAGTGGCTTGAAGGTTACCTCCCCACCGTGGGTAGTGAGTTGACTCACCGCGGTGGCCATGGTGAAGCCACCAGTGGTTATCGCCCCACCACGGGCAGTGAGATTTCTCACCGCCATGGCTGCGGTAAGACCGCCAACGATTTGGATGGTGGCCACTACCCTACTACAAGGTGGCCTAGCGGCCTTTGCGGTAGCCTGATTTAACCACCAATGGTCCCCCATACATTTTACTGCTATATCACGGTTGGGTCGATCAGACGAGCTCACCGCCATACCACAGAAGGATGAAGTGGACTCAATGGTGGAATGGTGGAGAAAAGGAGAACTCAGATGAGCTCAGACCAGGTTTGATCGAGTTGGACTTGGATTCAAAGAGCACCCAACAAATGGAAGATGGACACATGGTAGGTTGACAACAGTTTGATTGGCTAAAGGCTAATGTATTAAATGACAGTTAATGCATACTTATTCGACTGATGACAGGAACCGATTAAGGAAATGAAATAAATGCTTGGGTGGCCTAATGCAAAATAATATTGGATCGATTGCATGATTGGGCGATCGGTGCTTGAACCTATGTCTAGGATTGGTTGGAAAATTTAATTGTGATGTATGAATTTGTAAGTTAGATACATTATTATATTTGTATACCAAAAGGTGATGGTTAGGTTGCAAGTCAATGTGAGATATTTTTCATTGTATACTTCAGAGGAAGTATTGTAACAGTGAAGGAGAATAATTAGAGTGTTGGTGTGAGTTGATCAAAGAGTAAAAACTGAAAAAATTGTATGTAATCTTTTATTGTTGGAATACAAATTGTCTTTGCTTGGTGTGGTGGGTTTTTTACCTGAAAAGGTTTTCCCACATAAATACTTGTTTCATTTGTGAGTGCTTAATATTTTTTTATCTCATTTATGTTGTTTTTATTCATCTTAGTAGTTTTAGAAGCTATTAGAACTCATTTTTTCTCTTCTCCTATGTTGTGTTAGTGTTAAGGGAATGTATTCTGCACTATTGGGTCATTAGATCCATCCTTGTTTTCCCTTCATTTGTATTATTCAGCAACAATAGTTGCAATACAATATCAGAGCTATGCTCTTCAAGAGATTGTATCTTGTCCATTTGGAGAATGCAGACAACAACTTAATCAAAACCTTCACACTATTCTAGCACCCTCACAACACACAATGTAGATTCATATCACCAAGATAGTCAAATCTCTCAACTAGCCATATGGCTAGCCCAACCACTAGGCCTCCATAGGTTCACATCTTTTCAGATCTAAGATTCTAAGTGTTTGCAGTTATGACAATATGTAAAACTGGTTGAACACTCTGAGCCTCTCTCTTTTCTCTCATCGACTCCTGCTATTGCATACAAGATTATTATATAATCTCTTATTGTGTGCCTACCTATTCTGTCTATTCTAGAAAACAACGGTCATCAAGATAATTAATTATCCTACCTGCAAGATTCCCTTATTCTCTGATAATGTGCACCATCTTTTGTAGACATCAATCCGCCCAACATTAAAATAATGCAGCCTATCGCAATTAGAAAATAACCTTTCATCCAAACAGATGTTAAAGATCTTGCCACATTTCTCTTTCACATTTGTTCGCTACTTTGACCTCTTTTCAAACTCGGTCAAGCTCGGTCTGAGCCCATCCGAGCTCACCTTTCTTTCCCTACGCTACCGCACCAAGCACTAACACCTACCACGGTATGGCGGTGAGCCAGCTCGGCCTGCCCTCAGCCTCCAAGCATGCTACCACTAGGCTTGGCTTTTCCCACTACGGTATGGTGGTAACCGTCAGGCAGACCACCAATAGTCATACCGTGTCATCATGGCTTAACGAACAAGCCTTCATGGTATAGTGGAATGAACCATCACTGACCACCATGGTTTACCATACCACTGTGACATGGCCAAAAGGCCATCATGGTGGAGTGGTAAGCGGTCTTTGCTTAACCACCAGCCATCCACCATAATCGGAGTGACTTCCCCGAGCATCGCCCATGGTAAGGCAGTAACCATCACCAGATCGCTGTCCTTCAACTGCTAGAGGCTTACCATGCCCACCATGGCTTAGAGAATAATCCTCTGCAGTAGGGCAGTAACCACCAAGCCTGACCACCGCTGCTACCACGCCACCGACAAGCAACCTCCATGGTAAGGTGATAAGGCCTTTCTCTGCCAACCGTGCTACCTCACCACCTCCAAGGGAACCCTGTGGTACGGTGGTAACCACCATAGTGATTGTCGCCTCTCACTGCACTACCACCAATCTAGAAAAAGACTACTATGGTGGGGCGGTAACACCACCCAACAACCAGACCAAGTAGGGTGGCTTGTGGTAAAGCAGTAAACTGCTCAACTATGTCACCAAGGAAAGCTTGCAGTGGTAAGGTGGTAAGGGCCAAAAAGAGGGCTCCAAGCCAAAATAGAAGTCCAAGCCAGGAAGATGAGGCATAAATTTCCAACAACAACTATTCTAGCTTGCACACAATCCACCTCTGCAGTCCTATTCGAAGTTAACTGAAGATGACAACGAAGATCCTGATGATTGTTATCCAAAATGCTCCAAAAAAATCTTGATAATCTGGAGCTAGTTTAATTTCCCACATTTTTCTTGATTTTCAAATAAAAAAAAGGATATATGTATCCACTTTCGAATTAGTTAGACAATAGGAGTAGATTGTATTAGTTTTCTATTTTCACATTTTTCAATTTTTAGTTGAAACAATTTGTACTTCGCCCTTCCTTGGGCCAATTTGATGTAATAAAAGAAGAGAAGTTGATCACATCCCATGTTAAGACCTCCAGAGGTAGAGCAGGGCCCACTCTATTGAAGGAAGGTGATCCTATTACTTATTTAGTTCATCTTTATTTTTTATTTTCAATCAGATTACCTTAGTAGATAAATGTTAGAATAGATCTTAAAATTGGAAGTAGATTGTTATGATATTAATTAATTATTGTGTTGATAGAATAAAATCCTTTATGTTTAATTTAGTTAAATTACAGTTAGTTATATTAAAGGAAGAATAGTTCATTCATCATTGATAAGTAGTTTGTCATTAATATTCTTAACATATCATGCATAGAGAAAGACTTGTTACTTGATAGATTGGATGTATATAGAATGGAATAGATTGCTTCTAAATTAGTTAGATTTCAATTATGTTGCTTAACTAGATTATGAATTCAAGTTAAAATAGATTCTCATTTTTATGCAAATAGATTAAGTTTAGAATTCATTCCTAATGATCTAATCCACCTTGAAACACATCATGTCTTTGCACATTCTCTGTTCAAAATATTTTGTTTCTTTTTTTTTTTTTAGAATAATTTTAATTAAAGATGAACTTAGGATACTAAGTGTAGAAAAACTTTCGATAAATAAGGAACAAATTTGAACCACTCTTGACAAAGTGGAACCACAACAAAATCCCCCCAAAACCAGTCCAATTCTTACCACATATAGCTTTAGACATTCCAGGTCAACAATTAAAAGATTAAATGATTAGGGAATTGTGACAACAATGACCCCTATCCATCAACATCTATATCATCTTCAACTTAACAATCTAAAAATTTGCAAATCTTTGATTCAAAGTAACCTAAAATCTCAAGAATCTCCAGCATAAGTCTAATTTTCACATATCGCAAGCCCGATCAAGACACTTAGTCTCTAATTGATCTCTCAAGGGGGAAACCAACCATCTTTCAATCATATCGATATCAAATCATCTAAAAAAAATTATTCCTAGCCTTGCTATCAAATCTTGATCATATTATCAAATCAATCATCATTGGGATGTATCTTTCCCTACCAATCCTCGTATTATTCAACACAATCCTTGAATTTTTGTGAATCCTCAATAATGTTGGGCTATGATGTTGTAAATATTTCTTAACCTTGGTTAGGAAAAGGAAAAAGGATAAAAAAAATTGAAATGACAAGTGTTGCAACTTATTGAACCAAAAAAATTTGGGAATAGAGCTTCCTAGCACTTCTAGGGTTTTTCACCTAAAAGGAGAAATGTATTCCACTAAAAACTTGGGGGTTCACTCAAGAATAATGTATATGATTGAAATATTCCTAAATGGAATGTCTTAAATGCAATAAATTGATAAAATAGATGAATTATTAATGAAAAACTAATGAAATGGAAGATGTTTGAAAACATAACGTGATATGTTAAATGACCTAAGAATGCAAACAAACAATAACATAAATGAAAGGGGTTGGAGAGGTGCACCTGGAAATTGGAATTTGATCTAGAGAGACTTTGGAATCCTACATAATTTTTTGTTGAATCCAACTGGGACACTTATGCCAAGTTGGGTGACTTAGTCTTGTTTCGAGGAGATTCTATCAGAATAGGTTTCAGGAAACTAGGTATTCAAAACTGCATAAATCACTTTTTAGGCCCCGTAGTGGTACTAATTCTCCACTGATGGTGAATTTTTCCACCTTTAGTGTTTGATAATATTGAAGATGGAATCTGTAGCTTTTGGGCTATACTTCAGCTCCTGACAAAAATCCAGATCTGAATCTACAAACTTTGATTTCTGGGTGACCTCCAAGCTTCTTTTAGGGCCTTTTTTACTTTCAATGACTTTGATGATATGTTGACACCTTTTAACACCTTTTTCTTTGAAAATTCTACATACAAGACCTACAAAACACACATGCAAAGAGGGAAAAAGGGTTAAGGGTTTGCCTAAGTCAAACCATAGTTTGGTAATTAAACCCTTGAAAATGAAATGAAATGAAATGGAAAGAGAACGATAAATGAACAACATGCAATGCTACAACTCACCAAACCCTTGGAGTATGAATCTAAAGATATGCAAGTAGAAGCTCCAATGGATGAATGCTTGATAATTCCTAAAGTGATTAATAATTTCTTTGAATGCTTGGATGCTTGAAGAATGAATTGTGTAGGGTGAAAATGAGAGGAAAACCCTATATTTATACACAATCATGCCCTAATTCCTAAAAATACCTCATCACAAGCTGACCTCAAGGTCTAGAAAATAATATCCCATCAGAATTATAAAATAATTTATATTTTTAAGCCAAATGAGACTAAGTCGCCCCAAGTGGAAACTTGGTCCCACTAGGGAAATTTTGTTGGATGCCAAGAATTAAAGTATATTTAATGGTGTTTAACGATATTAGTCTTAAAAAAAACTTTTAAGTAAGGCATATAAGTGCATAATGGGGCCATTTAAACATAAGAAAAGGGTCAAATTATTGATGAAAATCCTAGAAAAGTGTGAGAGTTTATTACAACTCCTTACACAATTTTGAAATAAGGCTTGATAAGTGATAAAAAGAGGTTATTTAATTGAAATATATTAGAAAGGTCCTAGAAAAGTGTGAAAGCGTGTTACAAATCTTCACAAAACTTTTACAAGACATCATAAAGTTTTTATTGATTTACAAGAGTTCAAGTCCTAATGTGAATGTGTTGGCCATATTATAACATTAAATCTAGGTAAAATCAGGCCAAAATCCATAAGAAAGACCCAAATGAGCATAAAAATGTCCAAGGATACATTTTTTGTGACACGTTTATCCCCCACTTTAGTGATTGGATGAACTTGCTTCAAAATCAAACTAATGTAGCACAACATGCATATGAAGAGGGATCCAAATGCAGTCATGCTGGAAAGATGAGACAATAATAATCTAGAGGGATGATCAAGCACCCAAGATCAAGATCCCATGGAAAACCTCTTGGAGTGAAAAGACACTAAGAGGGGGGGGGGGGGGTTGATGAATCATTGTTATTAACTTGTTACCAAATTTAACCGAAACTGAAATAAACTAGATATATGCTCTCATTTATCAATGATAGAATCATTCATGTATTGAATGCAATCACATAAACTAAAATGAAAATAGTGAAACATAAAATTTTAAAGCAATAAAGCACTGAACCAAATGAGTCACACAAACTCAAGTAGACACAAGATATGCTAAGTGGAAAACCCTCCTGGGTTAGAAAAACCACTCCTGAACCTGCTTCCTTTTTCATGTTTTCATTTCAATAATTATTTTGAAAACCCCTCATTGGCTGATTTTTGACCACCAACCCCTCTATTTAGAGACACCAATCTCAAGGAGCACCAACCTCTTTTGTGTTTTTCAATAGAACATACAATGAAACAGAGGATCTCTCTGTTTCCCTGATTTTTGTCAAGTGCCTCTTGACAGACAATGTGTAGAATTCTCAAAAGTTAAGAATGACTCTTCAAAGTTCCACCCATTATCAAGCCTTAAGAAAAATTGAGGAAAATCTAGTTACTGTCTTAATACAACTTCCCATCAAACTGTATTATTAGTGGTGTGTCCTTACTTTTTTTTCTCACACACTCTTTTTCATCAATATTACATGATTCTCTTCGAAAAATGTTAACCCAGTTGTTACTCTTTTTTTTGGCTTAACATTTAAGCCCTAATATCTCTGTTTTCTTTTGATAATAGATTCCATCATTACATTCAAGGAAAGGTTACAATAGTTGCTCATTTTTCTATAGAATAAAGCAAAGATGATTATTTGGTTACCATGCTACTTGGGAGAAATAGTGCTAGATGATACTGTGATCATGAGAGAGGGATCAATTTGAATAAGGTATTCTAATAAGAGTACTCAAGCATTGTGCAAATATAGAAGGTAGACTAAAAATCTGTCCTCTCAAGAAGCCTATAGAAATAGTGCTTTAACCAAAAAGCATCAAGGCATGCATGTAACTTTTAAATAATGGCCACTGAAAAATGCTACAAAAAGAAGTAACTGAAAGAACAATGATTCCATAACTGAAATCATGCATTTTAGATATAATCATGAAAGGAATAGAAATTTTACATTTTTCTTTTTGCATAGAAAACTTAACTCGAAATAACCTTGCCTGGGAAGTAATGGATCTATTAAGAAAACTGAAAGAATAGCTGAGAAGACCAGAAAATAATTAGTCATGAGAAATTTACTAGATCTGTAGAGTAGTTGAGCAACCCATGCCACATTTCTATTTTGAGCATTCACCTAATGCCAAGAACCTGACAAGAGAAATGACCATGGTGATGGTTTTTCAAGCTTCCCCATTCGCTGTCTAAAAGTAGCAGAAAAACAATCAAAGATTAGTGAAATGGTCGAGAGAGTGATTCCATGGTGGCAACAAGAATAGGGTTCCAAACCCTCAAACAAGAGAAATAAAGTTTTGAACTAAAATTCTAAACCAAGCAAACTGAAATCCTTTGCAAAGTATTATAACATTTGGATTTCGAAAGGATAGTGATTAATAAATCAAAAACTCATAATACTCTTTGAAATCCATGATAAGATCAATGACTTGCATGTCGACAGGCATTATTTGACATCTGCTTCCTTACTGCTCAACAACGGTCTCCCTTCAGACTACCCGCAATATAGTGGTAGCTCCTTGCATATCGCTAACTGTTTCCATCGCACTACCATGGATATTTTTTAGACAACCCGCGATATAGCCATAGTTGTATTGCATGCCGCTACCCATTTCCACCGCACTATCATGGTTACCTCTCTAACTACCCGCAGTATAGAGGTAGCAGTCTTGCATGCTGCTAATGAATTTCACCACACTACCATGGTTTCCCTTCTAACAACCCATGGTGTAGTGGTAGCTATCTTTCTTGCCACTAACAAATTTCACCACACTATCATGGTTACTGGCTTAACTACCAGTGGTACCGCAGTAAGATGTCCACGGCCTTACCAAAGTCAAACATGCCGACAAATATGATGGAAATTAGAAATGTAGATCAAATGAGTAAACCATTACCAAGATGCCAGACTATAGTAAAAATTGTCATCAAGGACAAATTAGCACAATAGAGATTCAACAAACTCCCCCTTTGTCCTTGATGGCAAAAATTGAGCCACCAAGCCAAAAATATAGTACTAGAACCGAATGTTCATAGTTCTCCCCCTTTTGTCACAAGGATAAAGGGAAGTCAACACAGATAAACCAGAATCAACTAAGAAATTCCAACAAACTATAGATGTAATCTTTGAGAAGCAAAGTATGAGCTATAGGAAGAGCTAACCAGCTCCCCCTATCACTAAGATAGAATATTTAAGATAACAGAGATTGAGAGACAACTCCCAATCTAGACTCAAGTCTTTCAAAAATATCTTTAGCCAATAGTTTTGTAAAAACTTCAGCAACTTGTGCTTGTGTAGGAACATATTGAACATATACCTCATTAGCTAGCACCTTTTTATGAAGAAAATGAAACTTTATAGCTATGTGTTTAGTTTGAGAGTGCATAACATGATTTTTTGAGATATTGATTACACTAGTATTATCACATAGAATAGTAATAGGTTTTGGAATATCAATACCCATGTCTAATAATGTCTGTGACATCCAAATTACCTGAGTGCTGCAAGAAATGGCAACTATATATTATGATTTAGCAATAGAGAGTGAAATAGATTCTTGTTTTTCGTTGTGCCAAGCCACTAAATGATCACCAAGAAAGAAAGCAACACCATTGGTGCTTTTCGTGTCATCTAGACAACCTACCCAGTCAGAATCAATATATGCCACTAAAGAGAAATCATTTCTTTTGGGATACTAGAGCCCATAATCAATTGTGCCTTGTACATATTTAAGAATTCTTCTAACAACATTGATGTGGGATTCCTTAGGAGATGCCTGAAATTGATTAATCATGCAAATAGCTTGCATTATGTCAAGTATTGAGGTTGTTAGATATAATAGGTTGCCTATCACTGACCTATAGTCAATTGGGTTGACAACAGGAGAGTCATCAACGTTGCTAAGTTTATAGCCTGTAGCCATTGGAGTGCTAATTGGATGACATTCATCCATTTGAAACTTTTTTAAAATTTCTTTTGGATATCTTGTTTGAGATAGAAAGATGCCAGATTCAAGTTGTAAAATTTGAAGACCTAAGAAGAATGACAGTTCTCCCAACATAGACATTTTGAATTCAGATTCCATGATTTGTGAGAATTTTTGACTCAAGGCAATAATGTTGCAACCAAAGATGGTGTCATCAACATAAATTTCAACAACAAGAATATCAGATCCTTCAATTTTAACATACATATTGTTGTCTACTCCTCCTTTAATGAAACCTTTTGACAGTAAGTGGTTGTCCAATCTTGAGTACCAAGCTCTAGGAGCTTTTTTTAGGCCATATAGAGCCTTTTTTAGTTTGTAGATATGATTGGGTTTCTTTTTACAGGTAAACCCTTCAGGTTGTTCTATGTAAAATTATTCTTCTAAGTACCCATTCAAAAAGGAAGTTTTTACATCCATTTGATATATAGTAAAAAAATTGAAAACAAAATATGCCAAGAAAATTCTAATCGATTCAAGCCTAGCAACTAGTGCACAAGTTTCACCGAAGTCAATACCTTCTTGCTGAGCATATCCTTTGCAGACATATATAGCCTTATTGCGAACAACATGGCCACTTTCATCATGTTTGTTTCTAAATATCCATTTACCACTTATGACATTTTTATCATCCGGTCTTGGGACAAGCTCCCAAGTCTGATTTTTCTCAATTTGATTGATTTCATTCTGCATTGCATTAAGCCAACATTCATTTGTTAGAGCTTCATCAATTTTTTTTTGGCTCAAACTGAGTGATTAAACAAAAAGAAGTAAGCTTAGCTATGTGATATTTTTCATCATAGTTAACTATTCTTTTCCTTGTTTGAACTCTAGTTGATTTATATCCTATAATTAGATCTTTAGGATGGTTTCTAGCAAGAGATTTTGAAGGAATTTTAGTTACACATTTTTTAGAGTTGGTTTCAGCATCTTCAAATTTTGCTTCATCTAGTTTAGGACTTGCTGATTTTGTTTCAGGCTTTGCAGTTTCAAAGCCTTCAAAAATTATATCAAGTTCAAATTCTTCCTCTTCATCATCCTACACAGGTTCAACATCTAAAAGCAGATTTTCATCAAATTTTACATTTAAAGATTCAACTATCTTATTCAGTCTATTGTATAATAATTTGAAAGCTTTGTTGTGAGTAGAGTATCCTAAGAAGATACCTTCATCTTTCTTAGATTGAAAACTTCCTAATTTATCATCATCTCTCTTGATAAAACATTTGCAGCCAAATATTCTGAAATATTTAATTGAGACAGATTTACCATACCACAGTTCATAAGGAGTGAAATTTGATTTCACTCTAATTTAGACTCTATTCAAAATGTAGACAGTTGTATGGACAACTTCTTTCCAGTACATGTTTGGCAGATTTTCTTCATTCAACATAGTTCTTGCCATCTCTTTTGCAGTCTTGTTCTTTCTCTCAACTACCTCATTTTGTTGGGGTGTTCAAAAAACAACATACTATCTTTTTATGCCATGTTTGTCATAGTACTCTATGAATTATTGTGAGGTGAATTCACCAGCTTTGTTAGATCTTAAACATTTCAATTTTAAATCTGACTCTCTTTCTACCATTTTTCTAAAAACTTTAAAACGTTCAAAAGCTTCTTGTTTATTCTTGAGAAAGGTAACCCATACCATATGAGAGTATTCATCAAAAAATAGAATGAAATATTTCTCACCATTGATAGATCTAGTCCTTGTAGGACCACATAAGTTAGTATGAACAATTTGAAGAGGTTTAGTAGAGGAATTTTACTTGGATTTATAGCTTACCTTAGTTTTCTTTCCTTTGAGACATTCTTTGCATACAACATTATCAGGGTTTTTCAAAATAAGAAGACCTCTTACATTCTATTTTTTACTAATTCTAACCATATTTCTTCAACATGACTCATTAAGCACATACCTTGATTATTTTCATTTCCAGAAGTGTCAAGTAAATTGTAGACATTTCCCTTAGTCATTTTTTCCAACAGTAATAACTTTTCCAATCTTGTTTTTTATTTCCCACCCCTGTGAAGTGAACAAGAATTGATAGCCACTGTCACAGATTTGACTGACACTTAGAAGGTTATGTTTTAGTCCTTCTACATAATATACATTGCAAATAGGAGTGTCTTCATTTAGAAAAAGAGAACCTCTACCTTCAATTTGAAATCCAGAGTTGTTTGCAAACTTTACATATCCACCTACACAATCTTCTAGATTAGTAAATTTTTCTTTGTCACCTGTCATGTGGTTTGAAAAACCACTATCCAAGACCCATAGGTCCTTTTTCTTTGAGTGGAAGGTAGTTTGAACTAACATAGTCTATTTTATTTTATTGATAGCTTTGGGTTTCCAGACCTTGATTGTTTTCAATTGTCTATTTTGTTGATCAGCATTACATTTCTTAGCAGAATGACCCAAAGAATTGCATGTGAAACATCTAATCTATCTTGCAAAGCCATGATTCTGCCTAAATCCAAATCTAGGTGTTCTAGAATTCATAAATCTGGAAGAGTTCACCTTGTGATTAAATTTTTTGCAGAAGTAACAATACCCATAAAAGAAAGGGTAGGAGTTATAAGCCATTATGTTTCTCCTAAAAGGATGAACCTGATCCTTTTCAAAATCAGGATGTTTGAGTTTAGGAATTTTATTTCCAGCAAAAAAATTGTCCTTTGCACTTTTATTTGAACATTCACCTTTCACAAAACCAATACCATTTTTATCATTGTTCAGTGTTTGTTTGATGAGCATATCATTCAGTTTAAGAGTGATCTCATATTTCTCAATGGTCTTTCTGAGATCTATAATCTCATGTTCAAGTTTTTGAATCTCTTGATCTTTAAAGCTTATGCCAATATGAAGACTATCTTCAACTCTTTTAGATTCTTCAAGTTGATTTTTTAATGAGACTATCTCAAGATTTATGAGTTGTTCTTGTGAAGTATCTTGAGATGTTTTTTGTTCTTGAGCATGCATTTATTTTTTAAGTTTCCTTAGCTCTTTTAGAGCACATTTCAGTTCTCCTTCATAATCCACTTCGTCATCTTCGACATCATTGTTGTTAGTTTCATCTTACTGAATGATTTCAGCCATGAAGATATTTTCATCCTCTTCATCTAAAGAATCTTCAAATTCGGAGTTTGTTTCATTTTTGCTGAACAAACTTTTCTTCTTTTTGAAATTGAATTTATGTTTGGTTCTATAAGCCTTTTTCTTAGAAACTCTTTCAGATTTTTCGTTCTCACTATTTGTGTCACCATAGGGGAACTTTGCAGCAAGGTGGCCTATTTTTTCACAGTTAAATCATTTGAAGGAAATTTTTCCCTTATACTTTCCAGAACCCTTTTTGAGTTTCCTCACAAAAATAAGATTCTTTAGGATTAGAAAATTTTGATTCAATGAGCTCTTCCTTTTCTTTCCTTTCAACATTAAATTTTGTTTCTTTTGCAATGGTGTTGTTTTTACTAATCCTCATTTCATAGGCAGTCAAAGTGCCTTGTAGGTTGTCAAGGGTAAGCTGGGTAAAGTGTTTCTTCTCTTCTATAGTACCTATCTTAGCTTCAAATTTTGTTGGTAAGGTTCTAATGACCTTGGTTACAACATCAAATTCCTTGAATTCTTCTCCCAGACCCTTCATGGCATTGACTATTTCATCAACTCTCAAAAAGTAGTTAGCTATTTTTTCATTGTCCCTCATTTCTAACTCTTCAAACTGGTGTTTTGAAGTGAGGACTTTTGACTATTTTACCTTTTCATTTCCTTGATAGATAGTTTCAAGTTTAGTCCAAATTTCCCTAGCAGAACTACAGTGCATGACTTTGATGAAGACATCTTTAGTCAGAGCACACAAAAGAGCATGTTTTTCTCTTGCATTGGTTTCATATCTTTTCTTTTTATCAAACGTAGTAGGCATAGTAGCTGGTACAATGTACCAAGACAATACTATGCTCCAGACATCAAGGTCAATAGAAGTTAAATAGGTCTCCATTCTGATTTTCTAGAATACATAATCAGATCCATCAAATAATGGAGCTCTAGTCATGGAAGTGCCTTCATGAGCTTGAGACATTTTGAATAGACTCCAAGTCTAGAATCAATCCTATGTTGGAAAGAACTATCAGAGGACCCTAGGCTCTGATACCAATTGTTGGAGTGAAAAGAAACTGAGAGGGGGGGGTGAATTAGTGTTATTAACTTCTTACCAAATTTAATTGAAACTGAAATAAACCAAATATATGCTCTCATTTATCAATGATAGAATCATTCATGTATTGAATGCAATCACATAAACTGAAATGAGAATAGTGAAACATAGAATTTTAAATAAATAAAGCACTGAACCAAATGAATCATAGAAACTCAAGTAGACACAAGATATGTTGAGTGGAAAACCCTCCTAGGGTAGAAAAACCACTCCTGAACCTACTGCCTTTTTCAGGCTTTCATTTCAATAATTATTTTGGCAATGCATCATTGGCTCATTTCTGAGCACCAACTCAAGGAGCACCAACCCCTATTTTTAGAGACACCAATCTCAAGGAGCACCAACCCCTTCTATTTTTTTCAATAGAACATACAATGAAACAAAAGATCTCTTTGTTTCCCTGATTTTTGTCAAGTGCCTTGGTGGAGCTTTTATTTTTTCCCCTTGTAGGTTTATTTTATCCTCGGTTCTAATTGGTTGGGTTTTGGATTCTACAAACAAGTCTTGGTCAAGGGTTTTATTTTTGAACTTTGACTTGTTACCAATGGTGGTTGGTCGTTTAAAGTGATGTTTTACCCCTTATTGATCATGTCTTTACCGGTCCCTTTTACCAGTCCTCTCAATTTTTTACGTCCTGACCGTGTTATATTTTCCATAGTGTTGGGTTGATGAATTGTTTCAGATTAACCTCTAAATATTATTTTCAACCTCTAGCATCGTTTCCCCATCCACCTAGTCGGTCCCTTTCTTTATAAATAACCTTTTCGCATTTGCAGATTGTGTGATCGTCAAATGAAGTGATCTTCATCTAGACTATTCCTCGCAGACCTTGCAAGGTTTCTACTTACATCATAAAAGTGGTGCAAGACATGCGAGATGCTGCCACCTGTTGCATTTGATTGTGGGGACCAGTTTTGCTTACTGACCAATGATGGATGTTGATGCTGACGACTGTTTCTTTATCGACGCAGCATGGTCGTTCCTCGCTGACCTCACACAATTAAAACTTTAGTTTCAATAATGTTGTGAGGTGTGCGATTTTTTGACGCATGGACGCCGATGTTGTATAATAGATGATCGGGGTGGGGCCCATTCCATGTTGATGTGTTTTCCGATAGGTTATTTCTTGTTCACCTGAGGACTGGAAAAATGACCTAGCATTTTCAAGTTGTTTTGACCTAATCTGGACCATTCTCCTCGCCTACATTGTTTTAGTTCAATGACTCACATTTGAATAAACTAGTGTTGTACTATAGCCTTTTTATCTCATGCGATTGAATAGTAATGGTCAATTTTGACTCTACCTGCATAATTAAATGCTAAAATATTAGCTAATTGCTATTTTTATGTTTTATTTTCACATTGAAGAGGAATTGCATGGTGTCGAGGAAAGAAAACCATTCTTGTGATTTTCCAACTCCATTTTCAATAGCATTCTGGAAGTGTAAATGTAAGTAACACGTACATAATCTTTTGTATCTTCAGAAAGTTTAATGATTTCTTGAGGAACTATTTTCAATTCTTTCCTGTTATGTTTCTAAAAGATTGTTCAGGTAGATTTTCTTTAAAGGATCTTAAGGCTAGTCTTAATAATTTCTGAGATTTATAGAATTGAAAAGCATTCCCTACTTAAGGCTATAGGGAGAAAATTGTAATTTCTTTCTATTTGAAAACAAGAAAACCCTAGCTCAAATTATCATCTATCTGATATAAATGGTACCCAAGACCTGAAGTTCTGGTTCTTAAACCACTACCAGGTCTTTCTCCCAAGAAGTTATTGATTTTTTGAAGCCCTCTACTAACAAGAAGCACGAGGGAAAGGTTTTGTTCTATGGCCCCTTACTCTTGGAAGGGTTAACAGACAAGCAGTGTGCAATTTGAGATGTCGAGTTACCATATACCGGGTGGCAATTGTTTTCCAATTGGTTTGGGAATAGGAATTTGTCAGTCCATTTGTGTAATTCATGGAGATTAGACTTGGGTAAGTTGGTGGTACCTAATGTCTACTTGGATGGAGATCTTTTAAAGGATGTTTTTGGGAGATATGACCCTATCACTCGAGTTGTTAGAACACACACTAGTGTACAAATGATTAAGATAACCAGAGAAGAAATCACAAATATTTTCAGTTTGCATGAATGAAGTCAAGATATGGTTTCTGTCAACCTTGAGGTTTTCAGAAAAGAATATAGAAATACTAAGGGTTTGTTCATAACATCCCTTTTGATACCTCATTTGGTTGTCTCGAGAAGAGGAAATAATCAAAAGAAGGTAGTGATCAGCAAGAATGAGCCTGAACCTTTTCATGTGGACTATTACTCTAGTTATTTCAAGAAGACTATTTGTGCTTTATGTCAAGTTATAGGATTTAGTTTAAAGACAACCCTGCCTATCAATATTATGTATATGGTTGTAAATACCCAACACACAGGTTTCAACGTGGTGTATGATTTTGCCACTTACCTAGTGGAGAAAATGCACACGGGTCTGGTGGCTCTAAAGGAGGGGAGGAATTGGGTTGGATTCAGGTGGTTTTCGCTATTAATCAACATGTTTTTATATAGGGGTCAGGCTGTGTTTGAAAAAGATATGGAATTAAAGAAGAAGGAAGGTAGTATTGAAATGCCTGTCCAATATTGGAATAGGATCCTTGACATACATGATCACAAGTTTGATTATGTAACATTTCATAATGTCTTTGGATCCAAATTAAGAAAGGCTCTGGTTCATGACCCCCCAATGATTCCAAAGGAATTTCATGATTTCTTGAGGTTGATGGAGAGGAGACCTGAATTGAATTTAATGCATAATTCGGAAGACATTATCCCCTATCACAACACAACAGTTTTCATGGTTTTCAACACCAATGTCAATCCAAAGGTTCTTCCAAGGGAGGTGCCCCATAGAATTAGATTTTTTGGAAATCATAAGGCAGTTGGGAGGTGCTGAAGAACTACACTTTCTAGTTAAACAGAAGAAAGGTTCTTTCTTCCCTAAGTATAGAACATTTTTTAATTTTGTTATGGCAAAGGGAGGATGGAAGGAGTTACACATATTACTTGGGCCTTATATGCTAAAAAATATGTGCCCTAGGAATCATGATCCTAATGGTTTTATCTCTCAAATGAAGGAAAAGCATCGGACCAAAACCTTTGTACACAATTTCTAATTTCCTGAGGACATCATCAGGAATATCTTTGATTTTGAATTACAATAGGAGAGAAATTCAATGTACAATTCCTACTCTAAAATCATAAAGATTAAGCAAGAAAGAATACCTAGTTTCAATTGCATACCTAATGCTAAAGATGAGTTTAGTAGAGAAATATATGCCATTGATAATTTGGAGAGTTTGGCTAGGGTTTCGAAAGATGAAAGGGTTGTGGAAGAATGGTGAAAATCACAAACTATCAAGGAGTACCCTGAAGTAAGATTGGAGGAGAGGCCTACTTATTAGCCCCAAAAGAAGATAAAGGTTTTTTATAGAAGAAGGGGAAGTAGGGCTGAAGATGCTGATAAAAATATTGCACCATCTTCTTTAGGGAAGTCAGTGCCAAATATTTTTGATTTGGATTCTCCTCTGAGTTTTACAGAGTAGGCCTTCCCACCATCACCAAAGAGATAGAAGGTTGAAAGAACAAGGAGGGTCGATTGTGATGGTGATGACGATGAAGAAATTATTATGACTCCAGATGAAATGCATCAGGAGATGCCATCAGACCTAGTTGACACTACAACAAGTTCAGGGGCAGTTACTTTGAGGTTAGGAAAAGTTGAAATCAAAGGAATAACAAGTAAATGATGATTTGAGGATAGAAGCCTGCAAAGAGTTCATGATGGATGATTCTTCTATTCAAACTAGTGCTTTTAAATATTTTGTGTGGAGAGAACATACTGCATTATATGATGAGAAAGTGGCACAAGAAAGAAGTATGCACCCTGAGCTTCCAGAGAAGGTAATTCAATCTAAGGTCAGAGAACAAATGAAAGAAAAATTCAGAGAAATAACACCAAAGCAAGGTCGAGCATTAGTATAGAAAATTGGACTATTGTTACTCCCTGAATGGGATATTGTCGACATTGTGTTGTTTGATACAATAAGAAGGGCTAATAAGCCACTTCTTGCTACTGAAGAAGAAGTTGTGCTAGCACTCAAGGGATCAGCCTTTAGTGAGGAATGGGATGCTTTGGTAATCTGGTCTCTATCCACTGGGTCTAAAAAACCAATTGTTGCAAAACCATTTGATTTCAGTGGTCATTTGGTTGTGAAGAGATTCGCTGATACCCCAATATTGGAATTTGTTGATATGGTCATAAATGTTGCCAAATTCACCAGGGCAACTGTTGAAGATTTGACCAAGGACTGGGATACTCTGAGAGGCTAATATAATGACATTATTATTGAGTATAATAAGAGTCAACAAAAGGTAGCAGATTTAGAAACTAAATTTTCTTTATTGAAGCAACAAATGGATACCATGAGGTCTCAAAGGCAAGCTAGTTCTAGCCACACTATCTCTAACCCATTAGTAGAGCAGTGTCAACCTTCTGCACAAGAATAGTTTTTGGCTATTGTTCCATATAATATGGGACAAGTTCCTATTGCAACTGAGAGGGCTAGTAGCCCAGGAGGAGGACTCTCTAGGGAGAAATTGATTCATCAAGGTGAGGAGTATAAGGATATGGTACGACAAATCTAGGATGCAGTAGGGAGAAGCAATTCAGTGATAGTGGACACTATTTTAAAAAATTTAAACAAAAGGTTTCAGGGTAAGCTAAATTGTGTTCATGCAAATTATGTCCTAATGTTGCAAAAACTGAAAATATTTCCAAGGGATAGAGAATTGGCTATCCCATTGCTGAACAAATGGAGCCCTAGAATGGAGAAGTTGAAATTCATGGCAGTAGGGGAAAAATAACATGGGCATAAATATCATACTATTATAGAAACATATCAATTTGTCAAGGGAATTATTGAGCAGAAGTTTCAGGGATTTTCCACCCCTATGGAGTCCAAGATTAAATTGTTAAAGGATGTATATGATGGAAAGGACTTGACCCCATTGCTGCATATTTTGCATAGTAAAGATGAAGTCAAACCCCTGTAGGTTTGGAAGGATTAGATGAACAATATAATGATGGCACAAACACATGAGATAATCAAAAATGCTGACACCCGCATGCTAGAGAATACATTGGAAAATTTATCTTTTGTCATTAGTTTCTTAGAAAACTTTGATAAAAATGCCACATCAATAATGGTGAAGTATGCACCCTATCAAAACAAGGTTGATCAGGTTGTGTCTTTCAAGTGGCCCTCCAAGGAGGATTTTGAATTATGGAAAAAGGTGTTCACTGATGAACTTGAATTATGAATGCTATAGTCGAGAATCGCAACTTGGTAATGTATAATACAGGTCTAGCCTTAGATATTATATTTAAAAAATGAATTCTCCTTTCAAATTCAAGTATAGGGTGCTGAGGTGGAATAAGTACTATAACTGTTAAGCATTCCTTTGATGTAAAGTGGACAACCTTTGGAGCAATGTCATCTTTCCTCCATATCAACTAATGATGATTCTTGTCTTATGCTCTTCACTCGTATAATAGAATTGTAACTGAATTAGGAATTAGTGGTCCAATTAAAAATGGACATGTGTACTCTTTGGCCTAAGGCTTGTTGGCTTCCTTGTTTTATAAAAGGGAATTCTGGGTCTAGAGAAAGGTTTGTTGAAATACCCAAAATATGAGAAATAAGATTCTAGTGATACAAAGAGTATGAATTGTAATTCCACCTTTTAAAATTTTTGAGTCAGCTTTGAGAAATTAGTTAATCATGGGGTTCTTGAGCATGTTTGTATCAAGATCGTGAATATTTGGAGTTTATTTTCTCTCCTATTGTGATATTTTGCATGGATTATTAATGAAATATTGATCCAAAATGATTTTCATTTGTTCTTTACTGTGAATTATGTTTAACTATAGCTTTGGTTCAAAGGATTGGTTAAATGCTTCAATTAACCAGTAAGTTCATGCAATATAACAAATAGGATTCATAAAGAAGTAATAAACTCAGGTATAGATTTATGGATTGTAATGTGATTCATATAGATCATAAGTGTTTAAGATGAAATTTACCCTGTAGTCCAATTTTCTCTTTTGACTCCGTGCATTGGGCTATGGCACTGGAATTCTGATCACATTTTATTCTCTTATGTTTTGTATTATGGCCTCAGGATATTTTATTCAATCATTTCCTATCAGTTTACTTTAATTGTATTTGTGATTCTCGGTTAACTAGACCTGATCCTTTTCAAGGAATAACCAATTTCTTGGAGGATTTCATCCTTTTAGCACAATGGGGAATCTATTTGTAGCTTATCCAAGTGCAAATGAATCATTTAAAGTTGTATGGTAATAGCACATTTTAGGGAATACCCTCCTAGATTTTAAAGATTTCAAAGTGTAGGAGAATTAGCCTTAACATTGTTCTCATCAAGCTGGCCATACGTTTCCAAGAATTTTATTATTGGATGTGGAAAGTTCATAGGATTTTTTTCAATAAATACGTTTGGGTTGCAGTAAAAAATGCCAACATGCCTCTTGACAAAAAATGTGTAGAATTTTCAAAAGTCAAGAATGACTCTTCAGAGTTCCACCCATTATCAAGCCTTAAGACAACTTGAGGAAAATCTAGTTACTGTCTTAATACAACTTCCCATAAAACTATATTATTAGTGGTGTGTCCTTACTTTTTTTTCTCACACACTCTTTTTCATCAATATTACATGATTCTCTTCAAAAAAATTTAACCCAGTTGTTACTCTTTTTATTTTTCCTTCACATTTAAGCCCTAATCTCTTTTTTTTCTTCTGATAAGAGATTTCATCATTACATTCAAGGAAAGTTTACAATAGTTTCTCATTTTTCTATATCAGAGAATAAAGCAAAGATGATTATCTGGTTACCATACTACTTGTGAGCAACAGTGCCAAATGATACCATGATCATGAGAGAGGGATCAATCTGAATAAGGTCTTATGATAGGAGTACTCAAGCATTGTGCAAATATAGAAGGAAAATTGAAAAATTGTCCTCTCAAGTAGCCTACACAAACACTGCTTTAACCAAACAACATCAAGGCATGCATGTGATTTTCAAATAATGGCCACTTCAAAAAATACTGCAAAAAGAAGTAATTGAAATAACAACGCTTCCATAATTGAAATCATGCATTTTAGATCTAATCATGAAAGGAAGAGACATTTTCCACTTTTATTTTTGCATTAAAAAACTTAACTCAAAATAACCTTGCCTGAGAAGTAGTGAATTTGTTAAGAAAATTGAAAGAATACCTGAGAAGACCAGAAAATATTTTTCCATGAGAAATTTACCGGATCTGTAGAGGAGCTGAGCAGCCCGCGCCACATTATTATTTTGAGCATTCACCCGATGCCAAGAACCTGACAAGAGAAACTACGATGGTGATGGTCTTTCAAGATTCCGCATTCACTATCCAAAAGTAGAAAACAAATTGTCAAATACACGGTGAAATGATCGAGAGAGTGATTCTATGGTGGTGGCAAGAAGGGTTCCAAATCCTCGAACAAGAGAAATATTTTTTTGACCTAAACTTCCAAACCAAGAAAACTGAAATCCTTTGCAATGTATGATAGCATTTAGAGTCCGAAAGGATAGTGATTAATAAATCAAAAACACATAATACTCTTTGAAATCTGTGGGAAGATCAATGAATTGCATGCCGACAAACATTATTTGACATCTGCTTCCTTATCGCTCAACCGCGGTCTCCCTCTAGACCACCTATGTTATAGCGGTAGCTCCTTGCATATCGCTAACCATTTCCACTGCATTACCGCAATTATTTTTTAGACAGCCTGCAGTATAGCGGTAGCTATCTTGCATGCCGCTAGTTGTTTCCACTGCACTACCGCGGTTACCTCTCTGACTACCCATGATATAGTGGTAATAGTCTTGCATGCCACTAATGGATTTCACCGCACTACCGCGGTTTCCCTTCTGACATCCCGTGGTGTAGCAATAGCTATCCTTGTTTCCGTTAACATCTTTCACCACACTACCATGGTTACTAGCTTAACTGTCAGCAGTACCATAGTAAGATGTTTGTGGCCTTACCAAATTCAAACATGCCTACAAATATGATGTCAATTAGAAAAGAAGATCAACTGAGTAAACCATCACCAAGGTGCCAGATTGTAGTACAAATTGTCATCAAGGAAAAATTAGCTCAATAGAGATTCAAAAAAACCAAACATTAGCACAAAGGAACACACAAGAAAGTTATGTAAAATAATGAAAGGGAGAGAAGGAAAAGGAAAAGGAAAAGAGAGAGTTAGATTAAGATTTGATCATTTGTCCAGTTCGTTGTAGATCATATGTAGGTTGTTTGTCTGAGAAGATGCATACTCACTCTGAGGTGACAAAACTCATGGTTGTTTGTCGAGTGAGAAGGCTAAAACAGGTGAGAAACATACACTTTTGGCTAGTATGCACTCACGCACACGTAGGTGGCTATGAGGAAATTCATGCCTCAGAATAGGCTTTCCACTCAACCATACTAGAGTTATACCTCTTAATAACTTTTGTAAATGATTTTTGAAATGTAAAAAAATTGTTAATAAGGAGATTTTTCTTTGTTCATGTAAGGTCTTCTTCTTAGGGAGCATTGTGCCTAATGTCTCCAAGAGAGGACAAGTAAAAGTTTCATACCATTACCATGGGATTCCTCATTTCCATCATGCCATGTCAGTAGATCATACACTCTTGGACAACATCAAACCCAATGACACCACCAAGAAGAGGACACATCACAAGAAAAATAAAAATCATGCCATGAAATTTTTGCCAAAATATGTCGTCTATGTATGCCCCCAATTTATGGTGATTGCTACACAATCATTGTGAGAAATTACTTTAAATTAGCTAATGATAAATGGAAGAATACATGAGAGGCAACTTTGAAATCCCTATTCCAAGTCATATATTTTTGAATTGAGCTACATCATGGATAAGTACATCACATGTGATTAAACTTAATACATGTCATCCACCTCCCAAGCTTGCTCTTATATGTTCATGAAAGGTTAATGAATGAGTCAAAAGAGATAATGGCAAGTGATATACGAGGATAAGACTTCATAACCCCTTGCCCCCACTTAGTGTGGGACAAGGGCGACCCTGGAATGAATGATGATACGTTGCTCCTTACAATAGTGAGTATGCTATGATCCTACAACTATTACATGGAAAGGAGCAGAAAATAATGTTATTTATGTTGATAAGTAAATAAAGTTTCTACTTGATACATATTTAATGAAATATCTATCAGTTTAGGATTACGAAGGTTAAAGTGTTCATGGAATAATTGTTTGTGATGGTGTTGACATTGATTGAAGGTTTGTGTTTTTCATCCTCTTTTTGTGTAATTATGTATTTGACCATAAATGAAGGTTTGAATTATAATAATCCCCAATCATCACCTAATAATTTAGACATGGGTTCTTCTTTTTTTGGTCTCAAGAGATTCTATGTTGGAGGTTGGAATCAATGTGTTTGGAGGACTTGTTCCTTTTTCAATTTGTAAATAAATTTTAGGCTCGAGGTCTATTTCAACTTGATTAAAAAATTGTTATAGACATATTTCATTATTTGATGAAGGGTTGAAGGCACCACATGCATCTCATGAATCCATGGTCTTCCTAAAATAATATTATAGGAAAGATCATAGGGCATGACATGAATAGGAGTTTGTAGAGTAGCCATACCGACTGTAACAGGTAAAGTAATTACACCAAGCAGTTGCTTTGTGATATTGTCAAATTCTCTAATAGATAAGGAATCGGATTTTATTTGTGATTTATCCACACATAATCTATCTAGAAGGTTTACACTAAACACATTAAGGATAGATCCATTGTCAACAAGGGTCTATTTGATGCCTATTTGATTGAATTGAGCGATTATTATAAAGGCCTCATTTTGTTTCCTTAATTCCAATTGAGGGAGCTCATGTTGGTGGAAGTTAATGTCTACATTAATTGTATTCATTCCTTGGATTAGATCTACCACATCATTTGCATTTGTACCAGGAGGAACCACTATTTTTTGCAATGTTGTTTTGAGCAAAGAGTGATAGCTTGGTGAATTCTAAAGAAGGTCCCAAAGGGATATCTTTGTAAGAGTATTCTTAAGTTGTTCAACAAGATCATACTCCCTAAGGTGTGAATTTAAGCGAGGAGAACTAGTAAATATGGGATTAGGTAAAGGTAAGGGTGTTGGGTTGGGTTGGTGTGGCTGTAGATTATTTCTAGTGTAATGTGTGTGAGAAACAACATCATGCTTAGGTGGGTAAAGGGTAAACTCAGGTTTAAATTGAGGTTGAGGTTTATGTGAAGGTGGGTAGAGAACAAGTTGAGGTTGAATTACATTGAAATATTTTGTTGTAGTGTTCTCACAAAAAACCATAGTGGATGGCCTTGGTGAGAAGAAGTCCTTAAGGGATTCATCTAACATGTCCAAGTCATCACAATTAAAAGGTGTAGGAGATAAGTTATCATTGGTTAGTTTGGGTTTTTCATCACAAACCTTAGTGAATGAACTTAGTGAGAGGAAGACTTGTAGAGCTCCATCTAACTTATCCAAGTCATTTCTACTAAAGGGTTTGGATGATATAGTTTTTCTAAAGTGAAGCATTGTGTTGATTGGGTCATTTGGTGTTTCTAATATTTTTTTTTCATGTTCTGATGAGTATGATCTAAATGAACTAGTAACTAATGCTGAAAAAAACTTTCAAAAATCTAATGCTATCCATAAATAACATGAAATTAAATGATGCTTGTTCTAATGATTACAATATAACAAAAAAATAACTAAACTGAAACAGAAAAGCAACTGAAACAAACAACAACTTCATAAACTAGAAACTAAATGCAGAAAAAACTGATGCAAAATGTGTACTAGGAATAAGTCACCCAAGGCAGCAAATTAGTCCTAGTAGGGGTACTTTGTAAATTTTTCTAAATTTCTAGGTGTATTCTTATGTTTTCTATACTATATAATGAAAATCGAAAGTACAAATACAAAATTTCACTATTGTTCAAGGAAATGAGGTGCGAAAATGATCTTTCACTAATGCAAAGTATGAAACCCTAGAACACAAATTTAAACAATGCAACATGAAATGAAATGTTAATATAATATATTCCTAGGATGTAAATGCACACTAAATCAGAAATAGGATGTTCTAAATGCAGGTTCACCAAAATGAACCAATTTTTTTTTGCAGATAAAGCTTCCTAGCACTTCTAGGGTTTTCACCTAAAAGGAGAAAGGTATTCCACAAAAACTTGGGGGGTCACTCAATACTAATGCTAATATGATTTAAATATGCCTAAATGGAATGTCCTAAATTCAATAAATTGATAAAAGAGATGAATTATAATGCAAAACTAATGAAATGCAAGATGTTTGAAAATATAATGTGATATGTGAAATGACCTAAGAATGCAAAAAAACAATAATATAAATGAAAGGGATTGGAGAGATGCACCTGGAAACTGGAATTTGATGTAGAAAGGCTCTATATTCCTAGATAATTTTATGTTGAATCCAACTCAGACACTTACGCCAAGTTGGGCGACTTACTCCTATTTCGAGGAAATTTTGTCAGAATAGGTTTCGGGAAACTGGGTATCCCAAACTACATAAATCAATTTTTAGGCCTAGTAGTGGGACAAATTAGCCACTGATGGTGATTTAGTCCACCTTCAAATTTCGAGAATCTCAAAGATGCAATCTATAGATTTTGGTCTATACTTCAACTCCTGACAAGAATCTAGATCTGAATCTATAGAATTTGACCTATGAGTGATCTCCAAGCTTCTTTTAGGTATTTTTGACTTTCAATGTCTTTGATGAGATGTGGTCACCTTTTAACACCTTTCTCTTTGACAAATATGCATACAAGACATGAACAGAGGGAAAAAGGGTTAAGGGTTATAGAATAGGGGTTTGCCTAAGTCAAACCTCAATTTGGTAACTAAACCCTTGAAAATGAAATGAAATGGAAAGAGAATGATGAATGAACAACATGCAATGCTATAGCTCACCAAAACCTTGAAGTAGAAATCTAAATATATGTAAGTAGAAGCTCCAATTGCATGTTGTTCATTCATCATTCTCTTTCCATTTCATGAATTATGGGGGGTGAAAATGAGAGTAAAACCCTATATTTATACACAATCATGCCCTAATTCCCAAAACATACCTCATCACAGGCTGACCTCAAGGTCAAGAGAATAATATCCCGCTAGAATTATAAAATAATTTTGATTTTTAAGCCAAATGGGACTAAGTCACCCCAAGTGGCAACTTGGTCCCACCTAAGAAATTTTATTGGGTGTTAGGAATTAAACTGTATTTAATGATGTTTAACAGGATTCTTCTCAAAAACACTTTTAAGTAAGGCTTGTAAGTGCATAATGGGGCCATTTAAACATAAGAAAGGGTCAAATTATTGATGAAAAGCCTAGAAAAGTGTGAGAGTTTGTTAAAAATACTTACAACACTTTGAAATAAGGCTTGGTAAGTGATAAAAAGAGGTTATTTAAGTGAAATATATTAGAAAGGTCCTAGAAAAGTGTGAAAGTGTGTTACAACACTTCACAATACTTTTACAAGACATCATAAAGTTTTTATTGATTTACAAGAGTTCATGGCCTAATGTGAATGTGTTGACCACATTACAACATTAAAGATAGGAAAAATCAGGCAAAATTCCATAAGAAAGACCCAAATGAGCATAAAAATGTCAAGGATACATTTTTCTGTGACACACTTACAAGTTAGATATGATCTCCTTGATGAACTTAAGTCATGATACATATCTCGTGCAAGGAATATTGGTGTGCTCATACGAATTCTTGTAAGTGTTAGTACTCACAAATCAAATGAATAGTCTTACTCATAAAGTTGATGCATTTCTAACATGAATCTTGATTGATGTAAAATGTTGCTAATTCCACTCTTAATTGCTCTTGACTATTTTTTAGGATACATTTTTAGGATTCAAATTGCAATCTAGTTTAAACTGGTAAAAAAAACTTATATCTATATGAATTTAATTGTTTCCTACAATATTAATTGTGAAACGTTGACAAATAAATTTAAATTTATAAATATAAAAAATGGTGACAATAACATATTTAAGATTGAGCCAAAATAGGTTGGTCAAGGGTGTCGATGCATTAGACAAAACCTATTTTAGGGATTTTTTTACCTTTAAATAAATAATTAATATTAATTCCCAATTTTATTCTAATTGTATGAAAGCAACCATGAAATGAGAAAATAATAAGCATAATTAGGTCTAAGAAAATATGGGGAGCTAAACATTGTGTGAAATTGTCATGGGTGACAATTTATAATACTACAATAACTAATATCATTATGTCTATAGATGTAATCACTTTTATACTTTGAGAAAATAGATAATAGTTTCATCTAAACTTCCTTTGATGAAATATATTCTTAATTTAATTTAATTTAATCAATCTGCTTCTACCTTGAGGCGGATTTGTGTTGTAAGTTAGCATCATTGGCCCAAATCAATCCCCTTCTATCTCAAGGCGGCTTCAGTGTTGTGATCATTGATTTAGTCAGTTTAATCCAATCAACTAACGTATTAAGTCACCTAGGGTGGTTTCTGAATTGGGTTTAGGACCCTTTCCATAAAATCCAATCCTCATCCAAAATCATAAAATTGATACATCATCAATTGATTCATCAATTTATCCAAAGAATCCAATTCAATCTATCCAAATCTATCAAAATCCCATCATCCAATCAAAATCATCCATCAACCAATCCTTATCCAATCATCAAATTAATTGATACATCATCAATTGATCCATCATCCAATCCAAAGCAATATTATCCAATCATCCAATCAAATCCAATCCTCATCCAAATCATCAAATTGATACATCATCAATTGATCTAAACAATCCAAAACCAATCTTATCCAATTGATCCATCAACCAATCCTTATCCAATCATCAAATTAATTGATACATCATCCAATCCAAAAAAAACTTATCCAATTGATCCAAACAATTCAAATCCAATCTTATCTAATTGATCCAAACAATCCAATCCTTATCCAAATCATCAAATTGATACATCATCAATTGATCCATCAACCAATCCTTATCCAATCATCGATTAATCCATCATACAATCCCCATATGAGCTTCCAATACATTCTAGTTCTCTATCCATCATATATTATTTCCTACTAATCTATATCCAGCATGAATCTTTATTCCCCTCTCACATGACCAATAATAGTAGTCAAGGGGAATCCTAATTGCATTGATGATGATAACAAAAATCTTGTTGATCATGAAGATTGTTATATAGATTCCCTTAACGCTATCATTACTAGCAAGCTCTCTCCAATGGCCTGCCAAAATCTCACTATTTCTTCAAACTATCCCATCATGCCTTCATCTGCATCTAATAACGGTCCTTATGCTACCCTTGACAAGGGATATCCAACATCCTCACCATCAACATATTCATCATGTCCTCCCTTTAAACCTCTATCCTACCCAACCTCCATATCCTCCTCTCCTTATCATCATCAACAATCCCAATACCTCTACCTTAATCCCACATCTCAATCTTCCCATCCTAATCCAACACCCACACCTTCCTATGACAATCCCCCATCCCAATACTCCTCTTATCCTAATCCATCATCCCTATCCTTCTATGCCAACTCACCATACATTTCTTCCTATAGTGGTTCACCACCTCAATATTCATGTTCCTATCACAAATCCATCCTTACATTCCACACCTAATCCTTCATCACATCTTCCTGCTATCACTCACCATCCCAATCTTCCCAATCTAATCCCACATCCACATCCTCCTACATCACTCCCCCTTTCAGCGCATTATATCTTAATCCTCCATCTAAACATAACCCACCTCCAACCACTCCTAGTCCATCCTCCATCTAGTCTCATCTCCACTCATCTAATCCATCCATCCTGATCCACCATCCATTCCCATCACTCCACCAAATCCTACTGTACACATCTAAAAATGGTCACGGTTAACCAAACCTATTAATTAATAAAATATGAATTATTTCATTAATATTCTTAAGTCATCTACATATAAATAAATTTAATTATTTATATATATTGTTCATTTTCTAATTATTCTAATTTAATTAAATAAATAAATTTATTTAATTAATGCTACCTTCCTCTTAATTAATTAAATAGATTTCACAATTTATTTATATTAATTATCACAAGTTTAAATTCTAAATTTAAATAATATTCTTCATTTCATAGTTAATTAAATATTTTCAATATTTAATTAGACCATTTTCTAAATTCTTCACTCTTTAAATATTTTCAAATATTTAATTAAAAAGCATTTTCTCTTCTCACATAATTAAATATTTTCAATATTTAATTAAAGGCTTTTCATTTCTCACACATAATTAAATATTTATTTATTTAATTTATGAGAGACACCTTTCATTTGTCTCTTCATTTTTCATCTGTCTCTTAAACTTCCATCTTCTTTTCGAATTCTCGATCTCTCACCATTCATTTTAACAGGTTTGAACTCAACCGTCGATCTTGGCCAATTGAATTCTCGCCTTCAAAAATCTATAAATACAACCCTCTTATGAGTTGAAAAGGACCTCAAATCCTAGATTTTCATGCGTAGTTATTATAGTCACATTGTAGCATTTTTAGCATTTCAATTTTATAGCTCAAAGCATATTAGCGATGCACATGCATTTTCATTAATCTCATTCTCTCAAGCTACCATTCTACAAGCTGTTGTTTAAAACAATTGAGAGCAAGCATCTTGAAATGAATCCTTGGAGATAGAGGACAATGGGACGAATTTGAAGGATCTTCTTGTGTTTAGAGTTTGCATTTTGCTTTCTTTAATTTAGTTTCTTTAATCTAATGTTTCATTGGTGTATTAGTTTAGATTTATTTTGATTTGCATATTCTAACATACACATTTCTAGTGCCCACCATGGGGCCAAGCCCTGCATTTAATATTTCTTTTTGCAGATTTTTTTGGCAGGTGACAGACAAAAATCACGTTTTGGCGCATATCAGTCTCAGTTCGGCGCATACGAGGACTGTTTCGACGCATTTATGAGATCTTTCGGCACATACGTTAACTGTTTTGACACATCCATGACCTATTTCAGTGCATAGACACTCTGTTTTGGTGCATTCTTGTGAGATATTTTGGTGCATACATGGCCTGTTTTGGCGCATAGACGACCTGTTTTGATGCATACAGTTGTAAAAATTTTAAATTATGATTTTGATGCAATTCGCGGATAGGATTTTTCAAATTTTATTTTTAACAGAATGAAGCAATCCTAGGGTAGACATTTAAATCTAAATTAACCAATCCTAGGATAGTCACCAAACATAAATTTTCTTTTGGTTAAAATGAATCCCATGTTTTTGGTGAAGCAACATCTTCACTTAGTGGAGAGAATTTGTCAATTTGGGATTTAAATTTGAACCATTATTATTTGTTGTGATTGTGGGTAATAGGTTTATGTTCTCCCCTTAACTGGGTGATCAGAACACCAAACTTACCTTTTATTTTCTGCAATTTATGCTTTATTACATCCTTTAGAAGGCCTGCTCTTGTGGGAAAAAGTACTCACCCAAGAGGAATGACCTAAGTGGGAACACCTAGAGCCAAGGTTTCCAACCCACTTTAATCAAAAGCAAGTTGTTGATGAAAATCCAACTTGACAGTAGTGCACAGGATAACCATCCCCAAAACCTTTGTTCTAAAGGTTGGGAGGTCTCTCGAGGGAGTATATCTATTTGCCACACTGAACGGATACCCTTACTACAAACCATAGTGTAGAAAGCCAGCCATGTCAGTATCCAAACATCATCTTAATCACGGTGCAAGGGGAGGGAAGAATCTGCCCCTAAGACACTCACCATATAGTCACCATAGATTGTTTGCTCAAGGGATTCGGTATCCACTTCCGTCACTTTGAGTATGCACCTAAAAAAGACAAAAACACAGGCGCCCTCTAGGGGGTGACAAGGTTGTGGGTTGTGATTACTATGATGACCTATTTGACAAATTAAGAGTGAGTTTGACTGAAGTGTGTATCTTGTTTAAAACCTGTGGAAATCTCAAAAACATACAGTCTTTGTTTAGATTTTAGGATTAACAAAACAACTGTCTGCTTCTATGCTGTGTTTTTCACATTTAAATCAGATTAAGATCATCCAAAACAAGAAATTTTTATCAAACTGTCAAAACATGTCGGTCTCAAAAGTAATTTAGCGCATCTTGGGTCCGTTTCAGCATATTTGTGCTCTACTTCGATGCATCTGTGCTCTGTTTCAGCGCATCTGTGCTTTGTTTCAGTGCATTTGTGCTCTTTTTTAGTGCATTTGTGCTCTGTTTTAGCGCATCTGTGCTCTATTTCAGCGCATCTATGCTCTGTTTTGGTGCATCTGTGCTCTGTTTTGGCGCATTCAGTCTCTGTTTTGGCACATCTATTTTCCAAGCCTAGGTGATTTTCTGAATTTCAAAAATCAAGGTCTTATCGGTTTAGTCTTTCCCATGCTTAGAGTTTGGATGTCTACAACATTTGCTAAGAAGTCCCTAGAAAGAAAGATTAGAAAGCCCAAGAAGTCTCTTAGTTATAAGAAGGTATTGAAAAAGAATAAATTTCTATATCAAAGTCGAAAGGTCCTGCTTGAATACAAAAACTTTATTCATTGATGTCATGACTATATTAGAGGTTTCACTGATGATTATGTTGTAGAACCCTTATACTCAAGAGCTTTCTTTCAAAGAAGAGCCCTTTCTCAAAGGCATAGCCACAGTCAGCGTATTCGTTCTTCTTATATTCCCCAACCTACAATCACCTACGCTACTCGTCCAAATCAAATTTTGCAATAGAGAACTCAAACACATTAGGCATTCATTAAATTCATCTTTCTACAAAGCTAAGATCAAACTCCACTAAGTGAAAAATCATCTTTGTTTTCGATCTTTGGTTTAATTCCCGTAAACAAGATTTTCATCCTTTCAATCGAGGAATCACAAGCTAAAGATTAAAAATCTTTTAAGTGATAGAATCTTCATTCTATCCTAATTTTCATATCCATCACCATTGCATTATTTCATTTCTTTGATCAAAGTTAGTAGAATTTGAGTAAAGCTTATGCCTGTTACCACAAGATCTCGAAAGCACCTAGAAAAAGATGAAAGTACAATGAACAACATGGGTGACAATAGTGAGAGGGAGGAAAGCCTCTTTAACAATTCAAATACTGAAGAGTTAACAGAAGAAAAGCTCCAAGAAGCGGAATAGGATCCCCAATTCCATACTCTTATGGAAAGGATTTAGAACGAAATAAGGAAAGATATTTCCTTTCATTAGCTAATCAAGGAGCTAAGTTACCTGCTGATTTTGACACATAAGGGATTAAGGAGGATCCTAAAATTCCTTTGAATGATTTTGGTTCCCTTACTCAACAGATAAAGGAATTACAAGGACAAATAAAAGAAATGCAAGGGGGTACAACAAAGAAGTATGTTTTGGATGAAATATGTCCTTATCCATTCGATAGGAGCCTTCAAATGATTCCTTTTCCAAAACATTTCGAAATCCCTAAGTTTGATAGGTATAATGGGAAAACTGACCCCATTGAGGATGTAAGGGATTTCCGAAATATGAGCTAATAATTTTCTCATAACGACACCTACTTAATGCGGTTGTTTCCACGAAGTCTGGGTGGACAATCCATGGAGTGGCTTTCAAAGATCACTCCCCCTATCAAAAATTTTGAGGAGTTAATAAAAAAATTTATATCACAATAGTCCTACAACATCCAACACCAGATAACCATGCTTGATCTTTGTAAGGTAAAACAAAAATTAGGGGAATCTTTCACTACATTTTTGCAAAGATGGAGAAGGGTGTTTGCTAAATACTCTCATCTTATTCCTGAAAAATAAAAGATGGAGATCTTCATCGATAGTCTTATTCAAGAAATGGGTTATAGAATAAACCTTCACTATCCTTAATCATTTGAAAAATTGATTGAAAATGCAATTACTATTGAAGGTGCGTTGATCAAGCGTGGAGTTCTAAAAATCGATAAAGAGGGTTCAAATTCGTACAACAACAACCATAACAACCATAATAACAACAATGACAAGTCACGATTTTGGACCCAAAATAAAAATGTTGTGAATGATGGGGTAGTAGGTGCTAACAACATAAATACAAAGCCTACCATCCTTAATGTGTCAGGTGTTCAACGTAGCAACAATGCTGGAAATTCTAATAACCAAGGCAATGTTTCCAATCAAAGAAACGCGACTAATAATCATGGAAATAGTTTTGGCAATAATCAAAATTCAAATGTGCCCAAATCGTCATATTTTTCAAATCGACGGAGTTTCACTCCCTTGGGCCAATATTTGGAATCCATTCTAAAAGAATTATTGAATCAAAATGCTATCACATTGCCACCACAAAGAGACTATGAGCCTTGAGTTAAACCACCATCGTGGAATGACTCACATTTATGTGATTATCATAGGTGCAAAGGTCATAAGACAAACAATTGCCAAGGGTTGAAGAATGTTGTTCAAGATTTGATTGATAACCATACCATCACGGTTGAGGGACATAATGCCAATAATGACCATCAAGCATTCAAGAATCTGCTCCCTAATTATCAAAAAGGGGAATCTTCGGGTGACAAGGGCAAGAAAGTTAATAACATCCACGATGTCATTATCAATCATATTTATACTGAGCATCCTCAAATCAATGTTATCCGAATCAGAGGTAAGCAAGAATATCAAGAGGTAAATGTTATGACAAGGGGACAAGCCAAAATCATTGTCAAAGGCAGCTCAT
Source organism: Sequoiadendron giganteum (assembly GCA_007115665.2). Taxonomy (NCBI): domain Eukaryota; kingdom Viridiplantae; phylum Streptophyta; class Pinopsida; order Cupressales; family Cupressaceae; genus Sequoiadendron; species Sequoiadendron giganteum. The sequence continues at coordinate 32,861,537 of CM021101.1, forward strand.
CCAAAGCAGCAATTCCCCCTCCAAGTCAATACGATTTGGTTGATCAATTGCAAAAAACATCAGCCCAAATTTCTATCTTGGAGCTTTTAAAGTTATCACCTACCCATAAGGGCATTCTAGAAAAGGCACTTGTTGATACAAGTGTATCCCCTGATCTGGATATCAATAAATTTTATGCCATGGTGGGACACTTATCCTCTTACACCTGTTTATCTTTTTCTGAAAAAGATGATTAATCCTTAACTCATCCGCATAATTCATCACTCTATTTAGAAGTCATGGTTCACAAAGCCCGCATTAGATGTGTCCTCATAGATGGGGGAGCTGGATTAAACATTTGTACTTTGAAATTGGTCCTAGCCTTAGGATATTTAGCAGACTCTATAGATCCACGGAGGAAAATTACAATCAAGGCATATGATGATGAAGAAAGGACTTCCAAAGGCCTCATCGTGCTACCTATCAGAGTGGGACTTGTTGTGAAGAATACATTCTGTCAGGTTCTTGATCAAGATCTAACCTATAACATACTATTGGGTTGCCCATGGATCCATGACATGCAAGCTGTTCCATCTACTTATCATCAATGTTTGAAGTTTCCATATGATGGACAAGAAGTAGCAATACCTGCTGATCACATTAGCAGTCAAACTTGCTCTAACCTTAGAGCAACTTAGGACACGTTCATCCCACACAATAGAGAGGCTTTGGCCATCTCTACCTCCAAGTACCATGAACAAGCAAGTGAAATGATAAGTAATTTTGGCACCAAGCTAAAATTGAAAGATAATGGAGTAGGAGAGTATTCTTTATCTCTCTCTAATTTACCCATATCTCCAAGATCCCATGGTCAACCCTCAACTTCCATACAACAGGCGATGACAGCTTTAGCCTCAACTTCAACTCCCATCACCAAGTTTAATGGGACATTTATTAAAGAAAATGAAATGGAAGATAGAGCTATCCTTGATTGGCTCTATAAAGATGAAAAATAATCCATACAACATATCAAGTTACCCACTGAACAATATGGAAAAGGTTACGCTATCATGCAACAAATGGGTTATGAAGGAAATGGCCCTATAGGAAAAAGGAAAGAGGGTATTGTTGAACCTATCCAATTAAAAACCATGCATCCAAGAGATAAAACTGGGTTGGGATATGGTGAAGATACAAAGGAAGAAGTGATACAAAATATTTCTATAGAAGAATTAACCAAAGCAATCCTAAGAATTCACGCCAACAATTCTAACACGGACTCAAATGAATATGAATGGGATAGCTTCTCTAATGATACCTTTACCTCAAAGAAAATGGTGGATGTCATACACAAGTTCTCACCTGCATTCTTACAATGGGAAAGCTCAAGGCCTCTGTTTGATTATGTCCTACAAAGCAATCATGACTCAAGTGAAATCAATTCGATTCAAAGTGAAACAGATTATCCATAGGAAGATACCATCTTAGATCTCCCCTATAATGACGTTAACAATCACATCTTGACCCTTACGGCTAGTGACCTTACTCATCCTAATGATCCATTTCCTTTGGTACATCCCGAACTCATTGATTGGGAGCAAATAGCACCCATTGATGTTCCAACTTTTCCAAATGACGAAACCATAATAAAATTTCTTTGTTCATCCCATCCCGAAACAAGTTCCACCAGAGAATCACAAGATCAAAGTTTTCGACACGAAAGTGCCAAGTTTCTCAACTATGAAATAAATAATATAAAAGAAAGATCTAATGGTGAAAACCTAACAAAGGCAGTATTAGATCAAGAAAAGAGAAAAATAAAAAGCGTATCCAATGGTGAAAACCTTTCAAAGGTGCCAGAGAATGGGAAACTTGGCACTCTTCCAGAGTATTATCAGGAAAGATCTTCCATTCTAATTGAACCAATGGAGGCCCTCAATATAGGTACTACAGAAAAGCCTAAATTTTTGCAATTGGCTGCATCTCTGACAGATGAAGAAGTACCTAGATTCATAGAATTTCTCAAAGATAATCAAATCAGTTTTGCATGGTCCTATGTAGATATGCCTGGATTGGATCCAGATCTCATCATGCATCATTTATCTATTACACTAGGGGCAAAGCATGTAAAACAAAAACTTAAAAAAATGCATCCACATGTTGCATTGTTGGTTAAAGAGGAATTAAAGAAACTTTTTGACATTGGATTCATTCGGTCCATGGACTATGTGGAATGGATTTCCAATATCGTGCCTATTTCAAAGCCAGACGGAAGGATTAGAATTTGCACAGATTTCAGGGATTTGAACAAAGCATGTCCTAAGGATGACTTTCCCTTACCAAACATTGATATGATTGTTGATTTAACTGTTGTACATGCAATGTACTCATTGATGGATGGATTTTCAGGGTACAACCAGATAAAGATTGCACCAGAAGATCAAGATAAAAAAACATTCACATGTCCTTGGGGTACCTATTGCTGGAACATAATGCCATTTGGATTGAAAAATGTAGGAGCTACATACCAACGAGCAATGACAAAAAAATTTCATGATATGATGTATACATTCATGGAGGATTATGTTGATGATCTTCTTGCCAATTTTAACACTAGAGAAGGACACATCGATATCTTATCTAAATTTTTCAAAAGAATGGAACAATTCAAAGTAAGACTTAATCCAAATAAATGTGTCTTTGGAGTGAAATATGGGAAGTTATTAGGATACATTGTGTCAGAAAATGGAATTGAAGTGGATCCATCTAAGGTACAAGCAATTCTTGATATGCCACCACCAAGGAATATTATTCAACTACGCTCTTTATGAGGATGATTACAATCCATTCGAAGATTCATTGCTCAAGTGGCGGATAAAATTTTACCATTTACACATCTCTTACACAAGAATGTTCCATTCAAGTGGGAGTATAAATGCGAAGCAACATTTGATCAGATAAAGCAGTATCTCATGAATCCACCAGTACAAGGTGCACCTCTCATATTGTATATTGCTACCACGAAAGTGTCTTTAGGAGCATTATTGGCACAAGAAGACAACTCAGGAAAAGAACGAGCCATTTATTACATCAGCCGAACCCTAACAAGTCACGAGCTAAATTATACCTTCATTGAAAAAGCTTGTTTAGCAGTGGTATTTACTTCTTAAAAATTATGACACATGTTAACTCATATAGTAAAGCTTGTGGCTAAGATTGACCCACTCAAATATCTTCTAAGTAAGGCAACCTTAACTGGTAGGTTGGCTAAATGGGTTATGATCCTAAGTGAGTTTGATATTCATTATGTGGATCGAAAAGCTATAAAGGGACAAGTAATTGCAGATCAATTACTAGAAGCATCAATACCAACAAAACACCCAATACATGTTGATTTTCCTGATGCCGACGTGTTCACAACAAATATCCAATAGTCATGGTCACTCTACTTTGATGGCTCTTACACTCAACATGGTTCAGGAGCAGGAATTATTTTTATTACACCTCAAGGACATACAATCCCAAAATCTTATAGGCTAATGTTTCCTTGCACAAACAACATAGCTGAGTATGAGGCATTGATAATCAACATAAGAATTGCAGTAGAATGGAAAATCATAGAACTTCAAGTTTTTGGTGATTCACAACTTGTTGTAAACCAAATCAATGATGAATATCACACTAAAGATGACAAGTTGGTACCTTACAAAAGAATGGTGGAAGATCTCAAGAAATAATTTGTTAATATCAAGTTCATATAGATTTTGTGCATTGATAATAAAGCAGCAGACGCTATGGCTACAATCGCCTCTCTACTCCAGTTGACAGAGAATCAAAAATGGTATGATTTCCTGGTGGAACAATTTTTTTCTCCCGCCCATGACAATCCTAAAACTCAAATCATTTGCCATCTGACGAGTTCTAACTCTTCCTTATATGGAAAAATTTACACTTACCTAAAAGATACTACTTTACCCTTAGGTTTGTCTAGGAATCAAAAATGAAATTTCATTCGTCAATCATCCCATTACACCTTAATTGTTGACGTCTTATATCGGCGTGGTCTGGATGGTACCCTCCTTAGATGTCTTGAACGCAATGAATCAGAAAAGGCCTTACAAGAGGTCCATGGTGGAATTTGTGGGATGCATTCAAGTGGACTAACCTTAGCAAAGAAACTTGTAAGATTAGGGTACTATTGGCCAACCATGGAAAAAGAATCATCCACCTTTGTGAAGAAATGTGTAAAATTTCAGATTCATGGGAATCTCATTCACGCTCCTGCTCAGGAATTACAACCCTTCACCACAACATGGCCTTTCACTCAATGGGGATTGCATTTGGTTGGAAAGATACATCCATCATCTTCAAATGGACATAAATTTAACATTACGGCCACTGAGTATTTCACTAAATGGATTGAAGCTATTCCTCTGAAAACTATTACAGGAAAACAAATCTCTTCATTCATCTTGAATTATATCATTTGCAGATATGGCATTCCTAATTCCATTATCATAGACAATGGTAGACCCTTTAAAAATCAGGATGTTGAGGAACTATGTGAAAGATTTCACATCCAACATAGGTTCTCTACACCTTATTATCCACAAGGGAATGGTCAAGCCGAAGCTTCAAACAAAACAATTCTAAATATTTTGAAGAAAACAGTGAATGAAGCAAGTTGTGATTGGCATGTCCAATTGAATCCAGCATTATGGGCCTACAGAATGAGCATTCACACACCAACAGGAGCTACTCCTTATGCACTGGTCTATGGAGCAGAGGCTATTCTACCACTAGAAATTGAGATTCCTTCACTTCGAGTATCACTCAAATTGTTAATCAATGATGAAGACTACAGAGTATCGAGGTCTCAAGAGCTATAACTGCTTGATGAACGACGTCAAATTGTGGCTAATCACTTGAAGGGATATCAATAAATTATGTCCCGTAGCTACAATCATAGTCAAACCACAAAATTTTCAAGTGGGTGATTTGGTTCTCAGAGAAAACCCTCAAAATCAACAAGATCGGGAAAAGAAAGGCAAGTTCGAACCTAATTGGCTGGGCCCATTCGTTATCATTGCAACATACGGATCAGGGGCATATTAGTTATCCACAGCAGAAGAGGACCCGTTTGAAGATCCAACCAACAACATTCATCTGAAGAGGTTCTACACTTGAGAAAATATCAAAAACAATATTAAAAATAAAACTAAAAAAATTGCCTTGATGAAAACCTGGCAAACAGGCATTGTTTGTGATTTTATTTGGCTTTCTCATCTATTAGGATTCATTCTGCATATCCGTCATTTTATAGGCATCACACACACACCTCACCATCGCATTCGCATTGCATCATTTCCTTGGAACGACAAGGATCTCATCATGGCTTGATGATTTGAGGGTTATCCATCACAATAGTTGTGTCTAGCAAGAGTCAGAGTACAAGGTCACTAAGGGGTAGTTCGATTCTTGAAGCTTTTCTAGCAGGTAGTTGGTAGCATGTGTCTTGAATCAGGATATCGAAAACAATAGTCTTGACCAATTAAAATGAGCTTACATGACTATTTTGGCAGATGTTTAAAATAAATTGGATGATCTTAATTTGAATAAAATGAATGATAAACTTAAAGCAATAAGTTACAAATTGTTGTTTTGATATTTGATGACATCATATCTTTGGAGTGGTTCAATGATGTACTAAACTAGAATCACAAGGAAGAAGTATGATTTTTCTTTGCTTTCTATCTGTAAGCTAATCATTAGTATTGTGCAAATTTGTCATGGGACATGCTCTACAATGTATCATTGATGACATTTCATAATTTTCATAGGAAAATAGTTAACTTTTGTCTGTTTATGCAAGCAATACTCAGGTCGTTTTGGTTCAATAATACCTCGATGCTTGTATTAACTTGCTACATAAAACATTATGAAAGCAGTACTCAGGTCATCATTGGTGCTAACATACCCTTTGATGCTTGTACTAACTTTCAACATATCAAAAGGCTCAATGATGACAACGAAACACAACAGGAAATGGAAAGAGGGAGAATGGTTCATTATTTCATTTAGGATTGCATAATTCATTATTACTTTTTAGGACTACATAATTCATTTGCATTTCAAGGGTCTTTTTAAATAGATTTTTGAGGGTTGACCACATTCTTGAATATCTTTTTCAGACAACGGTTGAGTAAGGCTGGACATTTGTTACATCTCATTTTCATTATCATTCACATTCATTTCACATCATTTTCCATTGCACTTGCATACTTACATCATCATTTCATTATCCTATTTATTATCATCCCATTTTATTCATCATGATCATTATCCATCATTAGACATCATATGCATGGTCATTATTTTAATCATTCGTTAATCATTTATATACATTTGCATATTTCACATGCATTCATAAATAAAATTGCATCTATTTCATTCTTTTCACATCATCACTTGGATTATCATGTTCATTTACATCATATATCATAAGTTCATTACATAAGTGAATTTCCATTACATCATTATTATCATTCACATTACATCATAAATCATATTCTCTCATTTCATCTAAAGAATTTACATCTTGCATCATACATTCATTACATACATCATGAAGAAAAAATCTTTTAGATCATATCATCATTGCATCATCATACACAACATAGCATATAAAAGTAAAAACATGCATCCATAACATGTGCATAAATCATCCATAACATGTGCATAATCAAATCACCACTGCATCTCATAGATTTCATCAAAACAAATTTCCAGGAATACAAGGATATCAAATTATTCAAAAAGATATATTGAATACAATGGCATAAATGTGTACAAAAATGCTCATCACTGAGGGGCATCTGGCTATGGAACATGATTGCTGCTGCCTTCGAAGGTAGTAGGTCTCGACGGATCTCTGCTCCTAGAAGCTCTGATCTCTTGTCTGACCGATTGACCCACACTCCTAGTCGCACTCCTAGACCGACTGTGTGAATCGGTCTGAGTCCGAGTACCTAACTATGTAAATGTTATCTACCACTCAGGTGGCACTGCCTCAAAATACCTCGTCCTATAATACTCAACCTCCCGAGTAGTTTTTAGCCCCTCTGCTACAACCTCTCCAATAGAGGTGCTCTCAACTAATCTCAGCAGTCTCTCAGCTACCCCCTCAGCCTATATGCATTGCTCTATAAAGTTGTCTCTCTCAGCTGCAAGCTGAGCTATCTATGAGTTAGGAGGTAGTGGATGTGCGGTCTATGCCTGCAACTGACTAATGGTCACCTGTGCCTATGATAACTGAATCCGAAGAGTCTGAACCTTAGCCTGCAAAGCATCCACCTGTCCCTATGATGGAGCCCTGATAGTAATCTGTGGAGCTGAAGTACTGGGCTAACCCACCACTCTAGATGTATGTGGCCTTGTGTTGAAGGGAAAATCAAAGAAAAATATCTGCCTCCCACCACCCCCATCATCCCCGTCATTCCCACTATCTGAGTCATCTGACTCCTCATCCATCTCCTCCTCTGAGCTCTCGTCATCCACATCCATAGCCACCCCGCCGATATCCTCGGCCTGATCTGCCTATACCCCTCCCTGTGCTGGTACCTGTGCATGACCCTGTGTCTACACTGCTGCTGGAGGTCCCTGGGGCTGCTGTCACCCCCCCTATTCAACTACCCCTCCCATCAATGGGGCAACCTCCTCTAGAGTGGTAAATCGTGGGAAGGGATGTGTGTAAAAATAGGCGGCATAATCATCCGCCATCCCTGCATCGATAACCTCTGGATGCATGGCCCATTGAGCTAGTTGTAATTCAAAGTACTCTGCCCTAGCTGCCTCAATGGTCACAAATGGACCCCACTCTGGTACATCCTCTTGGCGTCTGGCATAATGTGCCACACCCTATGGCATCATCTGAACCAATCCTAGCTGTCTCAGCACTCTCGTCACCAAAAACCACTTGATGATAAAAGGGGTCCTCCTAAGCAAGTATCTGGATCTGGTCATGTAGGATAGCTCTATATCATCGGCCTCCCATGGGTCGCAGTCCATATATGGTCGCTAGATGATAGTATCTAAATCATCAAGTACACACCGCCATTACTCTAATTTTCCCAAACTCGATTGGACAAGGGGCCCTGTATATGCATAAACATATGGAAATCCAATGGGGCGATCTCTCCAAACAATGGGGCGTGTAATCGTGAATTGTTCCCATGCGAATATCTATAAAAGAGTCACCCCGCATGAGAGACTCTTCCCATTGGTGTACACAACTTGATGAAGATCATGGTATGGATGGGCAAGCATGCATGACCCCCATGCATATCTGGTGCAGTGGAGAAGCATGTCCTCCAAAATCCTACCCCACCCAACTGATAGTCCCTTTGCCCTATGATTAGGACAAAGGAAACCACCGATCATACCTACTAAAACCGAAGGTAGTGGGGCATATCTCTCTGTCATCTCCTTCCAGGGAAGCTCATATCTAGAGACATGAGGATCCTGGAAGACCCGTCTCAAAGCATCGGTCCCTCTGATCTCCTTGTGATCATAAATCACAAGCTCTCCAACCACAAGAATACCCAGAATCTTGTAAACATCCTTCGGATTCACTGTGATCTCTCATGTCGGCAAATGGAAGGTGTTGTGCTCGCTGTGCCACCTCTCTGCTAAGGTAGTCAACAGTGCCCTATTGACCCGATACTATGGGATACTCAACAAAGCTCTCAAACCACATTGATCTATCACTCCTAAATCCTCATGAGACAGTCAGGGAATCATCTCCCACGTCTGCGAAAATCTCTCTCTAATCTGGAGGAGGTTAAATTCCTCCTTTACAGTATCATCAAGAAATCATGCAAATCAATCAACAATGGATATCATCAATCAATCAATACATCAAGCAAGTTCAAATCAATTTCTATTTGTTTTTCATATCACATGGAAACAAATTTAATAGTAATCATGACTCAATATCTATCTATTTGACTTTCAATCGGGAAATTAAATCTATCATTTCTATTTGTTTTCATATTGCATGGAAGAAAATTTGTCAGACCTATTTGTTCTTCAAGCATGAAGACAAATTTATCAAATATAATCATTGATGATATTCAAAAGCATAAAATATGTTGTCTAATCTAGCAACAATCATCAAGTATGCATCAATTTTTTCTTCACAAATTGAAATTCAGCAAAAATCCATGGATGCCCCAAAACAGTCAATCAATGCGCTAAAACCATGGATGCGCTAAAATAGTCTATGGATGCGCGATTTCATGAATGCGCTATTTTATCAAGCAAATGCGCTAAAATAGTTCACCTACACGCAACTATTTTGCACCTATACGCGACTGTTTTGCACCTATGCGCCACTTTAGATGCGTTGATTTATCTAATCTATGTGCTAAACTACAACTCGTATGCGCTAAAACAGAATTTGAAAAATAAAAATAAAATTAAAAAGCATTCGAAAATCATTAAAAATTTCACGGAGAGGTTTTCATCGACTTACTGGAGGTCCATACGTAGGTGGTCTCTAATGACGACGACCTTGCTCGAATTTGTGGTGCTCATAAGGGATCAGCATCGCTAATATCTCTCTCAGAGCTCCAAAATTCTCAAAGGTTACTGTTCAAATGAAAGTGACTTCTCACCTTTTTCACCTTTTAAAGGGGTAAAAATGACATATTATCTTTATTTTTACTATGCAAAGTGCTATTTCAAGAGTTAGATAGCCAAATTTTCTCCGAAATCATCTGAAAATCTTCCAAATCAGCCTCATTATCATTCTCATCATGCGATTTATCTCTCGAGGGGGCATATAGCATCATCAGTAAATTTTTCAAAATCAGGGGCAAATTCTTTGAAGCAATGCATAAAACACATCACTTCAAAGAGGGGCAAAATGTACACATCTAAAAATGGTCACGGTTAACCAAACTTGTTAATTAATTAAATATGAAATATTTAATTAATATTCTTAAGTCATCTACATATAAATAAATTTAATTATTTATTTATATTGTTCATTTTCTAATTCTTCTAATTTAATTAAATAAATAAATTTATTTAATTAATGCTACCTTCCTCTTAATTAATTAAATAGATTTCACAATTTATTTATATTAATTATCACAAGTTTAAATTCTAAATTTAAATAATATTCTTCATTTCATATTTAATTAAATAATTTCAATATTTAATTAAAATATTTTCTAAATTCTTCACTCTTTAAATATTTTCAAATATTTAATTAAAAAGCTTTTTCTCTTCTCACATAATAAATATTTTCAATATTTAATTAAAGGATTTTCATTTCTCACACATAATTAAATATTTATTTATTTAATTTATGAGAGACACCTTTCATTTGTCTCTTCATTTTCCATCCGTCTCTTAAACTTCCATCTTCTTTTCGAATTCTCGATCTCTCACCATTCATTTTAACACGTTTGAACTCAACCGTCGATCTTGGCCAATTGAATTCTTGCCTTCAAAAATCTATAAATACAACCCTCTTATGAGTTGAAAAGGACCTCGAATCCTAGATTTTCATGCGTAGTTATTATAGTCGCATTGTAGCATTTTCAGCATTTAATTAGCATTTCAATTTTATAGCTCAAAGCATATTAGCAATGCACATGCATTTTCATTAATCTCATTCTCTCAAGCTACCATTCTACAAGCTATTGTTTAAAACAACTGAGGGCAAGCATCTTGAAACGAATCCTTGGAGATAGAGGACAATGGGATGAATTTGAAGGAGTTGCTTGTGTTTAGAGTTTTCATTTTTCTTTCTTTAATTTGGTTTCTTTAATCTAATATTTCATTGGTGTATTAGTTTAGATCTATTTTGATTTGCACATTCTAACGTATACACCTACATCCCTTCAAAATTTCACCCAAGGACTCATGACAGAAGAGACACAATGCCCTCCCACTCTATCATGTATTGTCACTAGTGATGAGGCCCTCCATCATCCTACACCTATCCCTCCCATCACCATTCCTAACACCGTCCAAACGGTTGAGCCGGTCAAACCCATCGAATCCATTAAATCCCCATCTTCTACTACTAGATCCACCCAATCCATTGAAGACATCTAATCCTCTCCTCCTAGTCCTAATATTCACAAAATTCAATCCAATGACCTCCATGAATCTTCCATCCTCCTATCTCCCCCAATTGAGGAGTCCCTCCAACACTCTTCCATCATCATACATCCTCCACAAGATGATTCATCCCAAGAGATTGATCCAAAGCATACAAGCATATACCCTCCTCCAAATCAAGATCCTACCATCCCATCCACTACATCCCAAGATCATAATCCCCCATCCATCCCATCTCATGATTCCTATCCTCAACCAATTCATGATCCTATCCTCCCATCCACCCCATCTCAAGAACACGCTAGCTCATCCACTCCATCCCTTGATCCCCTTTGCATTCAAGATCCAATCACTCCATCTCATGAGCCCTTATCATCCACTGCCATAAATCCAGATCCCATCATACTCCCCAATTCCTCTCTTGATCCCTTATCACTCATTCCTTTTGATGTGGCTATCCCCTCATCTCCATTGCATGATCCGTCATCGCCCATCCCAACGCCACTATTGTATCACCTTGGTCACATTACACTTATCCTCAGTGGCCTTCTTATAGAAGAAAAACAATGCGTATGCACCACCCTACCTCTTCCACCTACTAATGTGCTTGCATCATGCTTCCAAGAGAATAAGCATCCTACCATAAACTGCATGCTAAAAAAAATGAACTATCAAGGAAAAGGTACATGCCTTCATGAGTAAGGTACTTTCGAGCCCATCCAAGTCAAAGAACATCCAGGCACATATGGTCTTGTATATATCTCCCAAAATGCGCACTCTAAAAATTTTGGTACAACCTCCATACATCCTAAACGATCCTCTTCTAAAGGCACAAGAGGTACTTTCCATCGTTATACCAAGTCATTTTCCGCCACCCCCCCTACTCCATCATATTACCTAAAAACAACCATCCATCTTCCTCCCTCATCCTCTCAATCCATTTTGGGTCCTTATGTCCCTCCATCCATCATTGCTCATCCTCCATCTACTATGGGTTCTTATAGCCCTCCATCAAACCCCACACATCTTCCATATACACAGTCCTTTTTGGGTCCTTATATCCAAAAATCACCCCCTCCATATTACCCTATTCATCCTTTCATTCATCCATCACCTCTCCCTCGTACACAACATAAAAATCCTACCTTCATAACTCCTAATCAGGGTCAACAAAGGCACATACCTACACATTCTCCATCTACACATAATCCCTATAAACCTACCTCCATCGCTCCACATCATCCATCTCCTCACATATATCCCCTTCCTACTAAAAGAACTTTGGATGCCAAAGAAAAAATGTATAGATCCAAACATCCACATGTATCTAAATCTCCTCATGTCCTCTTCAAAAGACATGTTGAAGAAAAGAAAAATCAAGTCCAAAATCCAAATCAATCCAAAAGGCCACAAAGGCCCACCAAAGAAAAAATAAAACCCATGTGGATACCGAAGAAAAAAGGTGTCATACCTTCAATTTAAAAGTCCATAACGACATCCAAAAGTTTATATTCCCCCACAAAATAATTCACCTCCTCCATCTCCTAAATCTATTTTGGGTCCCTACATCCCAAAAATCACTATCCCAACTCCTCCATTATCGCCACCCTCTCCATCTATTCCTCCACCTATCTTTTCACATCCACCACATGTGCCAATGTTGGTCCTGAACACCTTCCCCTATCAGACATCCAATCCATCATTCCATCCATACACTTTTCAACACCCCATCCAATCCCGTTGATTCATCCTCTTGCATAATCCATCTCTTCTACTAAGGTTATACCAACATCCACTGGTCACTTGACACATGGGCTCTTATTACCTCATATGGAACTTGATGCTTGAGCCCTTCATCCATCTCCTAATCAAATATACTCCACATCCACATAGCCATATCCCTTTATCCATCTTCATCCACATCCTAGTCCAAAAAATACAAAAAAAAGATAAAAAGAGAAAAAAAAGAAGAAGAAGAAGAGAGAAAATTAGAAAAATACAAAAAAAAATATAGTAAAGAGAAAATCATTCATCCAATGGTGAAAAATTGGAAAAAAATCACCTTGGATAAGTACCATGATGAAAACCTAGCAAACAGGCATCATGCATAAATTCCCCATCTAGTCTCCTTCCATGATTGGGGGCAACATCCACTTACGCATTCATTTCCTCCATCTCCTACATCTGCCTATCTTCCACATCCTATCCATCCTAGCCCATTTATCCCACTCCCTCAATCTTCCTTGCGATCTTGATAAATATAGAGGAAAAACTATATGCATGCTTTGGACACCTCTTGGCATATATTCCCCCCATCCATACATTATCATATTCCTTATCCACCTCTCTCTATCTTCCATTATCCGTGCATCCTACCCACCTCTCTCTATCTTCCATTGTCCATGCATCCTATCCACCTCTATCTATCTTCCATTTCCCATCTCACTCCCTTATCCACCCATCTTTCTATCCCTCTTTCCTCGTCATGCATGACACATCTAGAGTGGGGGCATCTCCTTATTTTCATATGGGTCCTTGGAGACATCATCCATCCATTCCGCCAAGTAATCCTCTCCATCTCCCCATGTTGCCCATCCTTACCTCCCCATCAATTTATCCATCCAATCATCCCTTCCATCTACCAAATCCTTATCTTCCTATACTCTCATCCACTAGTCCTTTTTGTCCTTTCATCCTTATCTACTCCATTCCTCTATCCTATTATCCTAGCCTTACATCTTTCTAATATCCTCTCAATATTCATCACTCATCTATCCATAATCTATCCACCTATCCTCACATCTTCTTATCCATCCATCCCTTTCCCTCTATTTTCCTCCTATCTCATCATCCCTTGTCATTGGTATCTCGCTATAGGCTACCCCCATGCACTCCAATTCCATTCAAATCCTAATTCATCCCTCCTATCTATTTCCTACATCCTCCTCCTATCCTATTACTCTTGATCATTCATCTATACATCCTCTCATCCTCCTAATTCATCTTCTAATAATCTAGATCACTATCCCATCCTTGAGCTTCGCATAACCCACATCCTACACATACCCACCATCCCATCCACATGGCCTATCCTAGCTCATCATATCACTATTCTTCATGTGTCCTCTCATCATGGTCATATCATTGTTTGTATTTGGTCTTGTGTCAATCTACGTCGCCCCTGTGCTTTCACGTAGGCAAGGTCGATCATTTGATCCACCCTCGGGGCTCTGTCTTTTGTCTATCTTGTCATCCTCCATCATCTATCTTTGGCCTTATATTGAAATATGTCGCCCTTGTGCTCTCTCGTAGGAAATGCTACATAATTTTGTCTACCACTTGGGTATCTTTCATGTCTTTCACTATCCACCATTGGTCTTCATTTTCCTCTTTCTTCTTTTATCCCTGGTACTTTATCGAACTATGAGGGCTTTGTGCTTTCATGTAGGCAAGGTTGATCCTTGATCAACCCTCGAGTCCCTAGGTCTTTAGGGTTTTTTTTTCTTGTGCCTTATCATCATGTTGTCTCATCATCTTTTCGTTTCATCAAGTATGTCCTTATCCTAGCTAGTGCATACAAACAAAGGTCATTAGTATCATGCGATCCAATCGGTTTCCGGTATCCTGTGTCATGTTGATCAACCCATATATCCTCCATCTTTGGTCTCAACATGATGTATCCTTCCTAACATACCGCATTAACCCCATCCATCCTCTTGATCCTATGTCAAAGGACATTTGAAATTGATTCTGATCTTTTGATGCTTTTGAATTTTGTTTATCATTTGAGCTCCCTATCATCACTTTTCATGGTCGCCTTGATCCATCATATCATGGTGTGCTTTGACTAATAAACATAGGGGCACATATTGATCTTTTTTATGTTTCTATCTTCTTGGTTGTCCCACGTAGTACCCACCAAGACCCCCATGGTCTTGTGTTACGTTGGGACATCCTTTTGCGCTTGTAGTTATTCCAATACTTGGCCCAACCAATTTCATCATGACTTTGGGGTGTTGGGATAGCCTTCTTGTTTGTTGTGTTTGTTTTATGCATTATACACTAATCCGTCTTGGTTTACATACCCTGACGCCCGGTGCCTTATGCTATAGCAAAAATCAGTGCTCTAAGGATGGAAAATTGCATTAGGATTGTATTTCATTTTCCATTCCATCATTTTTCACATCTCCCCCATCCTCATCCATTCAAATAATCTAATCACACTCTTGGTCTTAGCCTTGTTACAAGCCTTGATCCCATCATCCTCCTCATAATCATATTCATCCTTGGGATGTATCTTTTCCTATCCTTTTGTGTTGTTTTGGGATGTATCATTCCCTCATCAACAATACTATCATCATCATCAGCGTGATGTATCCTTCCCTATCCTTGTGTTGTTTTGGGATGTATCCTTCCCTCATCAACAACACTCTCATCGGGATGAATCCTTCCCTATCCTTTCGTATTTTTTTGGTATGTATCCTTCCCTCACTAACAACAATCATCCTCATCCTCATCAGGATATATCCTTCCCTATCCTTTTATTGTTTTGGGATGTATCATGTCCTTATCAAAAACACTCCATCAACCATCCGCCCAACCTGGCTTATAGCTTGACTAAGGCAACATCATATTTGTCCTTGAATCCATTTGTGCTCACCTTTAACTCCCATTTGTTATCCATCACTTTACATCATCATTTTCATATCCCCTTTCATCATCTCATCTCTCATCATAACTTTCATCTTGTCAAAACTTTCCTGATTCTGGGACTTTCTCTTTCTTCTCTCTCTCTCTCTCTCTCTCTCTCCTTCATCACTCTCTCCCCCCTTTTTTTTCAGGTTGGGGTGGACCTTCCCCTGTAGCAGGGCATACTCACCCTTGCAATGAGGTGGACCAACCCCCGGCTGGGGCAGACCCACCCCTGTAGCAGGGTGGACCCACCCATAGCCGGAGGCGGCTCCTTCGGCCAGTGGTGGCATCGCCACCGTTGGCCGCGGGGCGGACCTGCCCTTCTCTAGGGTGGACCTGCCCTTTTTCAAGGTCGACCTACCCCATGCCGGGGTGGACCAGCCCTTTTTCGAGGCAGATTTGTCCTTCTGTAGTGGGGCAAATCCACCCCTCTCCAGGAAAACAACCTTTTTTTTTCCTTCCCAGGGCTGCCATTTGCAAACCATGCATTAGATCGACTTCATTCAAAAGGAAAAATTTCTTTTTTTTGAGCTCTTTCCAACCATACCTTTCATTTCTTCCTATCGAGAAGTCATCTGGGACCCCTCTCTTTTCCCTCCCTTTTTAAGGGGTATTTTTTTACTTCTTATTTACCTTTTTTTCCTCGAACTAATCCCTTCCCTTCCCAGGGCCACCATTTGCAAACCATTTTTCCATTTGAATTCATTCAAAAGACAAACTTGCCTAACTTTTCACGCTCTTTCCAACCATACCCTCTATTTCTTCTTGTCGAGAGGTCACTCGGGACCCCTCTGTTTTCCCCCGTCACCCTCTCGAGGGGCCATACCCTTCCCATTTTTCTATTTTCCCTACCATATTCATTCCCTTGGAGGATTGGATAATTTTCATCCATTCCCCCGCTAATTGGACAACTCAAGTCCTGCTCCCCACGCCGGGGCATCATTTTCTGGTTACTTCCTCTATAGAGTCATCTGCATTTTCGTTTCTTTGAAGCACGATTATTCTAATGGTACTTCGAAGAGGGGGAAAATGTAGACATCTAAATTTGATCACTTCCACATGATCAAAATCATCTACTCTATTCATGTATTTCATTAATTGTGATTAAATAATTTATTTAATCATTATTTCATTTTCTGCCTAAGGTTCCTAAAGTATGTAATTGAATAATTAAATACTTTACCTTACACCTTTTCTTCTCTAAATTAAATAAATAATAAAATTTGTTTAATTTAGTCATTTGACCTTAAAACTAATTTTTAATTCATCTTTTTCTCTCTCCTTGTCACATTCTCCATAATCCTCTTTTAATCTAGATTAAATTAATTAATCCACGATTATTATGTGCACCACTTAATCAAGATTAGTGTCACATCCTCCATAATCTCCCACTTGCCTCTAATATCTCATTACTTATCCTAATCTTGTGTTTGCACAACCTTAATCAAGGTCATTAGCCTAATCAATACCTTGGTCAACTCTCCCCATCCCCCAAGGAATTTTTAATTCCTTTTTATTCACCCAAGGCTCTTCTCTTTCCCATGCAAGTTCTAGAAGGCTTGACTTGTCACTTTACATGTGCCTAGGACTTCTAGAACCTTGGACTTGTCACATCATTCACATGTTGAAAATTCCCACCTTTTTGGAAACCCTCTCTTATCCACTAGATTCTTCCAATCATTGTGAATTTTTATTTCACTTTTATTCCTCCAAGGAATCTTCTCATCGCCCAAGGTACCTACAAGGTACTTGTCCTTCATCCACATCATGTACCTCTCTTCCACCTCATTTCCACATCACCCCGCCCTAGGCCATCTCACATTCCACATGTCAAGATGTGAGGGCTTGTGAGTCCTCAACTCACCATAGTCCTTCATCTTGGCTTTGTTGGATCAATCTCAACCATTGAATTCTCTAGAGAATTCAAATTATCTTATAAATACCCCCTCATTTCTCTCATTTTAGAGGATAAATATTTTTCTATCCAAACTCTTGCAAAATTACCATTTGAGCTCTCATCCATCATAGCATTTAGCATTCCACCCATCTTGCATTTCACTTTGCACATTCAATTTATCTTGTCATCCAAAGAGCACACAAGTCTTCAAGGATCAAAGGGCCAACCAAGGAAGGAGCAACATGAAGGTATAACCAATTTTAATCATTTTTCATCTTGCTTTCATGTTTACCTTTCCTTAGGCTAATCATCGAGGTGCCATATTTTATGTTAGTTCTTTTCATTGCATCATTAGTTGTTTAGCATCATCTCATAATAGGAACTTAGTATTTTAGGAGATCATAGAAAGCAACCATGAAATGAGAAAATAATAAGCATAATTAGGTCTAAGAAAATATGGGGAGCTAAACATTGTATGAAATTGTCATGGGTGACAATTTATAATACTACAATAACTTATATGATTATGTCTATAGATGTAATCACTTTTATACTTTGAGAAAATAGATAATAGTTTCATCTAAAATTCCTTTGATGAAATATATTCTTAATTTAATTTAATAAACTTAGTTATAGGTTTGAAAAAAATTTATAAGTAGAGATATATAATATTTTTGAAGAGATTTGTTTTAATATTTTTTTTAATACCAATCTTCTACCTTAAGGGAAAGGTTTTTATGATACAAGCACGCTTGAAAGAGGTTATTTATTTACTTTGATTTATAAAAATTCTTAAGTTGCAATCTCATCTTTCATTGGATCTAAAGTAGGGACCTCATAATATCCTTGTAGTGAAGCTTGATTCACCATCTTGATACCACTCTAAGTTGAAGTTGCTCATTATAATTTTTTTCATTTTATATTGTTTGTGATTTTGGGACCTAGGAGGGATACCTTTAGAAAATTGAGGGACTATATAATAAATAAAAAATAAAAAATAATAAGGTAAGAATATGTTATAATTTAGGTGGTTATTAGTTTGTTGGGAATTAGAACCCTAGCATGTGCAATAGTAAAATATAAATTATTTAGTTTATTGTAGTTCATCTATAATTGGAAATGAAAGAACACTCTGAAGGATTTTCTATTAAATATATAGCTAGCACATTAAGGTTTGAAATTGAGATACTCAATAAGAAAAAAATTAAACTATGGAAGTTAAAGATGAAGGGTCTTCTAGTGGAAAGAGATTAGAAGACTTGGTATCTTCTTTAACCAAACCTTTTGGAATGTATGATGAAATCTAGGTAAAACAAGATAAGAAAGCTAGAAGTATAATTTGGTTATGCCTATCTATGTTTTGTTGATGCTAAAAAATTATTGTGGAAGAAGTTAGGTACAAAATATTATAGTGAGTCTTATTAAATAAACTGTTTTGAAAAATAAGTTATACTCTTTAAAAATGAGGAGGGATATTTTGTAGGTGATCATTTAAATAAAATTAATAGAAGTTTTAGTCAACTTGCACTAGTAGGAGCTAATATGGTTGAAGAGAACAAAAGAATTGTATTACTTTATTCCTTACCATATTCATGGGAAAACCTAAGTATGTCCATAAATAGTAATGTTGTGTTATTGAACCCAAAAAATATTGTTGATATTTTGTTAAGCGAGGAAATTAAGAAAAGGTCTATGGATGTTAACTCTTTTTATGCCTTAGTTGTTAGAGGAAAGTGTAAAGAGAAGGAAGGTATGAATAAAGCTTGAGATAAGAAGTCTTAGTGTAAGGACATGTCTAAATATCATAGTAATTCTAAAGTAAAATGTTTGAGTTATGGTAAGAAGGATCACATAAAGGAGTGTAATTCTAAGAGTAAGTATGATTTATTTGATAGGTTCTCTAATAAAGATAAGTATAGTAGTGGTGCATTATTGGTTATGATTCCTAGTTGATTAACTTCTTATTTTCATATGACACCATATAGGGAGTGATACTCCAAGTATACCAAGTTTAATGAAGGTTAGGTGTTCATCCATGTTAGTAACTCCATAAATATAGTTCTATAGGGAAAGGTTAAATTTTCCTTGATGGATAGTAGATTAAGGAAGCTCTCATATGTTTTACACATGTTCTTTATGTTTGGGTAGAAACCTTATTCTATGTTTAAAATGGTTGAGTTATGAATTCATATCAAATTTATTGAAATAGGTTATAGATAAGCAAGATGAAATTTAATGTTTACAAAAGTGGTACAACATGCTATTTTATATAGGATGGATGCATCAACATTATCTAGTTGTGATAATTTAACATCTAAATCATTGTTACTATGGTGTATTAGGTTGGGTCATTTGAGTGAAAAAGGTCTAACAACTTTGGTAAGAAAATATATATTGGAAGATATAGTTGATTTCTTTTAAGATTGAATTTTGTGAGCATTGTGTAGATGAAAATAGAATAACTTTCTTTAACTATGAAATCACTATGGTAGAGGATATTTTGGAGATGATACACAATGATGTTTTTGTCCAATGGATATCCCATATATTGGACTGTATTTGTACTATTTTCATTCACTAATGATTACTCTAAGTTCCCAAGTATATTTTCTTAGGAGGAAGTCTAAGGTGTTTCTCAAGTTTAAAGAGTTTAGATCTCGTATTGAGAATCATACACATAAGAAAACAAAGATACCAAGAATAAATAATGGTAGTGAATTTTATGGCAATTTTTCCATTCAAATCCCTAATTGGGCATCCACCCTCTAGAAGGCCTAGATTACCTCTAGCTACTCCATTAAAATTTAGCTTTAGAACTAGATGGGTGGTGCTTCCAATCTTATCTTGTCTCTACTAGCTTTCCCACAATCAACTCTTAAGACCCCATGAACAAAGGCACAAGTAATATTTAAGTAAGAAAAAGCTATTTTATATTAATTATCTTAATATGCAATAACATAAACCCATTAGTATAATATCTTTAAAATAAATTTAAAACCCATTGAGAGATATGAGTTTCAAGGTGTTTATATTCAATTTGTAATATAGATTAAATAATCACCTAAAAATTGATATTTCTTATTGTCTTTTAAGTAGAAATATTTAATATATTCATACTAGCTTATTAATTTATTAGATTTAAAATATATCTCATTAGTTAACTTATTTTACTGATTTTTTCATATCAACCCACTCTCACAAAATCTTAATTACTATTATTATTAAAATTGTACCTCTTAACCTAATCAATTACTATTATTATTAAAATTGTACCTCTTAACCTAATGAATTGATATATAGAAAATATCCCACCTTTCTTGATAGCTATGGCATATGGATTCCCTTTTAACCTGTATTTGTTATCTTTATTCTACTTTGACATTACTAAGTTACAAAGTGAATACTCTATTAGGCTAAACATATAAAGTACGTGTGATTATGGACAAACTTAAAAGTAGAGAATTGCATGAAGTGGGCAATTAAAAAATGAATTTGGATAGACCATTCTTTACAGAGAAAGACAAGTAGATTTATGTCCCAAGCCAATGACATCTATGGCCACCCTATCATGTGACCTCTACTTGGAACCATCACAATCAAAGGCAAACTCCATGTTCCACAATACAAGGAAACTTACCTACTTTTCTGGGGTGTGAGGGAAGCTGGACTGTCTGTCATGAAGGTGGATTGTACGAGGTTTGACAAATGCAATTCTTACCTGCTCTCATTGTGGAGGAAGAAAAACTACAGTCCAGCCATGGCGGAATTTACAAGGTTTAACAACGTTGTGGACAAGAAAACAACGTTTAACACTACAACTTATGGAAGACAAGGACTCGCCACCAAGAACTGTGTAAAATCAAGGGACCATCCATTAAAAGAAACCCATCAAGAAAAAGATGGTACAATTGCATTTTCACACGTTACTTCTTTTAGAGGCTTCTTCCCATTGGAACGTGAAATGGGTTTGTTAAGCAGGTTAAGAAATCATGGAGGGGGGGTAATTGACAAACAGCGTTGCTTGTTGTATTGGTGTAATTAGAAATAAGACAATTTTAGTTTTGATTATTAAATGTGCTTATTGGGCTACAAAGTATGGTTTGATTATAAGAAAAAAATAATATCAGTATTTTAGAATTTGGTTTAAGTAAATAGTCAAAAGGGAGTTCAGATTGTATGAGAAATTATAAAGCATGAAGTAGGATGGAAGAAAAAAGGTATGTCTATTTTGAAGGTTGAAGAAGTTGGAGATGTTTGAGAGAATGATAAGAAGAGGTTTTGGAGTTGTTAGATTTGGATTTGGAAACTTTCTTTTTGTAATAGTTTAGTTGTGTATGAGAACATGCACAATTATGTTTATCTTGTCATGATATGTTCAATGACCTTTGATAGCTGGTAGAGTTCAAACTCTCATAGCTATGTCTTTTGCAACTACTAGAGATTAGTTATGACCTACAATTATATATATATATATGTGAGAAAATAGACATAAAAGTTGAAACCTGATTAGTTGAAGATAGATAAGACATGACAATCTCTTTTTGATGAAGTATTGATTTCATCTTTGATGTTGACTTGGTAATATTTTTTGATGAATAATTAAAATCTAGAATCTAGATATGAAATAGTGATCATAATATTGTCATGAAATTATTTAGAGATTGTTGCTATTGTGGAGAGGGTCACATTGTAGTGCATAGTCCTAGACTTGAACACTCCATGAGGCATAGTTTTCTATTCATATGATCTTCAAAAATCTATACACCACAACCTCTTGACCTATGTTTTTAAAATGACTTTGTTAAAGAGAATCTAGTGGGGTTTTATTTCAAGATGAGAGGAAAATTCATAAGGATGTCTTATTGAGGAGTAAATATCTTAGAATAATGTACAAGTTCATAATCACACCAAGCATGTGATGAAGATGCAAACTCTAATATGTAAATGTAGAAATGTAATGCTTAGATACACATTTTAGCCTTATACTGCTTTTGATTTAATTTATCTTGTAACTTCATTTTATTATATCATGATTGCTAATGCCTTAAGAATATCTACATATATTTTCTTAGCCACTTGGTTTGATATTTTTGACATATACTTCAGTAGATTAAGGACTATTTTCTAGAAAGGTTAGTTATGGAGGGAGAAATTTGGATTTTGAGTTAGGTGGAGTAGGTCATGCCAGACAAACTAATCATAAGTAGGAAAAGGTTAGAAATTATGGTTAATCTAAACCAAGGGGATCAATAGTGATGGTTGGTTGTTGAATTTTTTGGCTAAGATTTATTACACCAAATAAGTTGAGTTGAGGACTATAAATATGTATTTACAATATCGGTTTGGATTGATATAAAATAAAAGTGTTAAATTGCGCAGTATGCACTTTTATCTCTTAGTATGTGTGTGATAGTGTGAGGACTATGAGAAGATCAAAGTACTTGTAGATTGGATCAACTAAGATAATATAAAAATAAAGGGTAGATTGTAGGTTTAGGTCACACTCATTGTCACCTATCATAATATGCCCCCAAAATTTAAAATTCTAATCATCTTAGTGCATAATTTCAAAAATTACATTTTTTGCATTACTAGGGTAATGCTTTATTTGCCTTCATTTTGGTGCATATTGTCATATTAATGTTGTATTCAAAATATTTTAAAAATATCTTGATTATTTTTGCTTCATTTATAAAAGGGTACATTTTTCTATTAGTGTTAATGTGATTTTATATTTTATGAAAGTTATTATTACTAAAATATAAAGTGACTTCAAAAACTTAAAACCCCCTTTACCTTCTAAATTACAAACTACTTTTGAAACTCTAAAACTATTTTTACATAGAAAGGTGTAAATTTCTTGTGTTATTTGAACCCTAGATGTAGTTTATTGTGAAACCACCCCAGAAATTTGAAGTCACTTGGTACCCAAAACTTGTTGAGGTCAAAAATTTCAAAAAACATGTGAATTTATGTACCCAAACTTGGCAAGGTCATAACTTTCACCCTGTTGGTCAGATTGGAGACCTCTCTACCTCATTGGAAGGGTATTGAAGAGATATAATTTTATTCATTTACATAAAATGCCTTTGGCTATTCAATTTAAGGGACCGATGATAGTTTCGACCCCAAATTCTACTTCGAAGACCTCCAATAATGTGATTTAGTAAAACATAGAAAAAATAAATTAATTTTCAATATTTTTAATCTTTTTTGTGCCAACAAATCCAAAGTGCTCTAGATCATTCCTACCCTCTTAAGATGAAATTGACCCCATTGCATTAATTCTCTACAATATATGAGGAAAACATGTGTCGAATTTCTCTTTGGTAAACCACTTACTTTGGTGAGGGAGTTGTCTTACCTGAACCACTCGATAAAGAGTAACCTATGCGTTTCTCAATATTTTTTCATGAACATCAACAATAAGATCATTCACCATTAGAATAATAGTCTTCAGATTCAATTCAATAGTCTACATTCTGATGTAGGAGCATCCAAGGTGAAATTGCAATCTTGTATCACCAAAAATATTGTTATTTTAATTTGTTTATTTTCAATAAGGGCTTAGGGGTTAGGGGAATAAATATTTTAATTTGCAACTGATAGGGAGGGTTGGAGGAATCACTCCATGATTCTTGCTCTAGGTCTTACTTGGAAGACCCCTATGGTGTCTCACTTCACCACCTTAACCTATAGGCCCTACCTCTTGACTAGGCTCCCCTGGTTCTCCTTGCCAACCCAAAGACTAATACATATTCTTCCAACCAAGTCAACCTTGGTGCTTTCTTTGCAATTCTTCCCTTAGCGCTTAATCCACCCTAAAGGCTAACCTACTCCCAATACTAGATCTCAGCTTTGCAGGGGTGTGGAGATGTTTCTAATAGGTTCACACCATCACATTATGGTTCTAGAGGGTCCACCTTACTTCATTTTCCCATCGCTTCTACCAAACCCTCATTTAGGGTTAACAAGGCTACTAGCCCTAGGAGCCCCAATTAGCCCTCCTTCACCAAGAGAACAAGATAGTACTCCAAAATATTCCAAAGAACACAAAATCTTTCTGTGGGGTTCCTGGTCCTCATGCCTACCACTTGAAGATTTTAATGGTCTTAACCCTCAATTGTCTGTACACAGGTTGGACCTTCAATTTAGCAAATTTGGTCTTTTTGAGCCCTTTCCCTGACCACATAGCAGGCTGTCATGAGTTTTTCTCACCAAATTTATTGATGAAGCTTCCTCCTTCATGCTAAGTCTTTTCAAGGCATCTAGTTGCCTTGTCCACACTGTGACTTGACAGGGAATGATCACCCCTGCAAATCAAGTGCCATGCACTCCATGTCTTCCCTAGTCAGACACTGCCTGGCTCGCCTAGGAGAAGACTTCCATGGTGTTTCCTGAACTGTTAAAAACTACTACACCTACCATATATACAATCATGGAGTCTAGTCACAATTCCCAAGAGGTCGTACATTATGTACAGAGGGAATGTGATCTAAACCTCCATTTTCAACTAACTAACTGTTAGATCAGCAATTGTGAAAGAGAACAAAAATATCTACAAACAGAACTTGAAACCGAATTAGGAATCTAAGCTACTAACACACAATGCTTAGTTAGCACTCACATTACATACTACACCACCTACAAAATCAAATTCTATCCATTAAACCTCTATCTTGAACCAAAACCAGAAATTCACATTAAGAACTCATTGTTTTTACTTTGAATTCAAAACCTCAAATCAATGTAAAATCTCCCAACCTCATTTTCATGTCGAGGTCACCTTTATATAGGGTCACTAAAGTAGTTAAGCTTAGCCTTAACCCTTCCTTAGCCGCTTGTGACTTCCTTTAGCCTTATTTAAAAATTTAGGAAACTAACACCTAAATAGGTCTAAAATGGTCTTAAGCCTTTCTTGTAGCCCAGAACCTCAACCTATCAAATGGTCAACATGACCTAAAAACTCAATGTATGATCACCAAAATTCCACTAAGGCACAAACATGAAGGAACAAGATTATGAAGATAAGTTGTCCTAGACAAATTGGCCAAGCATGACCTTCTAGACAACCTTCCTTAGGTGAACTATGGGGTGCTCCTGCACCATTCTCCTCCTCTGCATAGACATCAAGGAATGTGGGGAGAGATCAGAGATGGATCAACACCCTACTTCTTGAGCTGAGCTTCATCCACCCATGTAGCCTCCAAGTCTGGTTTGTCCCTTCATTTGATGAGATGTTCCATGTATTCCTTATGTCGGGTAGACTTCTTCACCCTTGACTCTAAGAGCCTCTCTACTTGTAGCTTGTCCCTAGTAGGTAAGGTTATGTTACTCACATCCTTCAAGACCTCCATACTGGTTTGTTCCACATCAGTGATCGATCCTTTATACCTGATCAAGTCAGCTACATTGAACACTGGTGAAATACCTAAATCTACAGGTAGCTCCACCTTGTATGCATTCTTTCCATATATGGCTAACACCTTACATGGTCCCTCTCTCTTGATTTGCAACTTAGTTGATGTTCCCTTCTGTAATCTGGATTTTTTGAGGTGGACCATGACATAGTCTCCTACTATAAATTGTAGATCCTTCCTAGATAAATCCAACTTATCTTTTAGCTTTTGAGTAGCCTCGGTGACTGTCTTCTTCACCTACTCCTGAATCTCCTTCATGGTCTGAGAGAAATCCTCTGCATGTCCACTCCTATGCTCCATAGCTCCTAGATCTCTGAGCTCACACACACCTCTTGGGTGCATTCCATACACTATTTCAAAAGGACTCTTCCCTGTGGTCCTATTTACACTGTCATTGTATGCATGTTCTTCTTGTGAGATGACTAAATCCCATGTCTGTCCATACTCCTTGGTTAGGCATTTGAGAAGATTACCTAACACTCTATTAACCACCTCTGTTTTTCCATCGGTCTGAGGATGGTAAGCTGATCCAAAAGACAGGTTGGTACCTAATCTGCTCCATAGAGTCTTCCAAAAATGACTCATGAACTTCACATCCCTGTCTAAGACAATGCTCAAAGGAAATCCATGGATCCTTACAATTTCCTTGAAGAAAAGGTGATCAATATAGCTAGCATCATGGGTGGTCTTGTAAGGGATAAAGTGACTCATCTTACTGAATCTATCTACCACCACATAGACACTATCAAACCCTGTCTTAGTCTTAGGGAGTCCTACAACAAAGTCCATGCTGACACACTCCCATGGTCTATTAGGAATGGGCAGGGGTTGATATAAACCTGCATTACTAGCTCCACATACCTCCTGACATCCCTTGACAACTTAGGCCAATAGTAGAACCTTTGCACTAGTTCCATTGTCTTTTTGATGCCAAAATGTTCACTAAGACTACCATTGTGCTTCTCCTAGATGAGGTTCTCTCTCATTGATCCTCTTGGAACACATAACTGATTCCCCTTGAATAAAAATCCACTTTTCAATGTATACTTTGAGTATTGACTATGAAAGTGATTCTCAAAGTTAGAACATACCTTGTAGGCCTCCAAGAAGTCTTCATCTTCCCCATAGAGATCCTTGAAACTTTCTATCCCAATGCTCTTTATCTGTATCTCTTGCACTGTCGGCAATCTCCTACTTAGTGCATCTTCTACCTTGTTCAACTATCCCTTCTTGTGCTTGATGGTGAAAGTGAAAGCTTGGATGTATTCCATCCATTTCAAATGTCTATTGCTCAACTTCTCTTGAGTGTTGATATAGCTAAGTGCTTGATTGTCAGTAAAGACTACAAAATATTTAGGTAAAAGATAATGCCTCCACTTCCTAAGTGACTAAACTAAAGCATAAAGTTCTAGGTCATAGGTAGAATACTTCTTCTTAGCTTTGTTGAGATTTTCACTAAAGAAAGCTATAGGCCTGCCTTCTTGGCTTAGCACTCCTCCTACTGCAAGTCCACTGGCATCACATTCCACTATAAACAACTTATCAAAACTAGGTAACAAAAGAATAGGTTGAGTTGCCACTTCTTGTTCCAGCTACTCAAAACCCTTCTTAGCTTCTTGAGTCCACTTGAACTTAGTCTTTAAGCCACCTTTGATTGTATCAAGGACTGGTGCACATATGCCACTAAATTTCCTTATGAATTTCCTATAAAATTGAGCCAATCCATGAAAACTTCTTACCTCTATCCTTGTGGTTGGTGTAGGCCAATTTAGGATAGCTTCCACCTTGCTTGGATCCATGGGATACTACAAACCCCAAATACACAAGCTCCTATTTGAAAAACTCACATTTCTCTAGGTTGATGGCTAACTTCTCTTCTTGCAATCTTCTAAGAACCAACTCCACATGATTTAGATGTTCTTCTACTATCTTGCTAAAGATGAGTATATCATCAAGATATACCACCACAAATATCCCTGTAAAGTCTTTGAGCACTTCATTCATGAGCCTCATGAATGTGCTAGGGGAATTAGAGAGGACAAATGGCATAACTCTCCACTCATACAACCCATTAGTTGTCTTAAATGTTTTCTTCCACTCATCTCCATCCTTGATTCTGATCTGATGGTATCCACTCTTGAGATCCAACTTGGTGAAGTACTGAGCTCCTTCAAGACAATCCATCAAGTCCTCAATCCTAGGAATAGGGAACCTATGCCTGATTGTGATTTTATTTATAGCTCTAGAATCAATGCATAATCTCCACTTACCACCTTTATTGGTTGCTAAGACCACTAGTACTGCACATGGGCTGATGCTCTTCCTAATCAATCCTTGATCTAACAACTCCTGCACTTGTCTAGCTACCTCTAGATTCTGATCCGGTGTAAGCTTATAAGCTGATTTGTTTGGAAATGAGGCTCCTGGTATGAAGTCAATCTGATGACTAATGGCTCTCTTTGGAGGTAAGGTTGCAGGTGTACCATCACTAACTATGTCCTTGAACTGTTCTAAAAACTTCTGGACTGCTTCCAGTATGACTATTTTCTTGGTCTTGTCTTCTTCTTTGGGTTGCACCATGATCACATATCCTTCACCACCTTGATATAGGGTGTTAATGAACTCTTTTCCACTGCTTAATAAAACATTAGGTGTCTTTGACTGTCCTTCTTCCTCATCTAACAGTGATTGCAACTTGAATGTCTTTCCATCTTTCTTAAAAGAAATGGTGTTCTCTTTCCCATAATATATGGCACCTCTGTCATACTGCCATGGTTTTCCCAATAGTAGATGGCATGCATCCATGGGTAACACATCACAAATCAACTTATCCTTGTACCCTCCAATGGAGAACTCCACCATTGTTTGCTCATTGACAAGAACACTCTGCCCTTTGTTCAACCATGTTACTTTGTAAGGGTTAGTATGGGGTACTTTCTCCAATTTCAACTTCCTTATTGCCTCTTCAGAGATTATGTTATCGGTAGACCCTGAGTCCACTATAACCTTACACACCTTTCCAAGGATTTTTCACCTTACCCTGAATAAGGCTCTCCTTTGCTTTGGCTCTTCCTTGACCGGTTGTCTACTCAAAACTCTTCTAAACATTAGGTTCTCCCCCATTTCTGATTCAATGTGATTAACCTTAGGTGATTTGGTACTCATGATGTCCTCTTGAGCATATGCCACTCTCTTCTCAGTATTTGATGAAGTTGCTCTCTCCGGGCACCTATAAGTTGGATGTCCTATTTGACCACAATTATAACACTTCATACTAGCAAAGTATGAGTTGATTCTTCCTGCTTCTCTTCCTCTATTTTATCCTCCTTGGTATCCTCTACCTCTTCCATAACTTCCTCTAGAAGGTGTTTCACTTCCATGCTCTGTGAGTTTGGATTCTCCTTGGTTTCTTTGTTCAGTTCCTCTACCTTGATAGCCACCTCTATGTCCTCTTTGATCTCTGCCTTTGCCTCTATTCTTAGAAGCCTGATCTTGTTTTCTCTTGCTTCTTTCCTCAATCTTAATAGCTAATTGGTAACACTGGTGTACTATCTTGGGGCTTAGAAGAGTCATTTCCTCTTGAATGTTCCACTTCAAGCCGTTAAGATATCTACCCACCTTGAGACTTTCATCTTCTGAAACATTAGACCTCATACAAAGTTTTTGAAACTCCTTAGTGTAGGTGTTCACATCTTGGTCTCTTTGTCTCAAGATTTGTCTCTTCTTATGCAACTGAATCTCATAATCATCTAGCATGTATGCTTCTCTCACTTTTACAACCATACCCTTCCAAGTTGAAATAGGCCTCTTTCCTTCCTTTTCCCTCTCTGTCTGAATGAATTTCCACCATGTCAAGGTAGATCCTCTCAATCTTGATTTGGCCACCTTCACCTTCTGTGCTTCAGTGACTCCATCACACTCAAAGTGGTTTTCCATGCCTTCTATCCAATCCATGACTAGATCAACTTCCAATTTGCCACTAAACAATGGTATGCCTTCAAGAGCTTTTCCACTCAAAGATTTCAATGCCTTCAAAAATGGTTCTTCTTGCAGAACAGGGTCAAGTTCAGGGGTATTGTCTTCCTTTGCATCCTCTTCACTCTTTGGTACCCTGCCTTCCAATCTATCATTGACCTCATCGGCCTTGGTCTACACATTACTCAGTGCTTGCTCAAGTTGAGCTAGTCTTTCCCTCAATATCCTATTGTCTTCCTCCTAATCTTCGACCTTCTTTGCCAACTCAATGTTTTTCACCATGGTTGTTGAACCACTAGATTCAAGGTCTGACATACAAGATTCTATCCCAAATATTTTACTGCTCTGATACCAATATGATAGGGGGGGTTGGAGGAATCACTCCATGATTCCTACTCTAGGTCTTACTTGGAAGACCCCTATGGTGTCTCACTTCACCACCTCAACCTATAGGCCCTACCTCTTGACTAAGATCTCCTAGTTCTCCTTGAAAACCATACTACCAATACATATTATTCCAACCAAGTCAACCTTGGTGCTTTCTTTGCAATTCTTCCCTTAGCCCTTAATCCACCCTAAAGGCTAACCTACTCGCAATACTAGATCTCAGCTTTGCAGGGGTGTGGAGATGTTTCTAATAGGTTCACACCATCACATTATGGTTCTAGAGGGTCCACCTTACTTCATTTTCCCATCGCTTCTACCAAACCCTCATTTAGGGTTAAGAAGGCTACTAGCCCTAGGAGCCCCAATTAGCCCTCCTTCTCTAAGAGAAAAAGATAGTACTCCAAAATCTTTCTTTGGGGTTCCTGGTTCTCATGCCTACCACTTGAAGATTTTAATGGTTTTAACCCTCAACTGTTCGTACACAGGTTGGACCTTCAATTTAGCAAATTTGGCCTTTTTGAGCCCTTTCCCTAACCACACAATAGACTGTCATGAGTTTCTCTCACAAAATTGATTGATGAAGCTTCCTCCTTCATGCTAAGTATTTGCAAGGCATTTGGTTTCCCTCTCCACACCATGACTTGACAGGGAATGATCACCCCTACAAATCAAGTGCCATGGACTCCATGTCTTCCCTAGTCGAACACTGCCTGGCTCGCCTAGGAGAAGACTTCCATGGTGTTTCTTGAACTTTTAAAAACTACTACACCTACCATATATACAATCATGGAGTCTAGTCACAATTCCCAAGAGGTCATACATTATGTACAGAGGGAATGTGATCTAAACCTCCATTTTCAACTAACTAACTGTCAGATCAACAACTGTGAAAGAGAACAAAACTATCTACAAACAGAACTTGAAACCGAATTAGGAATCTAAGCTACTAACACACAATGCTTAGTTAGAACTCACATTACATCCTACACCACCTACAAAATCAAATTCAGTCCATTAAACCTCTGTCTTGAACCAAAACCAGAAATTCACATTAAGAACTCACTATTTTTACTTTGAATTCAAAATCTCAAATCAATGTCAAAGCTCCCAACCTCATTTTCATGTCGAGGTCACCTTTATATAGGGTCACTAAAGTAGTTAAGCTCGGCCTTAACCCTTCCTTAGCTGCTTGTGACTTCCTTTAGCCTTATTTAAAAATTTAGGAAACTAACACCTAAATAGGTCTAAAATGGTCTTAAGCCTTTCTTGTAGCCCAGAACCTCAACCTATCAAATGGTCAACATGACCTAACAACTCAATGTATGATCACCAAAATTCCAGTAAGGCACAAACATGAAGGAACAAGATTATGAAGATAAGTTGTCCTAGACAAATTGGCCAAGCATGACCTTCTAGACAATGTTCCTTAGGTGAACTATGGGGTGCTCCTGCACCAACAACTTTGTAATTTCTCTTGGGATAAAATTTTAATTGTAATTTTGGTGGGAATTATGCATTTATGAATATTTCTAAGGAAAGATTAGGAAAATACTCCTCTTGGGCATCCCATTCTTGGTGGGGACCACTTGGGGTGCATGTGCTTGCATGTTCAAGTTCATGGTATGCATGCATTTGCATTTTTGTGCCACAAGCTTTGCATGTTGTTGCATGTCCATATTTAGAGTTGTTGGGGCCAACAGGAGTCAAAGAAGGTGTCATAATTGACCAAGGTGATTGGCCAAAATTTAGGCACCCATGTGAAGGTTATGAATGTAAGGAATTATTTTATATTTTATTTTCTTATCTCTCCTCAAATTGGGCACTGGAATTCAAGATGGTTATTGGAGGTTGTTTTAGAAAACCAATGGCGGTTTCTACTCACATAATTTATATATAATGATGCTTGCTCATTTGGAGATGGGGCTTTTGGAGAAGTTGTGATTGCATAAGTAGATGCTACCAGAATGAAGCTGAGAAGTTAAGTTGAATTTTTTTGTATGTGTGAAGCCCATGTTGTAAGGGGGCATATGAGCTCCATGTTTATGTAATTCATTTTCAAGTTTTGAACATAATACATACTACAGATTTCCCTTCCATATATGGAGTCTTATGTTAATTTGTTAGCTTCTTGCATAGTGTTTTATGTGTTTTTGTTTTTATATTTGAAAGGGAGAGTATCCCTTTTCATCACATTTTCTCAAAAAAATTGAAGTATCCAATAAAGGTGGAAAATATGTTGTAATAACTCAACTTTGAAAATAGGATGAAGCCCCAAAAATGGAGGAATACTAAGTTTAAATGTTCATTCTCACCAATCTTCTTTAGAATAGTATATGAATCACACTAAAGAGGACAAAGCTTATTGTGTGTTCCCTAAAGTCTTTCCATTTGAATATGAAGCCACACTTTGTCACCAATTTAAAAGTGATGAGGTATACAATGCTTGTCTTGTCACTCCTTGCACTTCTTATTGGTTTGTTGTAATATTTCATGAGCTTGCTACTAAATAGGGCATATTTTTTCAACAAACTTAGAGTCTTTATCCATGTCCTTCTCTACATGTGTTAATGTTTCACTTGTCATGGATAGAAGAGCAACATCCAAAGGAGCCAATGGTTGGTATCCCAAGTAGACCTCAAATGGATTGTTCCTATAAAACTATGTACTACATGATTGTAACTATGTTGCACATATGAAAGACTCTCATCTCATGTTTAAGGATTCTTAGAGTGATACATTCATTGAATGTGAATAATCATGTGATTACCCACTTCAATCTAACCATCTGTCTGCAAATAAAAGTGTCATAACCCTCTTCCTTGGAACCTTTGCAAAAATATTTTAAATTAATTTAATATAACAAGGTTTGAAATAATAATTATTTTTATTTTATTAAGAATAATTTATGAAGTTAGAACTAAAGGAAAAATAAAATAAAATCTTTAGAAATATCAAATATATATTTTGATAAATAAATAAATAAAATTTATGATGCAAAATTTATTTAATATGGAAGAAAAGAAAAGACACTTGGCAATATATAAATCTTGAGAGGATAGAAATAAATAAATTTTTCCATATTTATCTATTTCATCTTTCTATTTTCTCTTCTAGTCAACTCCTCTTCTCTCATCAATTAACTCCATCTCATTTTAGAATCTAAATCTTTCGTTATCAATTAACTACTCTCCCTTTTAGAAACTTCTTTCATGTGCATCATTATTCATCATTTTAATTTGAATAATTCATTATTATCCTTTCATGAGTTAAAAAGGGAACTTTCCCACTCTCTCCTCCAATCTTTCCCATCGATTTTGCTATCAAATATCAACTATTGATCGAACATTCATCTCCTATAAATACAACCCTTCATCATCTTTCAAAGCAAGCACAAAAACTTTGAAATCTTGCACATTGGAATTGTTCATGCAATTCTAAGAGCAACAATAGCTACTTGAAAAGTGAGGTAGAGGATAAGGAAGAGAAAGAGTAGGCTTCAGTTGAGAGAAGAATGAGGAAGATTCAAGCAAAGTGAAAGATGGGTTAAAGATCAAAGTGTGGTTCAACAGAAAAGGATATTTCAATATTTCTTTCTCGAGTATGTTATCATCTCTCTTTTTGTAGGAAAAAAAATCTATAAATAAATAAATAAATAAAATTTATGATGCAAAATTTATTTAATTTGGAAGAAAATAAAAGATGCTTGGAAATATAAATCTTGAGAGGATAAAAACAAATAAATTTTTATTAAGACTTTCCATATTTATCTATTTCATCTTTCTATTTTCTCTTACAGTCAACTCCTCTTCTCTCATAAGTTAGCTTCATCTCATTTTAGAATCTAAATCTTCCTTCATCAATTAACTACTTTCTCTTTTAGAGAATTCTTTCATCATAATCAGTTAACTAAGCATGAATTAGGAAGCTTCATGTGCATCATTATCCTTCATTTTAATTTGAATAATTTATTATTATCTTTTCATGAGTTAAAAAGGCAACTTTCCCACTCTCTCCTCCAATCTTTCCCAATGATCTTGCTATCAGATCCTAACTATTTATCAAAAACTCATCTCCTATAAATACAACCCTTAATCATTGTATCCTAACTATCAATCGAACATTCATCTCCTATAAATACAACCCTTCATCATCTTTCAAAGAAAGTACAAAACTTTGAAATCTTGCAGTTATTATCATCTTAAGCACATTGGAATTGTGCATGCAATTCTAAGAGCATCAATAACTACTTGAAAATTGAGGTGGAGGATAAGAAAGAGAAAGAGGAGAATTCAGTTGAGAGAAGAATGAAGAAGACTCAAGCAAAGTGAAAGAGGGGTTAAAGATCAAAGTGTGGTTGAACAAGAAGGAGATTTCAATTTTTCTTTCTCGGATATGTTATGATCTCTCTTTTTGTAGGAAAAAAATCCATATTTTTCTATGAGATCTCAACATTTTAATTTACATTGAAGAAAAATATACCTTTATTAGCCTCATTTGAATTTTATTTTTTCTCAATCTATTTTCAATATCTTCTTGTGTATTTTTTAAAATAAAAAATTTCAATTCTAAGAGAATTTGTAAAAAAACAAAATATTGATTTTGTTTCTACTCAATTTAAATTAATATCCTTTTATTATTTTTATTTTTTATTAGATCTCATATTTAAATTTTTATTTTTAAAATAAAATATCTTCTTAATATATATATATATTTAGATTTATATATTATATATTTACATTATTAATATTATTAATATTATATATAAAATATGTTCATAATATTATCTAATATTAAATAAATAAATAAATATATATAAATATATATTAAGGCTAGTGTCTTTATGTAAGTCATGACCTAGCATAAATAAGTTGTGACCTCTTATAGAGGCTATACAACTTAGATACAATAAAATTTTATAATAAGAAAATATAATAATTAATTAATATTTAATATTTTAATTTACACACACATATATATATATATAGAAGTAATTTCTTAAATGTTTATTAAAAGCTATTTTAAATTTTATACCATAACTAAAATATATATTTGAATTAAATACATGTGAAATATATTGAATTTAAGTTATTCAATTGATATAAAGGATGGTAAAACATTCCAAGAAAAATATTTAAAAATATATATCACTCACTTAAAAATTTTAAGATAGAGTTGAAAAGGATTTAAATGAATAAGATATTTAGAATAAATTTTCATTTTCCAATTCCACTTGTAATTAATCTTGGATAGCATTTTAGATACATATATATATTGTTAATAATAGAGTTTTGATTTATTTACTAAAAAAACTTTAAATCAATTATTAAATTAGAAGGTTTTTATAAAACCAAATCCCCTCTAAGATTTAAAACAATAAATCAAATATTTTATCGTTTTGGGGTTGCATAATTAGTTTCGCTATATTGATTTTCCCTTTTGATCTTTATTAAAATTATTTATTTTATATTATCTTGAATCTTCTTTTACCATTTTAGTTAGATTTTGTTGTTACATGTAGCTAATTTAAAAAAGAAAAAAAAAGAGAGGAAGTAATTCTAAATGATTAATATTACTTAGTGATCAAATTAGTATTAATTTAATTAAATTTTATTCTTTTCAAAGGGATTAATTTAGTATTTTTTTAATAATTTATAGTCTTAATGTATAATTTCTTAGTGAACAAGTTTGTGTTTGGTGCAGGGGCACTAGAGCCAATGTGTGTAATGAGGTCTTAAGTTAGGATTTTGGGATGTTGGGGCTATTTTGTGTTGAATAAGGTCTATCCATACTATTTTAATGTAATTGAGTCATTTTATAGGTTATTAGGTGGTCTAGGTGGTAAAAGTGCAAATATTACAAAACTTGTAAAATGTTGTCAATCAAAAATAGTAAAAAGTGCAAAACTAGAATGTGAAGAGTCAAGTAGTTAGAAGGTTGGTTTAATTCAATTGTAGTCATTTGGTATGGGGTGGAAAACCTTTAAAATGGTGGAAAACCTTGAGGAAGAGGTTGGAGGATTGTAATAAAGGAAAATCAATAAAGAAACCTTGTTTTTATATGCAAGATTTTGAGTTTTTACTAGTAAAACTGTGTTGCAGAGCAATGTACAACCTTGTACAGTCATATTCTTGAGGGTAAGTCATTGGAATTGGTAAATATATGAGTCTATATCATTTTCCAATTGCTTTTTGTTGAATTTCATTGTGAAACAAGAAAGTTATGGCATTTCTTTGAAAACTTGTCCAAAAATTTTGTGTAGGGAACCCATGGGCAATCAACATTGCATAATTTTGATTTTATCTAGTAAAATCACTCCAAACTTGGTAGAATGACAGTATTTGGGATGGTATTTTATATTATGTAAGTTTCAAGAGTCAAAGAGAGGGTTTATATGGGTTTGTATGATGCCTTAGATGGGAAAATTGTAGGTTTTGAATGAAGATTGGCGGTTTAAAGTAGAAAATAAGAGAAATCCTTGAGGGAAACAATGTTTTATGGTCTTTTTAGTTTGTGCAATTATTTTTCAAGGTGTTTGATTCATTGGATGAGTTTGGAGAAGTTTGGAAATAGCCTTTTGAATAAACCCCCAAGTAAATGCCAAGGAAAGAGGGTTTCATGGTTAAGTGTTTTGGAAAGTGAGTATGTGTAGATAAATTGGAAAATTAGGTGTTTTGATGTCTATTTAGTGCTGACCCATAGATTTTTTAAGTAGGAAGTGAGTAAAAAGTGGTGACCCTTTGTAAAAATGGCCTAAATCATGACCTAGGACAACATATAAGGCATGGTTTCAAGTTGATGTTCTAAAAGAGTTGCATGAGGTGTTGAGGTATGTAATAGTTTTCCTTGATGGGTCTCTGAAACTATGAGGAGTTGGTTGGTTGAGAGAGTTTGATGTGAGTTAGGGTGAAAAATCAAGGTCTGCCAACCTACTAGTGAAGGGGTGAGTTTGTGTAGAGAATAGCCTTTGTGAGGGTTTGAATTTTCAAAACCCCATTGAATTCAATTGGTTTGGGGTTGATTTATTTAGAGTCCTCCTTGATTGCATGAGTGTTGACCAAAATTTATTTTCAAAAGAAGTAAATTAGTATTTACTTTCCAATAATTAACATTACCTTAAATTATTTGTTAAGTTAGGAGGATGTAATTCTCAAATGAATAATTTAATATTTATTTTAAATAACTAGTATTGTCTTATTTTATTTATTTTTGGAAAAGTAAATTAGTGTTAAAGAAATTTTAACATTAGTTAAATCTATTTTCAAAAGTAATTAGTATTAATTTTTTTTAAAATAGTTTAATTGCTTTTTTCATTGAAGTAATTTTATTTTCTTTAAGTTAACATGCAAATCAATTTATTTTCAAAAAATAGTATTTAGTTTAAAAATTAGCAATTTAAATTTTATTATTAGTAAAATCTATATTGCAATAGTAACTACCATTTAAGAATTTAGAAATAAGATAAGTCAAATTAATAATTAATTTTATTATCATTGTTAAAATGATAATAGTTTGCGAAATTAGTTTTTACATAATTAGAAGGTAATAGTATATTGTAGACCAACTAAAAATATAATTTTAAAAATAATTAGACTTAAAGAAAATTAAAGTTAAAGTCAAATTTAAAATGTATAAATAATATCTGAAGTATGGTTGGGCAAAAGCTAATTGCTAGATGAAATTCACCTATGTGTATATGATAGCATATGCAGTCATACCACATGGAGAAAAGAGCCGCAATGGAAGAGGTGGGACCCATGGCAATCGAAAAGGTTGCCGGACAGAAGGAAAGACATGATGGCCGAATGTCTCATC
This sequence comes from Sequoiadendron giganteum, assembly GCA_007115665.2. Taxonomy (NCBI): domain Eukaryota; kingdom Viridiplantae; phylum Streptophyta; class Pinopsida; order Cupressales; family Cupressaceae; genus Sequoiadendron; species Sequoiadendron giganteum. The sequence goes on from CM021101.1 coordinate 32,899,832, forward strand.
CCCCGTGCCATTTGTTGTCCTGTCGTTGGGAAATCATGTCAATGTCAAGAGTTTTTCAAAATAATCGTTCGGCGTGTATGGACAAAAAGCCAAAAACGTGGCCATATGAAACTATTATTAGCAAATAATAAAAGGGCCGACAAGGTCCCATTTTCGCCATTTTTGGACAGCGACAGTTTGGTGGATAGTGAGGGCAAGAGTAGCACCAGAGTAGCAGCCATACAGAGCTCCTTCAGGTATGTATATCTGCTCTATGTATGTGCCATCTTGCCATTATTCCATGAACAACAAAGAAATGAATTGGAATTTGTTGCTCCATTAAGGGTTTGTTATTTTCAATTGAGAGTTTTAGTTTTTTGTCTCCTCTCATCTGTGTTTTTAAAATTATGGGGTTGCCGAAGAATCTATTTAGTTGAAAGGGTTTTTTTCTATCGAGGGTTTTGAATTTTTTTGTTCGTTTCCTCCTCATTTGCTGGTTATCGAATTTTTCCCTTTCTAAATGAAAAAATCGACAACCCATTGTACAAATATGAGTGAAATTACTGAATAATGTTTGTAGAAAGCAGAATATGTGGGTTCTGCAATCAAATGCTATATTTTGAAAATCATGTAAAACCCACAATGTCGCCATTATTCGCATAGTTTTTCAGAATGGATAGAAAAGGGCATAACGTGGCATTCAAAATCATAATTGGGAAAAATAGGAAAAATCCCACATCCAATTCCATTTTTGCCACCGTTTTATACACTGTTATTTTGAAAAACACACCGTCTCCTAAAACTCGGACTATTGTAAAACCCACTGTTTCACTATGATGTCTCTTCATGTTATGTATGTATCCATGTAAGTTCATGTGTATGTTTTTCATGCATTTTTTCAATGTGCATAGGTGAATTTTTTCTAGCATTTTGCCAGCTCCTGCCCATTTGGCGAAAGCTAATTGGGAAATAGTCAAAAAGCCCACTGAACTACTCCACATTGTGTTTCCCAAATTTCAAATTAAAACATCTTGCAAAACCCTCTGCTTGCAACAAAATTACCCTTCACCTCGATGTCATATGTATTCTGCTCCAAATCCTCCATGTGCACTCCACGCTTCGGCTTATTTGGTTGGTATTCTCCTGAAAGTCATCCATGTTCTCTTAGACCTTCACCTTTCCCTTTCAACATGCACACAGGAAACAAAACAAATAGTATTTTTGCCTTGCTTTCTCTAAATAGAAAAGGTGCATGTCATTCCCTTCCACTTTTACTGTGCCACACAAAATAAATAGCAAAAATCCCACATCCAATCCCATTTTTTCCGCCATTTTATACACTATTTTTTTGGAAAACACACTATCTCCTAAAACTCGGACTATTGTAAAGCCCACTATTTCACTACGGCGTCTCCTCATGTTATGTGTGTATCCATGTACGTTCATCAATATGTTTTTCATGCATTTTTTCAATGTGCATAGGTGAATTTTGTCTAGCAACTAGCCAACTCCCGTCCATTTGGCAAAAGCTAATTGGGAAATAGCAAAAAGCCCACATCCAATCCCATTTTTGCTGGCATTTTATACACTATTGTTTTTGAAAACACAATGTCTCCTCAAATTCAGACTATTGTAAAACCCACTGATTCACTTCAACATCTCCTCATGTTATGTATGTATCCATGTATGTTCTTATGTATGTTCTTATGTATTTTTTCATGCATTTTTCAATGTACATAGGTGAATTTTGTCTAGGATTTAGTTGAAATGCTAGTCTGATAATGTTTTTTCTGTTGAGGGTTTTGAAAAACACACTATCTCCTAAAACTCATAATTGGTAACTGGCAAAAAGCCCACATCCAATCCCATTTTTCCGCCATTTTATACACTATTGTTTTGGAAAACACATTGTCTCCTAAAACTCAGACTATTGTAAAACCCACTGTTTCACTACGATGTCTCCTCATGTTATGTATGTATCCATGTATGTTCATGTGTATGTTTTTCATCCTTTTTTTCAATGTGCATAGGTGAATTTTTTCTAGGATTTTCAAATCAGCATATCCCATGTTATATACATATTTGAATTTATGCCTGAAACTAGCATATCATATGTTATATACGTATGTGAATTTTGTGTAGGAGTTAGCTTGCTCCCTCCTTAACTCCTAGAGAAAATTCAGTTATGTATATAACATAGGATATGCCCCCCATAACACATGGGAAAAAGAGTCGCGACGAAAGAGGTGGGACTGGTGAGGGAAAAGGTTGTCGAATGGGAAGGAAAGACTTGAGGGTGGGACGTCTCATCCCATGTGCCATTTTTTGTCCCATCAACGAGAAATCGTGTCAGCACCAACAGGTTTTCAAAGTAATTGTTTGGCGTGGATGGACAAAAAGCCAAAAACATGGCATTCAAAACCATTATTAGCAAATATCTTGTTCAATGACAATAGTTAGTGTTATGCACACAGTAAGAAGACAATGTATTGAATTTGAGCTTCATAATTTTTAACAACCCTTACTTTCAGCAAAACACTCTTCTTCGATATCTACCCAACACATTATTCACATAATAGTTGCATCATGGAGAACATGGTGGGTTGTGGCTCACTTATTATTTTATACAAGCTATGAGAAATGAATGTTTTGAAGTTCACATTGTACTTCTTTAACAACACCTAATTTGACTAAAAACACTCTTTTTCAATATCTGTCGATATGTTTCCAACACAAAATTTACATAACAGTAGCATCATGGAAAACACAGTGGGTTGTGGCTCGCTTCTTATTTTTTTCTATCTCCTTGTTTAAATGTAGATGGAAAGCTTAAGGTCTGAGTGCACGTGGAGGAGTTGGAGTAGAATACCGATGAAATGGAGGTGAGGGGTAATTTGAAATTTGGGAAACACAATGTGGAGTATTTCAGTTTCTTGAATGTCTTCCAAATCACACATTCCATTGTTGTGTTTAAATTTAATTCGATTGATAATAAAACTGCACAAAATAATTCTGAATTGGAAACACAGTGTTGGGTTTCAGTTATTTGAATCTCCTTGTTTTAATGTAGAGGGTTTTACAAGTTCTTTGTGTTTGAAATTTGGGAAACAGAATGTGGAGTATTTCAGTTGCTTGAATGTCTTCAAAATCACGCATTCCATTGTTATGTTTAAATTTTGTACCATTGAAAAAATAAACTGCAAAAAAAATTATGAATGGGAAATGCAGTGCTGGGTTTCAATAAAAAACCTGTACAAAATTATTCTTAATGGGAAACACAGTGCTAGGTTTCAATTATTTGAATCTCCTTGTTTAAATGTAATGGGTTGTCTCATGGCGGGTTTCTTGCTTCTTAACACCCATGGGTTTTCAACATGGAATCTTACTTGAATGTCTTCCAAATCACACATTCCATTGTTGTGTTTAAATTTTGCAACATTGAAAAACAAAAGTGCAGAAAAGAATTCTAAATGGAAAACACAGTGTTGGGTTTTAGTTATTTTAATCATCCAATTGAGATGTAAAGGGTCGTCTCATGCTAGGTTGTTTGGTTCAAAAAACCCATGGTTTTGTAAGATGGAATGTTACAAAAGGGTATGAAAGTTTTCCAAATCACACCTTCCATTGTTCTGTTTAAGTTTGAAGTATGTAACAGATTTCATGCTTCATAACACATTACATTTTTCAACCTCCACATCACAACATACCCTAGCCCTTTCTGGTTTTTAGATCAGTATATCTAGGTGTGCACATTCTATAGTGCATGTCAGAAAATACAATGTGTTTTGAAGCTTGCCTTCACTTCATTTTGTTTTGCAACAATTCATGTTGGAAAACCATTGGTGTTAAGAAAGAAGCAGCCCAAATAGTGTTGTAAAACCCTCTGCAACACTATTGGATAGTACGTGTCACCTTAATTTGGTTTGATTTCTCCTCCAACTTGTCCATGTGCATTGAAACGTTTAGCTTTCCCTTTCAATCTGCAGAGTGGAAAGAAATAGTATTTTCACCTTTCTTTCTTGAAACAGAAAAGGGCCAATACCTTTAACTATTGCCGAGAAAACATGTCAATGCTGGCGGGATTTCAAAATAATTTATCAACATGGACAAAAATCCTAAAACGTGGCATTCAAAACCATTATTAGAAAATAATAAAAAGGGTTGATGAAGTCCCATTTTCGCCATTTTTGGATGGTGACGTTTTGGTGGATAGTGAGGGCATGAGTAGTAGAAGAGTAGCAGCCATGTAGAGCTCCTTCAGGTATGTATATCTGCTCTGTGCATGTGCCATCTTGCCATTATTCAATGAACAATGAAGACAAGAACGACTATTTGTTGCTAGAAAACAATATTTTCACCTTTCTTTCTTGAAACAGAAAAGTCCCAAGAGTAGGAAACAAATAGTATTTTCATCTTTCTTTCTTGAAATAGAAAAGGCCCACGTCATTCCCTTCCACTTTTTCTATTCCAAACAAAAGAAACTTGTCCACAAAGTTAACCGACCCACTTTTTTTCCTAGCAACAAGCGGGAAAACCCACCTGACCATTGCCCGAACATTTTGTTCCATCTACCGGTTTTGTCTCAATCGCCATTCTGGTGGGCCCTGCACTATGACATCTCATCATGCTATGTATGTTTCCATGTATGTTCTCATGTATGTTTTTCATGTGCTTTTGAACAACTCTTTGCTACAGCCGAAATGTCATTTTGCTTTCTTTATCTGATTGGAACAAATTTTTATCACTATATGGGTTGCTTGTTTTTGAACACCTTGTATCGACACAATGTGTAGATAATGCAAGCATTTATTTGGTTGAATTAGATGAGGAAAATGAAATCCCATTTTGATCTCATGTTACATGAATAGGCACTTTTTGTTTATGAGTTAGATTTCTCTTGATTGGAACAAATTTATTGCTCTCATTATTTGCACAGTTGGAAAACACATTGCCTCCTCTCTATTGCAAAGGGTTTTACAATACTATTTGGGTTGCTTGTTTCTCCTAAGGAGCCAGCTAAATCCTAGACAAAATTCACCTATGTACATCGAAAAACAAATGAAAAACATACATGGATACATACATAACATGAGGAGATGTCATAGTTGGAAAACACACTGCCTCCTCTCTATCATAGAGGGTTTTACAATACTATTTTGGTTGCTTGTTTGTTAAGGAGCCAGATAACTCCTAGACATACAATTACACCTATGTACATCGAAAAATGGATGAAAAACATACATGGATACATACACAACATGAGGAGACATCATAGTTGGAAAACACACTGTCTCCTCTTTGTTGCAGAGGGTTTTACAACACTATTTGGGTTGTTTGTTTCTTAACACCTTATATGGGGACATTGTATTTTCTAACACTGCAAATAGTGCGAGCATTTATTTGGTTGAATCAGATGATGAAAATGAAATGCCATTTTTATCTCATGTTACATACATAGGTGCTTTTTGTTCATGAGTTAGCTTTCTCCTAATTCCTGATTGGAAGAAATGAATTTATCCAACAGAATGAACGTTCATTGCTTCATAGTTCTAGCAGAATAGAAAAATGGCACATATAATTGCTGATATATATACTAGTGTTAGCAATAGGTTAAATTGGAAATTAAATTCCCAATGTGCAGTTTAATATGTTCGTTGGAGAAATTTTGAAGAAATACAATTATTTCTAGTACCAATTGTCTTTAATTTTCCAATTTAATCTATCGCTAACACTTGTCTTTCTTCCAGGTGGTTTATATAGGCCACGAAAGAAGATTTAACAAAACAAGGGCAGGTGAATTGACAAGGATGCTTCAGGAAATGTGAACCTTCTACAGTAAATACAGGTGATTCTGGCTTCCATAGCTTGAATCGCAAGTGTAGTGGATGCATAGTAATGTTAATAATAATAAATTTAAGAACATAAATTGACATTTTATTGTAAACTATATCTTAATAGGGTTAGTATAAAGTAGAATTCTATAGCATATAAACAAAAGTTCAACAAGGTTTTGTTGTAAAATGATTTATTGAAAAAATATTCCTCAGAAGATTAAAAAAAATAGCACACCTACCAGTTGAACAAGGCTTTAGAATAATAAGTTTCTATAGGATACCTACTAGAGTTGAACAAGGATTTAGAATAATAAGTCTCTATAGCATACCTACCAGATTTGAATAAGGCTTTAGAATAATAAGTTTCTATAGCATACCTACTAGAGCTAAACAAGGGTTTCTTTGTTGCAGAGTTTATTTTAGTAAAACATATTTTATAACAGCATAAAGAAAAAAAAATCCATCGCATTATCTATCAATTGAACGAAGGTTTCCATAGCTGAGTAACTTTATTTTCCATAAATTTGATCTTGGTCTAACAACTTACAAGTTACTAAAGAGTATTCAGTCCACTACTAAAGGGCTGCTAAATTAAATAAAGTTTAGAACATATGAATATTAAACTCATATATTCAAAGCGAAGCCAAATTTAATAGCTTTGGCTAGTTGTCAGCGGAAGGTCCCTACTAGAACAGACACATTTGTCTCTTCATTAAGATGAAAGTTTTGTATGAAGTTTCCTAACTATATAAGTCATCATCATCTTTATTATCTGTTATAGAAAATATATGTGAAGCCCCAATAGGAGTACCAACAAGTCTGTTTGGAGATCAAAACTCAGAACCAAAGCCTCGAGATTGTTGTAGTGTTTGTGCAAAGGCTTGATACTTCCAAATATCAACATCACTGATAGTTCTTCAGGAATATTTCATAGACTCCTCAAAATGAGCAGCTTTTATTTCAGCTACCTCATTCCTATCATCCTCATCCATTGCCTTAGGATTCTTGGCTCTTTTTCGTTCACGTTGAATTTCCTGAAAGTGTTGGGGGAGAGGTTATGGTAAAATTAAAATGCATGCTAGTATGATGAATTGAAATAACAAGCTACAAGTTGAAGTAAGTTCAATAGGTAGACTACTGCTCTATCTTAAAAATTAGTAACAAAATAGTCAAAATAAAAACCATTAGAAATCCATAAACATATCTAGTTTTCAAAAGATGACACAATTGGAACTCACCTTCTCAATATTTTCTCTAATAGCATACTTGCAAGCCCTCCGATAAATCTTAGTGATATCGGCTCCACTAAATCCTTGGGTATAACGGGCCAGTGCCATTAGGTCTACATCCTTTGATACAGGTGACTTTCTCAAGCAAGATTTGAATATTTGATAACGTGAGGACTCATCAGGTAAGGGAATATAAATCAGCTAGTCAAGTCAGCCAGGCCTTAACAATGCAGGATTGATGATATCAGGCCTATTTGTAGCAGCAATAATAATAACTTTTTTCTTGGTTGTCATACAAGCCATCTCCATCAACAACTGATTAAGGACTCTATCTGCAACACCACTAACATTCCCAACACTACTACCATGCTAGAAACATGCAAACCAATTATGCATCACAAGTTAGAGCCTACTTCAAAAAGGTCAAATAAAATTCCCAGTCATTTATAGTCAACCTTAAACTTTTACTTATAAAAAAGAAACACACTTACATAGCAATAGAATCGAGCTCATCATAAAACAAGACAGAAGGAGTTGATCCTCTGGCCTTATAAAAAATGTGTCACATTAGCCTCACTCTCTTGAAACCACATTGATAACAATTCAGGGCCCTTCACACTAATGAAATTGGCCTGGAATTCATTGGCAATGGCTTTTGCAACCAATGTCTTTCCACAACCCGGTGGTCCATAAAATAGCACTTCTTTTGAAGGAGACATTCCAAAATTTTCAAATTTCTTAGAATGCTCCACTGGATATTGAACAGTGTACACCAAACTCATATGAATTTTGTTAGTTCATATCTCCTTCAAAAGCAGGTTTTCTGCATTGAAAGAAAAGAAAGGCACAAATATAGTGAACCATGTATCTCAATATACCTCTTGAAGTTCCCTCTTGACATTTTTCCAACCCTCCAATATCTTCCCAAGTGAAATTTGGAACTTGACAACCTGTCAATGTTTTCCCAACATTCATAAGCAAATTTACCATTATGAAAACCATCATAAACAAAAAAAATTAGGAATTCAAAATTTAGGGGCGCAGTAGATCAATAGTTTAAAAATACAATCCCTACTTAATCGATATGAGAAAAATTGAACGTCTAGACATGGTTTGGAAAAACTCACAGTTTCACACACAACGGATGGGTTGCTAGAGGCCAATGCAGTTTGGAAGTGCTAATTAGTCACATCCATTGAATTTAGAATCTCAACATGTATTGTCTCATCTTCTAAGTCAATGACATCCATTTTTTCCCCAATACACTAAAGTGCAGCCTCAGTGCACAAATCTGAAAGATCTGCTCCAATGTATCCATTAGTATCCTTACCAATCCTTTTGAGATCAACCTGTACCAAGAATCCTAAAGATTAATATATATTGTCGCCAAGAAAAACAAAGATTAATAAATGCTCTCAAAATCCAAGCACTGCTTGAATATTAGATCTAGAAGTACAAAAATAAATTTAGGTTCTACAATACGTACATCATCAGAGAGCTTCATATTCTTCGTATGGATACAAAGCACTTCCAACCTACCTACTTCATTTGGAAACCCAATGTCAATTTCCCTATCAAATCTTCCAAACCTTCTAAGTGATGGGTCAATATTATTTGGTCGGTTAGTTTCTACAATCACAATAACATGAGCACGAGACTTAAGTCTATCCATAACTATAAGAAGTTGAGAAACAATTATCCTCTCAACTTCATCGTGGTTTTTTCCCCTCTTGAGAGCTATGGAATCAATTTCATCAATAAATATAATGGAAGGTGAATTCTTCTCAGCCTCCTGAAAGCCTTCCGAAGATTTCTTTCACTTTCTACAGCCAACTTTGACATAATTTCAGGTCGATTGATACAGGAAAAGAAGGCACCAGTTTCACTTGCAACTGCCCTACCAATTAAGGTTTTCCCAGAACTAGGTGACCCATAAAGCAGAATACCCTTTAGGGGTTTCACACCAATTGATTTGAAGAGTTGTGGGTTCCTGAGAGGAAGTTCTACCAATTCATGTATCTGAGCCATTTGTTTTCGTACACCACCAACATCATCATAACCTCTTTAATCTAATCTATCTTCATCCTCCTGCTTTACAAGCTCCCATTCATAGAAAATTTCAGTATTTGGAGGAACAACACAGTATTCCCCAGGGTCTATCTCGATTACCTTAAACTCCACACTACGCATACTACCTCTTACAAGGAAAAGATCATGTTTTGGCACATAGACATCACAAAGGCAAAAAGGCAAAGGGTTTTACAACACTATTGGGTTGCTTCTTTCTTAACACTTTATATCGAGACATTGTGTTTTCCAACCGTGCAGCTAATGGGAGCATTTAGCTGGTCGATTTAGATGAGGAAAATGAAATGTCATTTTCATCTCATGTTTACATAAATAGGTGCTTTTTGTTTATGAGTTAGCTTGCTTGTTTCTTAACACCTTATATCAAGACAGTGTGTTTTCCAATTGAGCAGATAATGTGAGCACTTATTTGGTCGAATTGGATGACTAAAATGAAATGCCATTTTCATCTCATGCTACATAAGTAGGTGATTTTTGTTTATGAGTTAGCTTTCTCCAGATTGGAACAATTGAATTGCTCTCATTATTTGCACAGTTGGAAAACACACCATCTCCTCTCTGTTGCAGTGGGTTTTACAACACTATTTGGGTTGCTTCTTTCTTAACACGTTATATCCAGACAATGTGTTTTCCAACTATGCAGATAATGGGAGCATTTAGTTGGTCGAATTAGATGAGGAAAATGAAATGTCATTTTCATCTCATGTTACATAAATAGGTTCTTTTTGTTCGAGTTAGCTTGCTTGTTTCTTAACAACTTATATCGAGACAGTGTGTTTTCCAACTGTGTAGATAATGTGAGAACTTATTTGGTTGAATCAAATGAGGAAAATGAAATTCCTTTTTAATCTCATGTTACATAAATAGGTGCTTTTTGTTTATGAGTTAGCTTTCTCCTGATTGGAACAATTCAATTTCTCTCATTAGTTTCACAGTTGGAAAACACACTGTCTCTTCTCTATCACAAAGGGTTTTACAATACTATTTGGGTTTCTTGTTTGTTAAGGAGCCGACTAACTCCTAGACATACAATTACACCTATGTACATCGAAAAATGCACGAAAAAAATACATTGATACATACATAACATGACGAGACGTCGTAGTTGGAAAACACACTATCTCCTCTCTGTTGCAGAGGGTTTTACAACACTATTTGGGTTGCTTGTTTCTTAACACCTTATATGGGGACATTGTATTTTCCAACACTACAAATAGTGCGAGCATTTATTTGTTGAATCAAATGACGAAAATGAAATGCCATTTTTATCTCATGTTACATACATAGGTGCTTTTTGTTTACGACTTAGGTTTCTCCTTATTCCTGATTGGAAGAAATGAATTTATCCAATAGAATGAACGTTCATTGCTTCACATTTCTAGCATAATGGAAAAATGGCACATATGATTACTGATATATATACTAGTGTTAGCGATAGGTTAAATTGGAAATTAAATTCCCAATGTACAATTTAATATGTTTGTTTATTGTGTGTGCAAGCTATCATTTTGCACTAAGAAGAACATATAAATTTAATATTGGGGAAATTTGGAAGAAATACAATTATTTCTAGCACCAATTGTCTTTAATTTTCCAATTTAATCTATCGCTAACACTTGTCTTTCTTCCAGGAGGTTTATATAGGCCACAAAAGAAGATTCAACAAAACAAGGGTAGGTGAATTGACAAGGATGCTTCAGGAGATGTGAATCTTCTACAGTAAATACAGGTGATTCTGGCTTCCATATCTTGAATCGTAAGTGTAGTGTACGGTTAAATTTCCAAAATTTAATATGCATTTAGAAGTGCCGATTTGTTTGAAATTGTGAAATGTTCGGGTTTTCATTCATTTTTCATTTTCATGTCATTCTAAAGTGTTTTGTGATAATTTGAAATCTTTCACCAAAAGAGTATATATGTTGTGCATAAGTTTTTTTGTAATAGTTCTTTTTACAGTTTCACTATTTGTATAGAATATTTAGTAAGTTATAAATGGTTCATTTTTTAACATCTGATGGAAATTTTGTAGAATGCTATTTATATATTCTATTTCTACTCTTTTTCAGTATGTTTTGATCTGACCACCACACTGCAAAAAGATGTGCACATATAACAAGTGACTACTCCAAATAGTTCTATGCACTGTATAAATAGAACTTGTAAAGCTAATGGGTAGGAATAACTTAATTGATAATTTGGCCTACTCCCATTACTTGGCCCTAAATATTATAGACAAATTGTAAAAGAGCTATTAGAATAAAAACATACATGGAAACAAAAAGTGACAAAATGGGCAGACGAGACCAAACATCCGAGCTACGGTCAAGCAAGAGTTAACGATGCCATCAGGTGCATTTTTCTGCCCATTGTCAGGCGAAAAAGTAGGCGGGTTAGCTTCATCGGCAAGTTTCTTTTGCGTGGCATGGGAAAAGTGGAAGGGAATGGCATGGGCCTTTTCTATTTGGAGAAAGCAAGGAAAAAATACTATTTGTTTTGTTTCCTGTCTGCACGTTGAAAGGGAAAGCAGAAGGTCTCAGTGCATATGGAAAAATTCGAGGAGAATACTGACCAAATTGAGGTGATTTGTACTATCCAATAGTGTTACAGAGGGTTTGAAACACTATTTGGGTTGCTTCCTTCTTAACACATAGGGTTTTCCAACATGAATCGTTGTGAAACAGAATGAAGTGCATACTATGAATTACACTACGTGTTGAGGGTTATTATTGTCCCCGTTAAATGAGAGATGTGTTATTTGATAATATAAATCACCATCTATACATTTGTATATTTGCATTACAAGACAAAGGTTGGGTATACCGTATAAGTAAAGGTAGGCTTCAAAACACATTGTATTTTCTGGCATGCACTACACAATGTGCACACCTAGATATACCAGTCTAGAAACCAGAAAGGGCTAGGGTATGTTGTGATATGGAGGTTGAAAAATGCAATGTTTTATGAAGCATGCAATTTGTTATATACTTGAAACTTAAACACAACAATGGAAGGTGTGATCTAGAAGACTTTCATACTATTTTCTAACATTCCATCTTACAAAACCATGGGTCTTAAAAACCAAGCAACCCACCATGAGACGACCCTTTACATCTAAATAGGGAGATTCAAATAACTGAAACCCAACACTGTGATTCCCATTCAAAATTATTTTGTGCACTTTTTTTTTTCAATGATGCAAAATTTAAACACAACAATGGAATGTGTGATTTTGAAGACATTCAAGTAAAATTCCATGTTGCAAGACCATGCATGTTAAGAAGCAACCAACCCACCATGAGACGACCCTTTACATTTAAACAAGGAGATTTAAATAACTGAAACCCAACACTGTGTTTCCCATTAAGAATAATTTTGTACAGTTTTTTTATTGAAACCAAGCACTGTGTTTCCCATTCAAAATTATTTTTTGCAGTTTCTTTTTTCAATGGTGTGAAATTTAAACACAACAATGGAATGTGTAATTTTGAAGACATTCGAGCAACTGAAATAATCCACATTTTGTTTCCCAAATTTCAAACAAAACAACTTGTAAAACCCTCTACATTAAAACAAGGAGATTCAAATATCTAAAACCCGGCACTATGTTTCCCATTCAAAGTTATTTTGTGCAGTTCTATTATCAATCGACTTAAATTTAAACACAACAATGGAATGTGTGATTTGGAAGACATTCAAGAAACTGAAATACTCCACATTGTGTTTCCCAAATTTCAAATTACCCCTCACCTCCATTTCATCGGTATTCTACTCCAAATCCTCCACATGCACTCAGACCTTAAGCTTTCCATTTACATTTAAACAAGGAGATTGAAAAAAATAAGAAGTGAGCCACAACCCACTGTGTTTTCCATGATGCTACTGTTATGTAAATTTTTTGTTGGAAACATACGGGCAGATATTGAAAAAGAGTTTTTTTCTCAAAGTAGGTGTTGTTAAAAGAGTACAACACAAACTTCAAAACATTCATTTCTCACAGCCCGCATAAAATAATAAGTGAGCCACAACCCACTGTGTTTTCCATGATGTAACTATTATGTGAATAATGTGTTGGGCAGAGATCGAACAAGAATTTTTTGCTGAAAGTAAGGGTTGTTAAAAATTATGAAGCTCAGATTCAATACATTGTCCTCTTACTGTGTGCATAACACTAACTATTGTCTTCTTACTATTTTTGCAAAGTCAAGGACAACCCATTGTGTTTTCCATACTACAACAGTTAAGTAAATTTTTTGTTCGAAACATATGAACAAGTAGTGAACAAGATGATTTTTCTTAGAGAAAGGGGTCTCATAAGACAAGAAAGGGAAGTTGAAAACATTATTTTGTTACATTCTAGAAAAAAAAAAAGTGAGCCACAACCCACTGTGTTTTCCATGATGCTACTGTTATGTGAATAATGTGTTGGGCAGAGATCGAACAAGAGTGTTTTGCTGAAAGTAAGGGTTGTTAAAAATTATGAAGCTCAGATTCAATATATTGTTCTCTTACTACTAGCTGTTGTCTTCTTACTATTTTTGCAAAGTTAGGGACAACCCATTGTGTTTTCCATACTGCAACAGTTAAGTAAATTTTTTGTTCGAAACATATGAATAAGTAGTGAACAAGACTATTTTTCTTAAAGTAAGGGGTCTAATAAGACAAGAAAGGGAAGTTGAAAACATAATTTTGTTACATTCAGGAAAAAAAAGAAGTGAGCCACAACCCACTGTGTTTTTGATGATACTACTGTTATGTAAATTTTTTGCTAGAAACATATGGGAAGATATTGAAAAAGAGTGTTTTGCTCGAAGTAGGTGTTGTTAAAAGAGTACAACGAGAACTTAAAAACATTCATTTCTCATAGCCTGCATAAAATAATAAGTGAGCCACAGCCCAGTGTGTTTTCCATGATGCAATTGTAATGTGAATAATGTGTTGGGCAGAGATTGAACAAGAGTGTTTTGTTGAAAGTAAGGGTTGTTAAAAATTATGAAGCTCGGATTCAATACATTGTCCTCTTTCTTTGTGCATAACACAGAGTGGATATACACACCTGAAGGAGCTCCGCACGGCTGCTACTCTTGCCCTCACTATCCACCAAAATGTCACCATCCCAAAAAGGCGAAAATGGGACCTTGTTGGCCCTTTTTATTATTTGCTAATAATCATTTCAAATGGAAACGTTTTTGGCTTTTTGTCCATCCATGCTGAATGATTATTTTGAAAAACTGTCGGTGCTGACATGATTTCCCGGCGACGGGACAACAAATGGCACGGGGGATGAGACGTCTGGTCGTCATGTCTTTCCTTCCATCCGACAACCTTTTTCATCACCACGGGTCCCACCTCTTATGTCGTGGCTCTTTTCTCCATGCGGGATGGCCACATATGCTATCATATACACATAGGTTAATTTTTTCCACGAGTTAAGGAGGGAGCAAACTAAATCTTGGAAAAAATTCACATATGTATATAACATAGGATATGCCAATTTCAGGCGTAATTTCACATATGTATATAACATAGGATATGTCGGTTCCTTTGCAACAAAGAGGAGACAATGTGTTTTCCAATTATGACATCTCGTCATGTTGTGTAGTATCCATGCATGTTTTTAATATGTTTTTCAATGTACATAGGTGATTTTTTTCTATGAGTTATGATAGTTCAAATTCCTAGATAAAATTCACCTATGCACATTGAAAACTGCATGAAAAACATACATAAGAACATATGTGGACACATACATAACATGAGGAGACGTTGTAGTGAAACAATGGGTTTTACAATAGTCCGAGTTTTACGAGACAATGTGTTTTCCAAAACAATAGTGTATAAAATAGTGGGAAAAATGGGATTGGATGTGGGCTTTTTCCTATTTCTCAATTATGATTTTGAATGCCATGATATGCCCTTTTCTATCCATTCCAAAAAATAATGCAAACAATGGCAACATTTCAGGTTTTACATGATTTTTGAAATATAGTATTTCATTGCAGAACCCACGGATTCTACTTTCTACAAACATTATTCAGTAATTTCACTCATATTTCTACAATTTGTCGCTTATTTCACTCGAAAATAGAAAAATTCGAAAACCAGCATACGGGGAGGAAACAAAACAAAAATTTCAAAACCCTCGACACAAAAAAAACACTTCAAACCGGCATATCCTATGTTATATACATATCTAAATTTTGTCTAGGACTTAGCTTTCTCCCATTATTATAACCTAAATAATCCTAAAGCTAAAAAATAACCATAATTATTTAAGCTTTTGAGAAGCGACGGACAACCCGCTGGGTTTTTCATACTACAACTTTACATTTTTTTTGTGCACAACTTTTGTTGCAAGAAAGGGCAGTTATAAAATATGAAAGTGACCTTCAATACATTGTTTTCTTATGTTCAGCATAACACTAACTGTCATCATTGAAAAATATTTGAAAAGTGAAGGACAACCCAGTGTGTTTTCCATTGTGCAATATTTTTTGTGCATCTTCTATTTGGAACATATTCCGATATTAAAATGGAATGTTTAGTGCATGTGATGGATTCTTATAAAATATGAATGTGAACTTCAATACAGTGTTTTGTAATAGTCTGCATAAAAAAGGTGTTGTCTTTTAACAGTTTTTGGGTTGCATGGTTTATAACACCCTGTGTTTTCCAACCTAAAAATTTGAATAACAATTTGAGTGTCTTGAAAAGATTTTCTTATTTACACTGTATGAATGTAAAAATGGCACCTCCAAAAGTTACAACTATTAGTTATGGTAAAATTTCAAGTCAGTATCTTCGCATGATTGACAACAATAATTGGACAAAATAATTGCATGTTGTAAAATAAAGTGGGTTACTTGTATAGTGTTTTACAAAAGTGTGGGTTGTGTGTTTCAATTTCTTCTTTTCATTGGAAAAATATATGCTTGATTACTGCAAAATTGTGCAATAATTTTTTGAACTTTAACTATCCATAACACTTGCAACAATTTTATCGTTTATAGGAAACCAAGGATGTGTGTTGTAAAATGGAAATTGGTTCCTGTAGTGAAGAATGTCATTGACGTGGAAAACACACTTGAAAGGCTGTGTAGTAGGGAATCTTCTTTAGGGTGGTCCCATTCACGAAATGTGCAGGTAAGATCTGGTGATTAAAAGATGCAATCCAATGTATAATTTTTATCTCTCATAAGTGGTTATGAGGTTGATTGGAAAGTGGGAATGTTTTATTCAGGAGGTAGCAACCGCGGTGTGAAGGAAGTCCCCTCGGTTTACGAAAACGGTCAACCGTAAGGCAGCAACGTGTTTGGTAATTGATTGTGAACTTGCAATTGCCCTTCCCTTCCTATGCATGAATCAAAATGCTTTTTAATTTCAGTTCAAAAATATCATGTCTCTTACAAATATTCTAATTTTGGCATATATCGTTCCTTTGATTTAGGAAAATAATCAGGGAGATGATCTCGCTCTTGCCATAGTCGATGACCAGAAGGAAAAGCATGTAGAGGGAGACCCTAAGGATGGAGAGGGATCCAATGAAGCACAAGGTGATGTGGTGGGCGGGAAGGTAGATATAATAACCAAATTATTGCATCATTTGGCTATGTATATATGTTGTGCATTCAATTTGATTGAATATCAAATATATTAAGCAATTTTCTTTTCCAAACTTGTTGTACAGGTTGTTGTTGAATACATAAGAGAAATGGTGAATGGCAGATATATATATTATTGTATTGTAGAAGAATGTACCAGAAAGTATTATGATTGGAGAGTATTCAACATGCATAGGTTTCAACATCACCACCTTCCTATTCTTGATGCACCAAAGTGTGGTCGAGCTATGTTGGGGGGAACCAAAACAACCCGCTCCTCCCCTTGATAAATTGAAAGAGTACCAAATGAATATATGATAACATCTACAACAAAAGCGTGTTGTTAGATGTGTTTGTCAAAATTTTGGGAAACAAAACTTCCTTCAACTTCCCCAAGAAGGAAAGGACAAGGTGAAGAAGCAAATGGCGTTATACAACACTAACAAGATGAAGGAGGAGAGAAGGCAAAGAATATTATGATTGTAGGAGAGAAAGAGACAGGAAGGAATGGTAGTGTCGAACTGAACTGTTAAATGTGAATTTTCCTTGCTTAATCTTTTCTATTTGGATGCATAGAATGTTCACTAAATGTTAACTTACATGACATTCCAAGGTGATGGTTGAGAAGCGGTTTCTTCCCGCCAGCAGAGTAGGGCTCATTTTCTAGAGGAAGTTGTGGCCATGAAAGGCGAAGATGGTGTTGTTCCTCCCACCCCTATGTATAAGATTCAGAGTAAGCATCCTACATAGTTGAAAGTTTCAAGGCACCATCTGAAGAAGAAATGAAAACAAACGAAGATCTCCAAATCTTTTGTTTACTGTAAAGTTTGTTTTGCTTATTTGAATGAATTGGTTGCATGCATCTGAGTTTGGTGCAACATTTCAATTCCTCCTATTACACAACAATGATGAACAACGAACTGCTGCCCTCAAGCAGGTTTTTATGATTTTCGATGGTGAAAAATTACCCATGGAAGCACAAGATGATGTTGTTCCTCCCGACCCACCATCTAACAATGTTGAGAAGAAGAAGAAGAAGAAGAAGAATAATGAGCATATGCCATCAAACGTGTCAAGGTGCCTTGACATGGAGGAAGTAGAAGAAATGGTGAACTGCAATTCTTTTATTTAATGTTTGTTTTGATTATTTCAATGAATTGGTTGCATGCACTTGAATTTGAAATCACCTTTTAATTCCTACTATTACAGGGCAAGGATAAACAATGAAGTTCTGGCCTTGACCTAATTGGTGATGTCATGGTGATTGAAATGAGAGAGGCTAATATAGATGGACATGCGGATGGGGAGAGCACTAGCCATGAAGTGGGATAGGGTAACACAGATGGTCATGAGGACGGGGAGAACATTGGGCTGAATGTGGAACTGGGTGACAGAGATGGACATGGGGATGGGGAGAGCACTTGCTTGCAAGTGGGAGAGGGTAATAAGGATGGACCCAGGGAGGAGGAGAGCACTAGCCTATAAGGGGGAGATGGCAATAAAGATGAAAATGGGGACGAGGAGAGGTGTGGCATGCCATCTATATCAGTATGAAACCCAACACACTTCCATGCTCTGTTCTTATTTCCTTAGGAATATTTTAATGTGCCTTCAATTATGCTTCACGTCAATGACATTTCCATTGCAAGAAAATCTGGTGGATGAACAGATGATAGAGTTCAACGACATAAATTTTAAGGTTAGTGATCACATAGACCTTTGGAGGTGGCATAAACGGGTTGCGAAAGGAATTCTACATGTTGTTGCCAGAAACACTCACACCCACTACTTGAGGCACCCACAAAATTATGCGAGAGTCAGCATTATTGAGGCCATTGATGGTCGATGCTACATTCCTTTTCCCATGCCTGGAGCAAAGACCATCGCAGAGTGCGTGGGTGGCTTTGTCATATGGCAGCTTGTCGAGATGAAGCATTCTATTCCAGAGGTACACATAAATGATATGTTGTTGTATATATATCATACTGCGTATATTGTTTCCATGCATACGTTAATTCTCATTATTTTTTTACTATAGGGTGAAGCTGTTAAACCTGACACAGATAAAGCACAGAGTATGAAGAAATCTGTTGTTTCACATTCATCATCTGTGAGGGTTTGTGGATCTAGAATCACCCCCCCAAAATACACAAGGATCCTAAGAAACATGCCATATTTTACGCAGGCTTGAACTTGATTGCAAGGAATAGGCAGCATAGGAATTGATGAGACAGGCTCCAAATACTGATTCTACTCTATGGGTTTCAATATTTCAATATTGAACAATTGTGGTGTAGAGATACACCATTTGCATATGTTTCAACACTATGGTGTTATAAATTTGATATGAGACTTTTCATGGGATTCTTTAATTATTTTATTATTGTACAATTATGCTGAACATATAGGCATATATACTTATTTCATGCCATTGGAACAAATAATTGTTATCCATTTCATATTAGACTTTAAGAAAAATAGTCTTGTTCACTATCTGTTAATATGTTTGGAACACAAATTTTACACGACTCTTGTGTTGTCCCCTCTGGCATGTGTTGGCATTAATGTCAAAGCAATAAGATAATAAGATGTTCTTGACTGGTAAACAAGTCAATATTGGTTTGGTAATTTAGTTGATGGTCTCTTCATTTCAGTTCTTTGACAATCACTTGACTTGGCATACAAGTGTTTTTCAACTCTAGTACACTGCATATTGTTTCATGTTCACTCATCTTGCATATTGCGATAAGGATTTAAAATTGTGACTATATGTAAATAGAATTATATGAGTTGAAATAGTTATGAAGACAGTTTTGCTCCTCATGCTCATTTAATTATCATATGTCATTTAGTTATAAAGTTGTGGTAAGATTATGTTATCTTATAAATATTTCACCTTTTCAGTTTGTATAATGTTCAATCTCCGCAATCTGGTTATGGTCTTTATGTTCATACATGTTAAAAATCATCAAACATGCTTCATAAATAAATTTCTCTAGAGCTTGCACTTTACATTTGGTTATTAATGCTAAAGTGGTTGGTATGGGAACAATCGATGCCACCATTTATCAATAAATTTGAGATTTTTTTTTTAAAATAATCCATGAGGTACGGGATTTGAAACCCATCAAGTGTCGGTAATCTAGTTTTGGATTGTGATAATCCATACAAGTGGATAAAATGATATACTAATATTTGAAATGCACCATTTTTAATGCATATTATATATAACTACCTAAAAAATATTGTTGGGTCTCAATCTTGGAAACATAGAAATAAGGACTATCCATGACTCACTCACAAGATCAAATCAACTTCCAAATTAACAAGTTTTATGCCTCAAGAAAAGAATGATGAAAATCAAACTAATGTCAACAATTGCAAAGGTGATTATAATAGGCCCATCAAAATATCTAAATCAAGTAATGCACCTTCGATTCTCATTATGTACCTTCAACCATATGGTAATGACAACAATGTTATTGGTAAAGTATTCATTTTAATGGTCTGCCCTTACCCAAATGCCAATGACAAAGAAAATCATTTATTGGTGGATTAGAAAACCCTATTCATCCTTCTAGAAAACCTTTAAAGTAAGGTTTTAAGTCTCAATATTCTAAAAAACCACTCTGTATGAGTTGTTTATCCTCTACAGATCTCCCTATTCATCCTTCTAGAAAACCTTTAAAGTAGGGTTTTAACTCTCAATATTCTAAAACGCCACTCCCTATGAGTTATTTGTCCTCTACAACCATAGTTGTTCAAACCTCTTCTCCATTTAAGGAGGGTAATTTACTGCTAAAAAAATATTTATCTTGGAGTATTTTCTCCATACAACTTGAATTGGTTCCTCTATAATAGCTACTATACATAACTGTTGGAGGATGGAAAACACACTGTGTTTTCCCATACTTTACAAACCTTGTTCAAAGATGACAGTTAGTGTTATGCACACAGTAAGACGACAATACATTGAATTTGGGCTTTGTAATTTTTAACAACCCTTACTTTCAGCAAAACACTCTTGTTCCATCTTTTCCCAACAAATTATTCACATAACAGTTGCATCATGGAAAACACAGTGGGCTATGGCTCACATATTATTTTATGTAGGTTGTGAGAAATGAATGTTTTGAAGTTTGCATTGTACTCTTTTAACAAAACCTACTTTGAGAAAAACACTCTTTTTCAATATCTTCCCATATGTTTCCAACACAAAATTTACATAACAGTAGCATCATGGAAAACACAGTGGGTTGTGGCTCCTTCTTATTTTTTCCTGACTGTAACAAAATAATGTTTAAAATTTCCCTTTCTTGTCTTATGAGACCCCTTACTTTAATAAAAACAGTCTTGTTCACTACTTGTTCATATGTTTCCAATGAAAAATTTACTTAACTATTGCAATATGGAAAACACAATGGGTTGTCCCTGATTTTGCAAAAACAGTAAGACGACAAGAGCTAGTGTTATGCACATAGTAAGAGGACAATGTATTGAATCTGAGCTTCATAATTTTTAACAACCCTTACTTTCAGAAAAACACTCTTGTTCGATCTCTGCCCAAAACATTATTCACATAACAGTTGCATCATGGAAAACACAGTGGGTTGTGGCTCACTTTTTTTTTTCTCCGGAATGTAACAAAATAATGTTTTCAACTTCCCTTTCTTGTCTTATGAGACCCATTTCTTTAAGAAAAGCAGTCTTGTTCACTACCTATTCATATGTTTCCAACAAAAAAATTACTTAACTGTTGCAGTATGGAAAACACAATGGGTTGTCCCTGACTTTGCAAAAAAAGTGAGAAGCCAATAGCTAGTGTTATGGACATAGTAAGAGGATAATGTATTGAATTTGCGCTTCATAATTTTTAACAACCCTTACTTTCAACAAAACACTCTTGTTCGATCTCTTCCCAACACATTATTCACATAACGGTAGCATCATGGAAAACACAGTGGGTTGTGGCTCACTTTTCTTTTTCTGGACTATAACAAAATAATGTTTTCAACTTCCCTTTCTTTTCTTATGAGACCCCTTTCTTTAAGAAAAATAGTCTTGTTCACTACCTGTTCATATGTTTCCAATAAAAAAATTACTTAACTGTTGTAGTATGGAAAACACAATGGGTTGTCCCTGACTTTGCAAAAACAGTAAGAAGACATCAAGTAGTGTTATGCACATAGTAAGAGGACAATGTATTGAATCTGAGCTTCATAATTTTTAACAACTCTTACTTTCAGCAAAACACTCTTGTTTGATCTCTACCTAACACATTATTCACATAACAGTTGCATCATGGAAAACACAGTGGGTTGTGGCTCACTTTTTTTTTTCGGACTGTAACAAAATAATGTTTTCAACTTCCCTTTCTTGTCTTATGATACCCATTTCTTTAAGAAAAATAGTCTTGTTCACTACCTATTCATATGTTTCCAACAAAAAATTTACTTAATTGTTACAGTATGGAAAACACAATGGGTTGTCCCTGACTTTGCAAAAATAGTAAGAAGACAACACCTAGTGTTATGCACATAGTAAGAGGACAATGTATTGAATCTGAGCTTCATAATTTTTAACAACCCTTACTTTCAACAAAACACTCTTGCTCGATCTCTACCCAACACATTATTCACATAACAGTAGCATCATGGAAAGCACAGTGGGTTGTGCCTCACTTTTTTTTTTTTGGAATGTAACAAAATAGTCTTTTAAACTTCAGTTTCTTTTTTTATGACACCCCTTACTCTAGCAAAAATAGCTAGAAGACAACAGCTAGTGTTATGCACATAGTAAGAGGACAATGCATTAAATATGAGCTTCATAATTTTTAACAAACCTTACTTTCAGAAAAACACTCTTGCTCAATCTCTGCCCAACACATTATTCACATAATTGTAGCATCATGGAAAGCATAGTGGGTTGTGCCTCACTTTTTTTTTTCTGGACTATAAAAAAATAGTCTTTTTAACTTCAGTTTCTTGTTTTATGATACCCTGTACCCTAGCAAAAATAGTTAGAATACAACAACTAGTGTTATGCACACAGTAAGAGGACAATGCATTAAATCTAAGCTTCATAATTTTTAACAACCCTTACTTTCAAAAAAACACTCTTGCTCAATCTCTGCCTAACACATTATTCACATAATATTAGCATCATGGAAAACACAGTGGGTTGTGCCTCACTTTTTTTTTCTAGACTGTAACAAAATAGTCTTTTAAACTTTGGTTTCTTGTTTTATGTCACCCCTTACTTTAGCAAAAATAGTTAGAAGACAACAGCTAGTGTTATGCACACAGTAAGAGGACAATGTATTGAATCTGAGCTTCATAATTGTTAACAACCCTTAATTTCAGAAAAACACTCTTGTTCGATCTCTTCCCAACACATTATTCACATACCAATAGCATCATGGAAGGCACAATGGGTTGTGCCTCACTTATTTTCTTTTCTAGACTATAACAAAATAGTCTTTTCAACTTCAGTTTCTTGTTTTATGACACCCCTTACTTTAGTTTCTTGTTTTATGACACCCCGTCAAATTTTATAATAACAATACGCATCATACAATGAAATGTAAAAATATTTCACATCAATATTACACAATTTGAACAAAATTACAATGCACATTTAATACTGGTCACACTGAAGACTATGTCAACCATTTACGAACATGTATAATCTATGTGTTCTCAACATCTGGAAGCATTTGTCACACTCTGATTATCAAGGTGGAATTTATAGTATACAATGTTTCCACCCCATAATGGGTATGTGTAGGATCATAATGGAAAAAATAGGCCCTTAAGTGGCAATAAAAAGACAAAAAATGAGAGTTAGACAACTTAACGTAAATTTTTGAATAAGTTATCTATATTATTTTTTAAAAATGTAAAAGTAGAATCTATATAAAATTGAATGTAGTTTCTAAACTACTAGACCTTTATTTTTTTTTTAAAAATCTATTTGGTGGAAATTTGAAATTTCAATGTAGTAGTATTTAAATTTCAGGGTAAAAATAAGAAGTAGGTGTCTATCTGACCACCCTAACCACCATAAAATGATTATATTTGTTCTTAGAGGACTCATGTCTCGATGTGATGCATATTTGTTTATAATTTTTTTCCAAGTAAATAATTAATTATGAATTTTTTAGTATAACTTTTAAAAAATATAAAAGCTCGTCTGTCTAACCACCTTAACTTGGTCAAAAATTCATGAAATTCAATTTTTTTTTTTTAATCCTATAGTATGCGAAGCATAGAATGTGACACATGTTTTGGATTCAAAAAATGTGATACCGTTTGAAAGTTATAGATGTTTTTCAATCAGCCTATCAATCAGGACTTTATTCGTAATTCTAATAGAAAATGAATAATAATTATTTATTAAATTCAAAGTAAAGCATAATTTATATTGGTGGAAAACTGAGAATCTCCTCTAAAAACCCTTTTCATTTCATCAATTTTGGGTAAAAAAGAAGTCGTCAATCACATGGGCCATCATATGGCTTACATATCGCCACTTTTTGGCCCATCATGATCCTGCACATACCCTAATTCTCATGTAGCAGCCTAAAGGAGGGCCTCACACGATGGATCTCAAACCTGACAATGTGATTGAATTTGAACACGACCATCAACCATTCTTCCACATGACCTTTGTGATTACTAATTACATATTCCCCCTTTAGGAATCTCATAAACCTCATGCTCAGCTGATCCGTAAGATTGTGCCTATGTATGATAACTGTTGGTCTAATGCACACCTTCCATATGCATCCAGCTAGGAAAAGGTCTTGAATTTCTCAGTAAACAAACATTGGCCAATCACATAAATTGGCAATCTCTATTTGTAGATTCTAATATTAAACATCCATGCCCATATGCGGCCAAACTCCAAAGACGTTGTTGAAGAATTGAGCATAATTATCATGTTATAAATCTATGCGGTTTGGACCTTTTCTATTAATTCTCCTTAACATCTTTTCCTATAACCTATATGGGAGGTTGAGTTCCTCAATTCGAGCAAGAATATTGCATGGCAGATACGGGTGGTAGTTCGTCAACCAACTAGCCACCCATGCTCGAGAACTGTGAGACATCTTCCATAGGACTGCAGCAACAGGTTGTAAAATTCTTGAAATGAAAGACAAAACAACTATTTTAGACGGTAGATCTGCATTCTCTAATTAGAAGGACATTGTCAATGCAATGGAAACAGTGAAAAAATAAGTGAGCAAATTGGACTTATTTAGATAATGTATGCACTAAAGAGATTGTACCTATTGTTTGAACTAAATGAGGCGACACGTGCAGTATCTCCAAAGGGAATATGGCAACACATGATTCGAACAGTGGGAAGAAAAATGCCTGAAAGGAAAAGAGAACAAAAATTTCAGCACATACAACAACATTGTCTAATTAGAAACACATGAAACAGTTGGTAAAAAATATTTAAAGCAAAAGAAAACTTTTCATAACTAAGTAACTGTGTATGGATGGTATCTTTTCCAACATGGAAAATAATTTGAGCATTTTATTTATTGCAATCACATGAGTTGAAGTAATGAATTGTACAAAATATATTTCTGTTATGAACACAAGATGCAAATAATCACAATTGGAGGATGGAAAACATAGTGGGTTCTGCCTGACATTTTTATTTTCTGCAGACTATAACAAAACAAGGTCTCAAAGTTCACCTTCTTGTCAGTCTTAATTAGTCGTGCTTGAAGAATTTTATAGGCTTAATTATTCTATTTGTAAAATAGGCCTATTTTGGGGTCCACGATAGCGAAGAAGAGCTTGTTTGAAGTGTTTTTTCCATAAGGTATTTTTTGTTCTAGAAACCCATTTGTGCCAATTTTTACATACTAGAAATTGAGATGCTATTGTTTTGAAAAGAATGCTTGAAAACATGACTCTATTGGTGGAAATGCACTCAATTAGCCAAAATCTAGAAAGGATCAGGTCTTAAATCATCATCTACTTTTACAAATACAAAGGCTCAAGGAAACACTGATCTACTAAACCCTTACTTTATGCACAAAAAATGCTCTATCAAATGAGGCTTTAATAGAATACTATATTCCAAACCTTCCCATGCTCTACCATCATATGAAACATGTTTAGAAATGTCTACCCATGCTTTAGGAACAAACTTTTAGCTCGTTCGAATGCACTTTCCTCAGTTACCAACTTGTACGCATCCTTTTTCATTGGAAATCTTCTGTATTTTATAAAGATTAGAAACCAAACATTGAATGGTTCGCTTCCCCTACATGATTTAAATAATACACTTCTTAAATTATATAACGTCATACCAAAAAATGGACTTATGTAAGCAAAGTTATTAAATTCGAACCATACCTTCCATTGGGTTTACACTCGCAAAAGATAGTTGTCGACAAGGACTCCTTTCTCGAGCTTGGAATGCTGAAGTGAACAAAAAAATCCATAAACAAAATCATAAAGTTCACGGTGTGGTACAAGCACATACTGGAAAAAGGAATCTGCAATACCATTTCCTATTACAATAAAGAAATTGAAATGGGTTTTCTCATGTTCACCTGTATTAGATGTTGTATCCTCTGCCACATCCATAGCAGTTGCACCTGAAGCCTGACATTGCATATTGACATTCAAATTCAAACTATTGTTCATGGACAATGGAAAGGAGTCATCCAAAGGGGTTTAGTGATCTGACTACTATGTGGAATGCTTTGTACGCTGTGTTGGATGTCGATGACGATCCCTAGTTGCACTAAACCATGGATGCATGTGAACAGTGCTACTTGCAGATTGATCAGGATCCATAATGAATTCAAATGGAAATGCATTTGATTGTCGTAGGTCCTCTACAAACTTGTCCACACATTTTGCATATGACTGCACCTGTTGTAGAGATTGTGGCAGTGTACGCATCACTTTCTTCAAGAGCTTGTTAGTGTCATTCCAAAGAGATATTGTCACCACATGTTCATCATATACATGATTCATAGAAGGATCTTGCACAGGGGTTAGAACATTAGGGTTGTTTTATTCTACAACCCCCTCTGACAATGTCTCATTGAAATCTATGTTTGAATCAATTGGTTGACCTCCCCTATCTAAATGAGGACCCAAAAGAAATTTGTATTAGGCTCTAGAAAATGCAAAACACAATTGACTCCAATAAAGTAACGCAATTCGAATTGAAATTCACTTACCATGGACCACCCCTTCAATGGAAGATGATCTTTTAATCAAGTGAGAAACCTTGATGACATGTTTGCAAGTGTTCCCCTCCAAACTCCAAGGGTAGTCACAAACAAAAAGGTGCTCCCCAAATTTCCGAACAAGGTAGTGCATTGACTTACTTTGAATTTTCACCTAATACCGTCCAGGATTTGTTTCATCGGGAATACAGTCATCGTCTAAAATTTCCTTGGCGCACTCCACACTAGATCGCATATTTAAATATTTTTTGTTCATCAAAAAACCATAATGCTGCAACTTTTCCTTTTTCCTATAGAATGGTTCCATTTTATACACAAGTGTGTAATACAAATAGTCCATTCTCCTATTGCATTTTTTTAAATGATCACACAAGTACCGAGTTTTTAGTATGCAATGGTATGACTCAATGGCTACATTTGTATCCTGGTTGGCATGTGGGAATAGTCTGCAATTTTTTGCCCACATGGCTGCGAACAAAAACATCCAATAGTCAAGTAAGCCACAATGTATTATACATGAAATCAAAGAATTTGAATGGTGTGAATCATGCGAGGTGATGAAAATTTGTCAACTGACGAATTCGACCTTCTCCTTCGCACCAAGTCTTCTTGAAGTACTCTAAGAATCGGGCCTGGTCATTGAACTCCTCAAAGAAAGAGTTCAATAGTTGAGTGACGCAATCTTCGGTGTCAACTATTGCCATCATGATTATGCCAAGACTATGAAAGACGTCCATTTCCCTTTCCTTGGCTGCATACTTGTATACATTCTTTATCCAAGCCCTTTTGGCATGCCAAAGGCATACAAGCACATGACATTGAAAGACAACCCTAATAGACAATACAAACGATATTGTTTACTGCTCGACTACATGAGAAAGTGGTATTGAAAATGAATAGAAAATGAGAAAGGTACAAAAATGAAGAAAGGGATGCACATACTATATGGCTTGGATCTCTGCAGTCACATCATCAGTCAAAAATGGATTGATTCTCCAGTTAGGCCTGGCTCTTCTTCCATGTTCGAGAAATAAGCGTAGCCACGCAGAGATGTCTTCAATATTGTTTCATGAGGAGACTACCCACCCAACTGGCACACCACTTTGTGGCTCATCAAAAATGAGGAGAGTATACAATGGGTACTGTAGAGAGAACAACTCGGCGTGAGCATTGTGAAGTTTACAGCTAGTAAGATCATTCAAAACATGAAAAACTATTTGTCAATGTTTGTAAGGCCTCACCTCATATTTGTTAGTTGCAAATGTGGAATCCATCGAGATGACTAAATTGTGTGAGTAGCATACCATCCTATCAACATCCATGGAGTCTGAACCCTGATAAAAAAGGCGTATTGTTCCCATTGGGCCATTGAAAGTAGAAGAAGTTTTCAAAGTCTTCTCCACTCCACAGTAGGATACTTGTGGAATCAAATTTGTGTTTTTTTGTGTGAATACAATACACCTTTCACCATGCATTCATTACATCCTCTCTATTAAGGAATTGATCTCTCTTGGACATCATGCCACATAACAGAGGATTGTTGACGTGTCTATCCAATATTGCATTGACACTGACATCCATGAGAAAAAGGATTTCAATATAGCTTTTACACTCTGTGGATAGATTAGCGGCAAACATATAATGCTTCTCTCCACTTGTGTCATGAATGCCATGGCAAAATTCACAATTTTTATCTATATGGAATATTTCTTTGTAGATAATATAGGAAACATCAAATTTTCCTTCCATAACCTTTACCATGAAGTGGTATTGACAACCTCGCTTTTGTATAAATGTCTTATGTGGTTTCTTCTCTGGTGGAGGCCGATTTCTATTATCTTTAGGACCATATTGACACCAGTAGCTGCAAGAAAGGCATCATCTCATCATGTTCAACCAAGAGAGTAAAATATCATTCAGCCATAGAAATGAATGTTGATATATACAAACCTCTCATACAAAATTGTTTTGCTATAAGATTTATCGTAGACGACACAGGAGGTGGTAGGTTCTCTTATTTTCTTGTCCAAAAATTTTGTTTCTACACCTTCAACGTACATTTCACTGTGAATGAACTGATCAAGTCTTGTAAGAGGAATTGTTGCAACAAGGTCAGGGACCTTATCCTTGTTGACGGAAATAGTAGCCCATTCCAAATCAGAAGACAAAAAAGGAGAGCCTCCATTTTGTACATCTTGCACCTCCAATTCATCTAACTTCTTCCATTTCAACTCTCTCCCCATTCTATGAAATCACAACATTGGACGAATACTTAAAATTAGTGTGGATTGTGTGAAGAACAAGGAAAAAATCATTCATTAAACATAGATAAATGTGCTTGCATTGCTCTCACCCACGTAAAACCAATAGGACATTTTGGATTCAACCGAGGAAAATTAAAGGTGATAGATTCAATCAAGCTACGCATAAAATATAACACAAACGCATGCTGGAAATCGGACAGTCCAACAACCCAAACACTGTGTTTTCTGAATAACAATTTTTTTCTGCACTTTTCTTTCAATCATGCAAAATTCAAACACAACAATGGAATGTGTGGTTTGGAAGACATTCATACTATCCTGTAACATTCCATGTTGCAAAACTATAGGTGTTAAGAATCAAGAAACCTACCATAAGACAACCCTTGACAATTGAACATGGACATTCAAATAACTGAAACCCAACACTATGTTTTCCGAATCACAATAATTTTCTGCACTTTTATTTCAATCATGTGATATACAAATAGAACAATGGAATCTATGATTTTGAATACATTCATATGGTTTTGTAAAATTCCATGTTTCAAACTGGGAGGTGTTAAGAAGAAAGAAACCCACCATGAGACAACCCTTCACATTTAAACATGGACATTCAAATAACTGAAATCCAACACTGTGTTTTCCATATCACATTTTTTTTTCAATTGATTTTGTCAATCATGCAAAAGTTAAACACAACAATGGAATGTATGATTTGGAAGACATTCATACTATATTGTAACATTCCATATTGCAAAACCCTGGGTTTTAAGAAGCAAGCAACCCACCATGACACAACCCCCTACATTTAAACAAGGAGATTCAAATAACTAGAACCCAACACCATGTTTCCCATTCATAATTATTTTGTGGGGTTTTCTTATCAATCAACTGAAATTTATACACAACAATGGAATGTGTGATTTGGAAGATATTCATATTGTATTGTAACATTCCATATTGAGACAAGGAAAGATAAAAGCAACAAACTAATTTGACAAGATGATTTCTTTTAGAATTCACAAATTCAGCAAATATAACATCAACACTATTTGACTCAACAAATATCATATTGAATAATGATCACAGAAGCACAAAGACATTTGTGATCAAGAAAATATTAACAAACTAAAGGATTTAATCTAATTTCCTTTTTTCTCAATACAAAATATGGGTTGAAAGGCTCCATGGTTGCGTAACAAAATTGTTTGAAAATAGAAAATGCCCTTCTCCCCCCTTTTTGTCTCTTTCTTTCCTCCAAATTTTTTTTCTCCAATAATTGTTTGAAATCCTCATTAAAAATGACCAAGGTTGCAATAATTCATTAATAAACGGACATTGTTTCCATTACACCCTACGAATCCGGTCACTATTCATAATTACGAAATTTTCATGCATGTAAAGTAAAGATTCAGTTTCTGTTGATAGAAACCAAGTTCGCTAAACAACCGGAAGAGTCAGACCCCGTAAAATATCCACAAGAATTTCATTAAGAAAATTATTAAATTCGGCTCGCTCTTCCTCTCTATCCAAGACAAAAATCACCCTCCAATATTTGGCATAGCTAGACTTTTCCTTCCATGCAAGCGAATGTAGCTCAGAAACAATGTCAATTTGTTCCTCCTTGAGCCACATTAAATTCGGTTGAATGATTGGTACTGGTTTGTTTTCCCATTCCGTAACTTCACCAGGAAGCACCATGTCGAAAAAAAACCTGGGATCAAAATTCTACCACCTTAACAAAAATGTCGGTGTTAAGAAACAAGCAACCGACCATAAAAAAACCCTTTACATTTCAAGTGGATGATTAAAATTACTGAAACCCAGCACTGTGTTTCCCATTTAGAATTCTTTTCCGCACCTTTTTTTTTCAATGTTGCGAAATTTAAACACAACAATGGAATGTGTGATTTGGAAGACATTCAAGTAACATTCCATGTTGAAAACCCATGGGTGTTAAGAAGCAAGCAACCCACCATGAGACAACCCATTAAATTTAAACAAGGAGATTCAAATAACTGATACCCAGCACTGTGTTTCCCATTAAGAATAATTTTGTACAGTTTTTGTTATTGAAACCCAGCACTACATTTCCCATTAAGAATTATTTTTTGTAGTTTCCTTTTTCAATGGTGCGAAATTTAAACACAACAATGTAATGTGTGATTCTGAAGATATTCAAGCAACTGAAATACTCCACATTTTGTTTCCCAAATTTCAAACACAAAGAACTTGTAAAACCCTCTACATTAAAACAAGGAGATTCAAATAAATGAAAACCAACACTGTGTTTCCCATTCAGAATAATTTTGTATAGTTTTTTTATTGAAACCCAACACTGCATTTCCCATTCAGAATTTTTTTTGCGGTTTCTTTTTTCAATGGTGCAAAATTTAAACACAACAATGGAATATGTGATTTTGAAGACATTCGAGCAACTGAAATACTCCACATTCTGTTTCCCAAATTTCAAACACAAAGAACTTGTAAAACCCTCTACATTAAAACAAGGAGATTCAAATAAATGAAACCCAACACTGTGTTTCCCAATAAGAATAATTTTGTACATTTTTTTTGTTGAAACCTAACACTGCGTTTTCCATTCAAAATTATTTTTTGTAGTTTCTTTTTTCAATGGTGCAAAATTTAAACACAACAATGGAATGTGTGATTTTGAAGACATTCGAGCAACTGAAATAATCCACATTTTGTTTCCCAAATTTCAAACACAAAGAACTTGTAAAACCCTCTACATTAAAATAAGGAGATTCAAATAAATGAAACCTAGCACTGTGTTTCCCATTCAGAATAATTTTGTATAGTTTTTCTATTGAAACCTAGCACTGCATTTCGCACTCAGAATTATTTTTTGCAGTTTCTTTTCTCAATGGTGTAAAATTTAAACACAACAATGGAATGTGTGATTTTGAAGACATTTGAGCAACTGAAATACTCCACATTTTGTTTCCAAAATTTCAAACACAAAGAACTTGTAAAACCCTCTACATTAAAACAAGGAGATTCAAATAAATGAAACCCAACACTATGTTTCCCATTCAGAATAATTTTGTATAGTTTTTTTATTAAAACCCAGCACTACATTTCCCATTCAGAATTATTTTTTGCAGTTTCTTTTTTCAATGGTGCGAAATTTAAACACGACAATGGAATGTGTGATTTTGAAGACATTCGAACAACTGAAATACTCCACATTTTGTTTCCCAAATTTCAAAAACAAAGAACTTGTAAAACCCTCTACATTAAAACAAGGAGATTCAAATAAATGAAACCCAGCACTGTGTTTCCCATTTAGAATAATTTTGTATAGTTTTTTATTGAAACCCAGCACTGCATTTCCCATTCAGAATTATTTTTTGCAGTTTCTTTTTTCAATGGTGTGAAATTTAAACACAACAATGGAATGTGTGATTTTGAAGACATTCAAGCAACTAAATACTCCACATTTTGTTTCCCAAATTTCAAATGCAAAAAACTTGTTGAACCCTCTACTTCCTAAAAAATTACCCCTCACCTCGATTTCGTGTGTATTCTCCTCCAAATCCTCCATGTGCACTCCGTACTTCAGCTAATTTGGTTGATATTCTCCTCGAATTCGTCCACGTGCTCTCAGACCTTCAACTTTCCTTTTCAACATGTAGACAGGAAACAAAACAAATAGTATTTTTTCCTTGCTTTCTCCAAACAGAAAAGGCCCACACCGTTCCCTTCCACTTTTCCTGTGCCACACAAAATAAACTTGCCGACGAAGCTAACCCTCCTGCTTTTTCGCCTGGCAACAGGTAGGAAAACGCACCTAACGGCACTGTTAACTCTTACCCGACAATGTCGTTACCCCTCACCTCGATTTCATGTGTATTCTCCTCCATATCCTCCACGTGCACTCCAAACTTCAACTAATTTGGTCTGTATCCTCCTCAAATTCATCCACGTGCTCTCACACCTTCAACTTTCCTTTTCAACGTGCAAACAGGAAACAAAAAAAATAGTATTTTTGCCTTGCTTTCTCCAAACAAAAAAGGCCCACGTCATTCCCTTCCACTTTTCCCATGCCACACAAAAGAAACTTGCTAACGAAGCTAACCCGCCCACTTTTTCGCCTGGCAATGAGCGAGAAAACGCACCTGATGACACCATTAACTCTTGCCTGACCGTAGCTCAGACGTTTCATCCCCTCCGCCTTTTTCAGGCATTTGGTGGGCCCTACACTACGACGTCTTGTCATGTTATGTATGTATCCATGTATGTTCATGTGTATTTTTTTCATGCATTTTTAGATGTACATAAGTGAATTTTGTCTAGCAATTAGCCGACTCCTTTTAGAGCTAAATAAGAATAGTTGAATTTATTAATCTTTTACTAAAAGGTCTTAAACTCTCTTGGGCCCCATAGGACACATGTCATTATTTCACATGATCTTTATGGTTCACTAACATTTTTCTTGTATTCTACCATTCTCCTCACGAGCTCGTGAAATACCTTTACAACATTGACATGTACAGGTCCTCATGTCTTAAATCAAATTATAAGCTGAATTTTTTATGCTAATGTCTTAAATCCTCCAGTGAAGCCCTCCTTCTATCATTCATTAGCTACCCCATTTTTCCTAGTGGCTTTAAGTTGTTTTTAAGGCACATGCATTTGAAGAGCCTTTAATATTGTGCAAAAGCCTTGCATGTGGGGCCCTTTTTTTTTTAAAGTATTAGTCCCCATGAACTAGCGAAATCCCTTTGTTTCAAGCAAAGAGTGTGCATATAATCATTTTGCACAAGAAAGATCCTTCGTTGATTGTTGTTTAGCCAAGCTATCTTTCCCTTGACTTCCCGAAATTGTGCCATGTGTACAAGCTTGCTCATTACTAATGTTTTGTGAAGAGATACACTATTGGGAGGGCCTAAAATTCTTTTTCTCTATTTTGATGAAGCCCCAAAATGATGACACATGTCTTAGAGCCATTCAAAGAAAAATTTATTTCTCTTTTTACAAAAAGATTTTGAATCCTCACAATCACCATCAAACTTTGAGATCAACAATCCACATTCAAAAGAAAAAAATGGCTATTATTGGTCATGTGCTCAAGTATGTGGTGATATTAATGGAGGATTTGATCTATATCTACCAAATCCTCGAGGGTAATCACTTAATTATACCATTTTTCATTAGCTAGAACACAAAGAGATCTCGTCAGAGTGAGTTGAAGATTTCTAAGAAAACAAGGGTGTTCACAATAAAATTAGGGCTTCCAATCAATGGAAAATATGTAATTAAGTTTGACCATGTCTATACAATTCAAAGCATAAACGAGTTTTGGTCATTTAGTTTCAAGTATATAAAAGGGATTTTAAGGATTTAAAAGGGTACACATTGACGAATTTTACAAAAATCTTCTTCAAAGAGTAAAATTCAAAACCCTGGTTTAAAAATCATGGTTGGAAGCTAAGAGATCTAAGATGGATGATGGGTCTAGAATTTTAGTTTACATGGTTTTTGACAAGAATGAAAATTGCAGAAACCCTATTACCCTTGTTCATTAGTTGTGGACATTCAAAGTAGAGATGTGAATAAACCTTATGATTATGTTGACTATATTACAAAATAAATTTACATCCTTGAGCTTACTCAAAAATTACAATAGCATAGTGCATTTTAAATGGTATTCACTATTATGTCAATTGTTGAGGAATTTTATGTCATGAAAGTGCTTGATAACTTGGGCCAACTAGTGGATTGGAGATTGTCTAGTGAGGTAAGGAGGTTCTTGAGACCCAAGGACCTAATTTCAAAGAAGGGAGTCAATCACAATTGGTGTGATTGGTTCTTCTACTCAAATGCCACAATAATTAGAATATTTGGGTCCCTAGTAGCACCTCATGTGCTACCCAAAAGTGTCCTAGACAAAATTTCCTTTTTGGAAATAAAATGGAAATTAAATGAGGTTGATAAGAATTATTTTTAAAATAATAAACATGCCCTCCTTCCTTCTATAGTGGTATTTTTATACTTTTTAATGACATCAAGGGAAGGCATGGAGTTTCTATATGGAAATTTATTGCCTTACACGATGAAGGTGGACAAAATAAGGTATGATCGAGAGAGGTTATTCATGATCAAAGAACCATTTTCAAGTTGGTACCTTACCCACATGATTTTGATAATGTAGAAGATTTAATTAGAAACTACTCCGCAGAGAAGGAGGTTGCACAAAGGAAGGCTTTGTGGGTTAAAATTTAAATAACATAAAATAAAAACATGTAGGTAGATCCATCTTTTGAAGGATCATTTTTGTACGTCAAAGATGATCTATTCAAGATGATTACTATGTTGGGTAATGTAAATTAATTGTTGATAAACATTCCAACTCCCTCATCAAGCACTCCTAGTCCTTCCACTTCTAGAGGGGATATATAGCCTAGCCCTCAACAGGGCACTCCATTACAACAAATTGACCCTTCATCTGAACCATTGGTTGATTATCCTTTGGGCCCAAATGAGGCATATTATGATACAATTATAATGCAACGAATGCATTCTCCTCCTAGATTCATAATTGAGAGACCCACTAATGATAGGTTAGTCTTCTACTTTGAAACAGGTGGGCAGGTTGTGGATGATATGAGAGCTCAAACCTATAGGGAATTTATACAAGATGATCAATTCATCATATTTTTGTTTTTTAAATACCCAAACTAATATTTCATATAATCTATGGAGTTTCCATTTATAATGGTTAATTATATGGATGAATTGGCCAACAAATAGGTGAAAATTTGCTAAACTTTCCATCTACAATTTGGGCTCTACAAAACCTGAGAGGGTGATCCCTATAATGTGTTTTTAGATACTCTTGTGTCAATTATCCCACACATTATAAATTAATAGATATATTACCATAAGTGTTGCTTGTTAGATGAAAAAATTTAAACATATGGCTGACATTTATAGAATTTGGCAATCTAAAGCATGAGAGTATGATAGAACATCACTCAAACATACATTTTGAATAGAAATTAAAGATTTAATTTGATTTTTAATGTATTTGTTGTGAAAGACTAGGAATATGTAACATATACATAACTTATGGTGATCAATGTCTTATCCTAGGGTATGGAGTCTCAAACCATGAAATTGAAAACATATAACAACATTTTATCTATCATAAAAAAGCTATTTAATGATGCATTGCACCATTACTTACTCAAAAATCTAAGCCAATAATACTTAAATGATCCATGCATACATTCACATAAACCTTTATTTATGTTAAATCAAATTTAACTCATTATTTGAACAAGTGCATTAACAGTAAATAAACATTCAAAGGAAAGACAATGAAGATTAATTGAATGATCTTTGATTCATTTCATTCATAATTCATGCAAAGTATACAATGGAGAATATTGGATTTGGAAATATGTCATTTTTATACTAGAAATGATAGTATTGCTATACAACATTAACAATCAAAATAATCAAAACTTCAAAACCTAGAAAAGACTTAGAAAAAATAGTATCTACGCTCTATATTAAAATAGCTCTTCAAAATCAATAAAAAATAACCCGTTTAAATGGCCTTGAATTCCCTTTTATAAAATAAGGTAGCAACAAGCTTTGGTCCATTACACATGTTACATTTTCATTTGACATACAATTACATTTAAAAATTGCAAGAGTAACTGTGAGCCCATGGAGAGAATATTTTGAGTGCAAGACAAATACAAAATTTGTTACATCAATGATGCTTTCCCAAAATATTTGAAATAGTTAATTTATGTCTTTTTCACTTCCTTTCTTCATTCTTCTCATTTTAGACTTGGGAAAGATAAGCTGGTGGGCGAATACAAAATCCTAGTGTACAAGATGACCAAATAACCTTGAAGACTATTGAATATGCCAAATAGACCAAAATTGTTTCCACATAATTATTGGAGAAGACTATAAATTGGAAATGTTATTATACTTATTGTCCCAAGTAGTATAGTCCTCTTATATAGGCCATTGAAGGCCATGAATTCATCCAACTTTGTCCTATAAGGACCATACTTTGTCATTATTTGATTGGAATCCTTGTAAAACTCCTCCAAGAATGTGCTAGTGATTGACAACTTATTCATACTATCATTTAACATAGTTATTTTAACATCTCCCTCTTCACAAATTAGGGTGGCCTCTGCAGCAATAAAAACATCTATATGATCACTCTCATCAAATTTCTTGAGAAATGACTTGATCCTCTTTTCCAATGGATCCACTAATCCTTAATATTCAATAATTTCTTTCATTACTTTTTAAGTTGGAGCAA
This sequence comes from Sequoiadendron giganteum, assembly GCA_007115665.2. NCBI lineage: Eukaryota > Viridiplantae > Streptophyta > Pinopsida > Cupressales > Cupressaceae > Sequoiadendron > Sequoiadendron giganteum. The sequence goes on from CM021101.1 coordinate 32,937,366, forward strand.
TTTTTAGTGGTTTATTATGATCATGTGTGGATCCTATAACCATACTTTTTAATCCACCCAACCTTGGAATCCATGTTTGCATCAATGGAATAGCAATTGATCTATCCCTTTCAAACATATTAATTGAATTGAACTTTATAGAATAATTAGAGTGAATACTTCTCACTCTTTTTGTTTCCTTCGCTAAACAATGTTCCAAGACATTAGTAACAATAAAAACATTGTTTTCATTTTATAATTCAAATAATTTTGCATACTCCTCTAGTTGTTGAATCAACTCTTCTTTACTTCTTTTATTTGAGGAGGTGCAGTTGATGTGCTTGGACCCAAATATGCAAGTGATACATTTTCTTCATTATACACCACCATTTCTAGAGAAGGTGGAGGGGGTGACTGTACAAGAGGAGATGAATGGATAGGAGGAGGTGGTGGAGAGGATGGAACATCTTGCTATATTTGTGGCACTAGTTTCCCTACCTATATTTCTTGCAACTATTGTTGTAGCATCTCATCCTATAATTCCATCTCTCTTATTCTCTTCTCATCCTTGTCGTAAGAAATTACCAGGTCATTGTACTTCTTTCTTTAGCTTCATATTTCCCATATAAGGACTCAATAGTGGCCCTAGTGAATTGTACCACATTCACTGCCATTATGGGTGCTTCAACTATTGGAGTTTCAAAAACTCTTTGTATGATTAGTCCTCCTCTCAAATATAAATAAGGCTCTACAACCTTAGGATTGTTAGTGTTTGGGGCTAGTGCCTAGTTTGCTAATGTTTGCCAATTAGGGTTGAAGGCTGACCCCTAAAGTGCACATACCACCTCATCATATAGTTCAAAAACCCTTGAGCCTTGCCTTCAGACTGTATCAAATGCTATGGCTGATGCCATATCCCATTCTAGCAATAACAACATCCACTTTTTCTCACAAGTTCTCTACCTTTACCAGGTGTCATCTCCTTTCATTTTTCCCTCATTTCAGCAAGGACTTTATTGGTAATAACCTCCCTACGAAATCCAAGATAATTAATCATTCCTAGTTGCACCTTTTCATCATATTCATCTCTCCTTACCCTCCACACAAATTATTCAAAAAAAATTGACTTTACAAATGAATCATCATTCATGAATTCATTGCAAGCCTTCTCCCTAACACCATCATCATTATCAATTCTTGTTGGAAAAGCCTTACTTAACCTAAGTTTTTGCATTGGAAAATTCACCTCCTTTGGGGTGATGGCATGTTTTGCATGACTTCATTTTTAGTCAAAAAAATCTCCTCATCTAAATAAGGGAGTAATCTACCAACCCTTCTGATTCATCTTTTCTCCTCCTTAGAGAGGTCTCTCTTGGAGGTGAATCCAATTTAATAAAATTTTGAGCAAGAAATGGAGGTGAAATTTTAGGTGGAGAAGATGACATTTAATATATTGGGGAGGGTGCTCTAGACTCCTATGAATGAGTAGGAGTAGCAATAGTGTGTTCTTTTCTCACAACCTCCTTTTGTTTCTTCTTGAGAAAATATACAATTTTTGCAGTGGTTGATAGGTTGGTCTTTCCTCAACCATATGATACTTTCCTTTGTTAGCCACTTCCTTTTTCTCTTTTAGGTGTCCAACAACCTTATCAAAAATTTGTAATATTGCCTTTTCTCTCAAAATGTCACCACTGATATCCACATAAGTTCCTTTGAATTTAGGATCTTTCTCCTTCTTTACCTACTCTAATTTGGTGAATGCCAACCATTTCAACTTTTTGTCCTCTACCTTTACCAAATCAAATACATTCTTGATTATATCTTTAGGGAAGAAAAATTTGTGCCAAAACTTCCCACTTCTAATCTGTGTTTTCAATGTTGGCATAAATTCTTCAAGATCATGGTTCCTTGCTTGACAGTTTTTCATTCCATAAGGTGTAATCATTTTGATGATGTCCTTCTATCCATCCTTATGTTGCAAGATGGTGTGTCCCTTGGTCTTCCTTTTCCAACATGACGCTTGGTTTTGTGGCATGGCTTAATCGCCTCCTATGGATCTTACATAAATCTAGTGATTGTATTGGGCATTGACAGGTCAATCTTGTTGGAGTTGAGAAGATACAACACCACAGAAGTCCAAAAGATCTTTGCAAGCAAATAACCTGTTATAAGAAGAAACAAAGAGAAGCAACAAAGGAAATGCTCAAGAATGTGGAGCAATGTATTCACCTGAAAATGTAAAATGAATTAATGATACAAAAGATAGTTTTCAACTACATATAGATGAAAACCCTAAAAAAGAAAACCCTAGGCTTGCACAATAATAATTAATAAAGTAATTAATTATTATGCACCTAATGTTAGCTTAAGTGAAAAAGAGTTAAAAGGAAACTTTACATAATTAAACAAATATTGTTTAATTAATAAAGTAAATGTCCAATTACTCTAACACCCCCCCTTAAGATAGACATAGGGAGAAGCTAAAACCTAGAAGAAGCTACTGAAAGCAAAAGCAATGGGTCCCGGCAACAAGGCCAGATCAGGTACCCAAGTACAATGAAATCTCTATGAAACGGAGAAAAGGAGAAAACCCAGTGGGAAAAAATCCTCTCCAAAAAGAGATAGAACAACATGCTGAAAGAAACATGAAGGAAGGAAGGCCTCATAAAGACCCCCCAAGGACAACTTCCTTCACCCCAAGCATAAAGCGCAACTGAAGATAGTGCGGAGATGCAAAAGGTTTCGTGAAGATGTCTGCAACCTGCTCGGCAGTGGGAACATACTCTAAGATGAGAGAACCATCCTGAATCAACTATCTGATGAAATGCATATGAAGCTCAATGTGCTTTGTCCACTAATGCTCCACCAGGTTGCGCGAAACGTGTATAGCACTCTGATTGTCACACCAAAGAATAGTGGGACTATCAGGAGGAAAACCAAACTCAGTCATCAACTGACGAAGCCATAAAATCTCCTGACTAGCGAGCACTGCAGCTTGGTACTCAGCCTCTATAGATGATAATGCATGAGTAGTCTGCTTCTTGCACGACCACGTGATAGGACCAGAGCCAAGACAAAAAACAAATCCAGAAGTAGACTTTCGATCATTGACATCACCAGCCCAATCTGAGTCAGTGTAGCCAACAATGTGAGGATCCCCTAATGTGTAGTGAATGTCATATGAAGTGGTGCCCTGAATGTACCTCAAAATACGCTTGGGAGCTTGCCAATGACTCTCATGAGGATCATGTGAGAATCAAGAGACAAGACCAACCGCAAAGGAAAGATCAGGACGAGTGTGAGTCAGGTACAACAAACTGCCAACCAACTACCTATAAAGTGTAGCATCTACTGAAGGGGTGGGGCAAGTAGTAGTCAAAACAACCCCTAACTGAAAAGGTGTGGGGGCAGGCTTGCAATCAAGCATGCCAAAGCGCTGAAGCATATCAAAAGAATACTTCTGCTGGTAAATGGAGATCCCCTCTGAAGACTGAATCACTTGAAGACCAAGGAAATAGTGCAGAAGGCCAAGATCTATCATCTCAAACTGCTACATCAAGGCTAGCTAAGAATTCTGAATCATAGAGGATGAGCTACCTGTGATGAGAAGATCATCAACATATAGCACAAGAATCAGAATCTCACCCTCAAGATGCTAAATATAGACCATGTGATCAGAATGACAATGAGTGAAACCAATGGAGAGCAAAAAAGAGTCCATCTTCTCATACCAAGCCCGAGGGGCTTGTTTGAGACCATATCATGAACGCTGAAGTCTGCAAACCAAAGAAGAATCATGAAAAAATCCCTGAGGCTGCTCCATATAGATCTCCTCCTATAGGTCACCATGTAAGAAGGCACACTTCACATCCATCTGAAAAATGAGCCATCCTCTAGAAGTTGCAAGTGATAATACAAAGTGAATAGAATTCATCTTTGCGACAGGGGAAAATGTCTCGAAGTAATCAATACCCTCAACCTGTGAGAAACCCTTCACAACAAGACGTGCTTTGTACTTATCAATAGAACCATCAGTAGCATACTTGATGCGATACAACCATCAGCACCGAACCATCTTTCTGCCCTTAGGAAGAGGACAGAGATCCCATGTATTATTCCTCATCAAAGAAGAATACTCTTCCTCCATGGCACTATCCCACTTAGGGTGACCTGTCGCCTCTGAAAATCTCTGAGGATCCTCTGAAAGAGCATGAGTCAAAAGACTAGAACCTGTAGTATGAGAACGAGTGCGACGAGTTTCTGAAGGATCACTGGCCATAGATCCTGCTGCCTCAATAGTAAAGTGAGCCCATTTGGGCCTCTAAGGTGGAGCAAGTGGAGGTGGAGATGGGGGATCATCAATATCCTCATCAGAATCCTCAAAATAATCCTGAAGAGCTATAGAGGGTGGAGTAGGTAGTGAAGTGGACACTGGAGACAGGGTATCAACTGGAGGAAGGCGCTCATCAAACTGAACATCCCATCGAAACAAGACCTCTTTGGAATCAGGATCAAATAACCTGTACGCCTTTTTATCCTCATAGTAGCTGACAAATATGAGGGGTCGACTCTTCCACTCCATAGCTCTCCTTTGAGCATCAGGAATAAAAGCCCATGCCTCACTACCAAATACTCGAAATGATGAAATATCAAGCTTGTCATGAGACCAAGCCTCCTCAGGAGTCATATGTTGAATCACCTTGTGAGGCATCCGATTCTGAATATAGTTGGCACAATTGACTGCCTCAACCCAAAAAGACGAATCCATGGACCTGGACTGAATCATACAATTAGCCATCTCCCGTAAAGTTCTGTTCTTGCGCTTAGTGATACCATTCTACTGAGGGGTGTAGGTAACAGAAAACTGATGCTGTAAACCATGCTCAGTGCAAAAATCTTTGAAAGCCTGATTCACATACTCCCCCCCATTATCTGTACGTATCCGCCAGATAGAGAGACTAGACTGCTTCTCTACAAATGTCTTGAAGACACGAAAGGAATCAAAGACATCAGACTTGTACTTAAGAAAGTACAACCATGTGTGTCTGGAGAAGTCATCAATGAATGTGAGTACATACTTGGCCCCTAAAAAAGAAGGAGTGGGAAATGACATGAGGTCACTATGAATCAACTCCAAGGGTGCCAAAGCACGAGTGGTACTTCCCTTCGGAAAGGGATCCCTATGATGCTTGCCAAGCACACAACCATGACAAACACCGTCAGTGTAGGAAATCCGTGGAAGACCAAGAACAAGTGACTGTGTACTCATCTGCTAAAGATATCTATAATTGACATGGCCCAAACGCTCATGCCAAAGCTGACTCACTGAATCTGCATGTGCTATAAGAGATGAACCTGTACCCTCAGAAGGCACAAAGCCATCAAATCTGTAAAGACGAGATGCAGTATCAACACTACTAGTAGCCACAACCAAATCAGAATCATGGAGGTCCCGAATAACCACATCATGTGGTGAGAACTCAACTATCTTACCAGAGCCAATGTGGCAAATCTGATAAATGGACAAGAGGTTCATCAAAATGTCAGGAACAATCAAAACATCCTGTAGAGTGCCTCCATCCAAAGAGATAGAACCTGAACCCAAGACAGAAAGTTGTGAAGAGTCACCCACTGCAATCTGTGAAGTACCACAAGAGGCAAGAGAAGTGACCAACTGCTGAGTGTGAGTCATATGGTGAGAAGCACCAGAGTCTAAAATCCAAGTGGACCCATTGGTCGATGCGCATGCAGTGAGAGCATGACCCTTCCCTGTGGTGGAAGAAGAAGAAGACGGCAGTGAGGAGATGTGTTGCTACTGCATGGCCTCCTCTAAAGCCTCTAATCGTTTCCAACACCTAGAAACTGGATGACCTTGCTTGCCACAGAAACTGCAAGTGTCTCCTGATTTCTCCTTAGTCTTGGAGGAAGACTCACCAAACTTCGAAGATTTCCCATGTTTAGGATTAAATGGTGGTTTAGAATCAGACTTAGGAGGTGGTTTGGAGGAATGCTCACTACCTGCAAAATCTTTCTTGGGCCTCAGTTTCTGCTTCTGTTTCCCCTTCGATGATTGAGCAACCAATGCTTTGCTCTTTGAAACTGAGAGCATATCCATCTGAGAAAGGTGGGACTGTTCCCAAAACAAACGCTCACAAAATAAATCAAAGGTAGGCATGGTAAAATTGGCACCCAAACCATCCATGGTGGAGTAGAAGGAGGAAGCAAATATCTGAAATGGACCACGAAGCTTCGAAAGAATCAAATAAATGCACTCTGTGTCTGTCTTGTTCTTCCCACAACCCTGTAAAATAGAGCGGATAGTTTTGAAGTTGTTCAAAAAGTCCTCAATAGTGGGGAAGGAATCAGGTAACAATGAAGTCAACTCTACCTCAATCTGTAATGCGCGGAACTCATTAATGGCCCCAAAAAGTGTCTCAAACTTCAGCCACATGGCTCGAGGAGTGAGCAAAGCATCAAGGTGAAACAAAAGACTGTCTGAAACATGTAGGCATATCAAACCCATAGCCTCATCCATCTTGTTCCTGTGCTGCATAATCTCAAAAGCACGCTGCAACTGAGGCTGAACCTCATCTAAACAAGACCATAACCCTCGTGACCTGAGTAGCCTCATCATACGAGACTTCCAAGTGTGATAGTTATGTGATGTGAGTAGCTCAACTGAAGAGTCTGCCATGAAACCCTACACCTGTACCTGCTTGTGTTTTTTATTATTATGTGATCTTTCAGAATAGACAGAAGATGCAGAAGGGTTTGTATTTTTGAGAGTTTTGGTGTTCTGGTTTTCTGAGATAAATGACAGAAAGCAAGAGAAAAAACACCCCCCACAAAAGATAAACCCAAACCCTAGTACAAACTGAGAAGAAGGAAGCAATGCATAAGCAAAAAATACTTCAAGACAAATTCTCATGTACCTGGTGAAAATTCTGATAAAATAGATCACATCACTGAATAGAGCATGTTGAGAGCTTTCCAACGCCTATTCAAGTTTGAAAAACGGAGTCCGTTTGCATCTTCTATGACCCCAGAAGTGAAGAAAGAAGACCTCACTTTGACTGGTAAAAAAAATATAGACTGGTAAAAAATTAAAATTATTTCTATACCATCAGATTGGTGCCATTCTCAGCTTTCCAACGCATCTTCCTGTTCGAAAAACGGAACTAGGATGCCCAAGTTATGCCCATTTTTGTGAGAGCAAAAAAATGGGGGTTTGACTCCTCTAGCACCCTCAAGGGCTAAAAAGAGCCCCTGGTCGCGTGGGCGAACCAGGGGGGTGGATGGGTAAGAGGTGGTGTCGCCATATGGCATGGCTGAGGTGGTAGGCGGTGCAGTCGGTGAGGGTGGAGCGCGGGCGGAGCACGGGGAGCTCGGGCGGAGCAGAGCACGAGCGGAGCATGGCGGGCGGTGGCGAGGTGCAGCGCGGGTGGTGGTAATAGGCTGCACAAAATAACCAAAAAAAAAAAACCTTTTTTTTTTATTTTTTGCGATTTTTGCTCCGTACGGCCCTAGGGCAAAAAAAACTTTTGCCTTCCAAATTGACTGTAACCAAAATCGACGATTTGACAGTCGATTTAGGGGTTTTTGGGTGCTACAAATCCAATGGAACTGTCCATTTGAGCCCAAAGTGAACCCAAAAAATGGAGTATGCTGAATCCACCCAAAAAAAACTTTAGAACCCTAGATTTGCTTCCAATGCAAAATCTCAAAACAAGAACAAGCAGCTGCAAATCTGAAGCTCTGATACCATGTTGGAGTTGAGAAGATACAACACCATAGAAGTCCAAAAGATCTTTGCAAGCAAATAACCTGTTACAAGGAGAAACAAAGAGAAGCAACAAAGGAAATGCTCAAGAATGTGGAGCAATGTATTCACCTGAAAATGTAAAATGAATAATGATACAAAAGATAGTTTTCAACTACATATAGATGAAAACCCTAAAAAGGAAAACCCTAGGCTTGCACAATAATAATTAATAAAGTAATTAATTATTATGCACCTAATGTTAGCTTAAGTGAAAAAGAGTTAAAAGGAAACTTTACATAATTAAACAAATATTGTTTAATTAATAAAGTAAATGTCCAATTACTCTAACAAATCTTTTGGTGCAATGGAAACCACCAATGTAATGATTGGTATCAGAGTTGAGGTCATAGGTCCAAACCCCTCACTTGTGCTAGGGGTAATTTTTGCAAGATGGTGTGTCCCTTAGTCTTCCTTATCCAAAATGATGCTTGGGTTTGTGGCATGGCTTAATTGCCTCTTATGGATCTTACATAAATTTGGCAGTTGTATCAAGCATTGGCATGTCGATCTTTTGGTGAAAAGATAACCACCAAAGTAATAGCTTAATCATGATAAAATAAAACAATGTAGTGTAATCAAGGAAAAGGGTCTCATTTTTCATTCCTACTAGGTTTTCATTCCTACTAGGTGTGAGCCTTCAACATTCCCTAGTTGACACATAACCTCCAAAAATCCAAGCCTTAATGGCACACTCCTTGGGAACACATGTGGATAAAAATGTGTGCCATATACTCCGATGATGGTGCAATTTGGATAAGGGATGATATGATCCCAATTGTGATCAATATTTATTCTAGCCTCCTCTCCTTGGGCCTCTAAAAATTATGCAGTTGTGTTGAAATACTTGTTGAATTCCTTAATAGAAACCCTCTCAACTTCTCACTAAACAAATTCATAAAAGTAACAAAGCTGGAATTCGCATCATGTATATACAGGTGGTGTTTTCATGTTTAGATAGGGAGGAATTCATTATTTTCATCTCTCATATTTAGTGTCGTGTCCTTTCCAAAATACCCAGCTCCCTTGAATAGAAAAATATGCATCACCAAGGAGTACCACTAAAACCTTACCCCTATTTCACCATTCTTTAAGTCCATTAGTGCAATCTAAATCTCATTGGATAAGTAGGTGTGAAATTCATATAGTTTATTTACCAATACATGTTGAATGTTTGTTTCCATGTACATAAAGGCCACATGCATCCTCTTGGGAGGGTCAAACCCTATAATTTGGCACAAAGTGTAATAGGAGCTCTCATAGTAATAATCAAACATATTTGATGGGGAGTTCTCTTGATCAACTAATGATAGCCTTATCTTGCTCCTCCCCTTTCATCCTCCAATGAAACTAGGCATAGTTGTGACCCTAAAAGTTGATTCATTGTTCTCATATTCCTCCTTTAGGGAATTGAGGTTAATTGGCTCCTTTGCATCTAAGTTTAAGTTGAAAACCTCAATGATCCCCTCATAGGTGAGGTCAATCATTTTGACAATAGTATATGACCTCACAACCCAGATATTGGGGTCATAATTTGAAGTTATAGCTTTCAAAAGGTCAATGTCAAGGTAAAAATTTGAAACAACAAGCTTTCCCATATCAAGTCTCCAACCATTACATGTAGGGACCTTAGAAAATCTCTTCTCAAACCAATTTTGAACAAATCCCATCCAGTAATTGGAACCTCAACATCCTTGGTGGTATGTTGTCTGTCTACAAAACCCTTGTCTATTCCAAGGCCTTGAAATAAAATCTTGATCTTCATTTTGTTCATTTTTGTGCTAAAATCCTTCAATTGATCTAATATATCATCATGAAGGCCTCTCCTAGGGGTAGAACCAGAAGACTCAGCCTTTGGGAGTGTCATTCTCAGGATTTTAACAACCTAAGGATTTCTAAGGTTTCAATTTAGTGTTTCTAGTAAGGTGGTTTAGGTGTCCTAAAAAGCACATGTAAACTAAGGTGAATTTGAAGTAGTTTGATGATAATTCAATAAATTTTAAACCTTAAAAGAAACCTAAATTGTAGTTTTTAGCTCAAAAAAGGAGAATGCACACAAATTCTCTTGAAATTGGGTATAAAGGATGAAATTTTTACTTCATGGTGCTTGAATAGTTGGAAACCCTAATTCTAGATGTAAGGAAGCTCGTACTACATAGGAACAATCTTCAATTCTCTATATGATACTTTGGTAACTCAAAATTACTTTAAATCCTACTTTTATAGTGAAAATGTTCATTAATTCGATAGAAAAAACATCAATTCCACCATTACTGCTCGCTCGTGTGAACCAGAATGGCTCCATCGACCCATTTTCATAATTTTAAAACATGGTCATCAATCTTGTGATGATTTGGATCATCGATCAACACAGATCAAGTAAAATGAGTTTGAAAATCATGAGTCAATTTTTTTACATCAGACCAATGAGAACACACCATGTGGAGAAGTGGTACATCATCACCCTGCGCTCGACCATCCTCTATAATCCTTTAGAAGTGATACATGTCATTTTCCCACTATCATGCATGAGTTTATTGGGACACAAATCAAGGGTTGCAGGCTAGTGGGGAATGACTTAGATTTAACCTATACACTCCAACATGTGCACCTTTTAACCTCCTAGGATTATGCCCACATTAAAAAAAAAATAGTACATGTCTTAAATCTTAGCAAGATAGATGGTCAGTATTATAAAATCTTGGCAACCTTTAAGCTATAAAGAATTAGGCCCCTTTAGTAGCACACTCTTTAAAAATCCCTAAGTTCACCTAAAAAATTGGTGAAATATTTCATCTATTATATAGTTCTTTTAATGGCTAGGATTGTGCCATGTGTTAGTCACCCACTATCCCAAGGGCACCTCAAATCAGCTTAAAAACCTGATGTGGGATGGTGGGGAACAACCTAGATTAGTTCAACATCTTTAATCTCAACTATTGATTTGAAGCAACCACCATTGTTGTCTTTTAAAATGATTGCAAGTCCTACCAAAGAAACAAGACATGTGGCACATGCCCACTATGCTGCAAGGTGTTTTCCTTGAATATTTAAATAGTTGTGGGATGATGGGTAACCAATCAGCGTTAAGTGGTGGGGCCAAGATGAGTCTTAAGAAAATTTTACTGCACATGCTTTAATTTTATAACTTAAAGTGGGGCCATCCCTAAGAATTTTGACTTAGATATTTTTATTAAATATTTCAATCCCATGTCTAAAGTGAAAAAATAAAACATTTAAACTATTGGCCCACTCAAACTTAGGACTTTAAATATTTCAAAACAAATGTGACCATTTTTTTCCTAAGACAAAGGGGTTGGTTCACCAATGACATTAACAGCTCAATTCATAATGTAAATGCCTAGGAATGGGAAAATAGAGGTCAACAATGAATTATATTAAAAACGTAAAGGTCTATACATTATTAGGATTTTTGGAGGGTTTTAGCCCTAAAGGCGAACCCTAGTAGATGGAAAACAAAAACCTGACCCTCAGAAGACCAATGGATGACAATTTTTTTGAAATGTAACCATGGAGCCACTAAATTTTTTAAAATTCCTATCACATCACAACCAAAGAGTTTAAATATTTTGTCATAAAAAACAAGGGAGAGGAACTGCAACAAAGGGTTTCAAATAGGATCCTATTAGAGAAAGAGAGGAAAGTAATAATTGAATTTTTTTAGGAGAATGTTAAGAAAGAGATGGATTATATGGCCCTCAGAGAGGAAAGGAACTAGTAAGAAATTTAGGATGCCTGAGATGGTACATGTCATTTGTGTAAGGCCCTAATAATCCTTAATAATCTTGGTGATAGACACACAATTTAGAGGCAGTTCGTAACTCAACAATATACTAAACCCTTGTAAAGGCTCAATTTAATTATCAACCAGGGCTAATGTAATCTTGTGATGATACTAGAACTATATGTGCATCCAAATATTGTATACTACCTATATCATCTAGTATCAATGTTTGATACATATGAAAAAGGAAATAAATTATAAACCAAAAAACAAGAAAAAGGACTAAATCTGGAATTATTGCTATGGGTACTTACAACTTAAGACTATGACTAGTTGACTCTTAAAACCTGAAATTTTTAATTAATTAACACTGTTAACTTTGACTCACTCCAGAGGATAATGCATAAATAAAAAAAACCATGAATTATAAGACAAGATCTCATTCACAATCTCATTCACATATAGGAAATGAAGAATCTGATTAAGATGACTATAATAATAAAAGCATCTAATATAACAACAAAAAATAAAGTGGAGAATAGTTACCTTGAGTAACCCTTGCTCAAGTTACCATATCCATAGATTAAACTCAACTATAAACTCCTTGAATTAATTGAACATAACAATAAAATGAAGCATCTTCATTGTAGATAACTAGATTTCACAATCTGACAATAATCTTCAGAGATATCTTATTCATGAAAGCATAATAGGAAACTAATATAGTGTTATCTATTTAATGAAAAAAATATCTCTCTCTGAACATATCCACATGTTATATCTACTCAACACAAAGCCAAATATATAGGTTCAAGGGAGGTTTATTAGAATGAGGTCTCAAAACAAAAAACTAAATCCAAATTAATACTCCCCTATGGAAAAGAGAGTGGAAAATTCTATATAATTGAAATTGTAACTAAAAATATGGAAGAATATGATTAGGACTAGAACTATGTTTCTAACAACATAGAAAAGACCTGTACTATGGGAATAATCATGTTGGCTTCCCAATAATTGTAGATTCCTTCCTTCAACTATCTTATTAAATGGTTTGGTGATTCACAATCATCCTCATTAATGAGCATTTCCATTTCTTTAACTATTGCATTCCTATTGTTTTGGAATTTCCCCTGCATCTTTGTGTGAAATCCTTTGGCTGTGGGTTGCACTTTTTAGTTGTTATGGGTTACACTCTACTTATTTTGGCTTCTCGGCTGCAAGGATTTAATTCATATAACATATACACAATACTAATAGCCATAAATTAAACATAGATCCATACTACATTCCATACACACTCACACATTTAATCATACAATTTCCAACATATCATCATAATATTTCCATACATCAAAATCTAGTTCAAGTTTCTTGAAATACATAGAAAGATAGATACGTTTAGGAATGTATATGAAATGAGTATCTAGAAATATCTTAAATCATGAACTAAAAGGAAATAAAACTAGCTAATACTTGGTCTCATCATTTCCCCCCAACTAAGATATTGTTTATCCTCAAGCAACTAATTTAGGATCAGAGGTTGTATTGCAAGGTCATTTCCTTGAAATATGTAACCACATCCACTCATTTTCTGAGTTTCAAGTAGTATCCCCCATAAGTTGAAATTCTTTCCTATTTGAAATATTATACCTCTTCTTGTTTTGTATTCTTCTTTGATGTCCAATGTGGCACTGGATAAAGGAGCATCAGTGGATGAAAGGTAAGAGGTACCCATGTGAGTCCCTTATCTCTGGAAATATCTATACAACTATGGGATCTCTTAAGCATGGCTACAAAGTTATATAAAGAGTGTGTTACCTTATTTTGTAATTTAGGATTCAATTCTTCCCACCTTCCTTACACAAAATTAAAAGTGTGATGGATGAGACCTACAACTAGTTGTTGCATCTTGGCATAATAATTCTCTCTAATATTTATAATTCTTCTTCTTGCACCCTTAAGCTTCAATAAAGTTTTCCATTCCTCTATGCTTGTATCAAGGTCCTTTGACTCTTTCCTGATCTGGAGAGAAATATATTTGTCTCTCTCAACATAGTATTGCATTATTTCACCCCTTTGCCCCTCGTTCCTAAGGTAAGACGCTACTGCTCTAACTTGTATATCTCCCACAAACATCTATCTTTAAGAAATTTTTACTGCACATGCTTTAAGTTTATAACTTAAAGAGGGGCCATCCCTAAGCATTTTTACTTATATATTTTTATAAAATATTTCAATCCCATGTCTAAAGTGCAAAAATAAAACACTTAAACTATTGGCCCGCTCAAACTTAGGAATTTAAATATTTCAAAACAAATGCAACCGATTTTTTCCTAGGACAAAGGGGTTGGTTCACCAATGAAATTAATGGATTAACTCATAATGTAAATGCCTGGGAATGGGAATACAAAGGTCAATGATGAATTAGAATAAAATTTTAAGGCCTATACATTATCAGGGTTTTAGCCCTAAAGGTGAACCCTAGCATATGGAAAACAAAACCCTAACCCTCAAAAGACTAGTGGATGACAGTTTTTTTGAAATGTAACCGTGGAGCCACTAATTTTTTTAAAAATCCTATCACATCACAACCAAAGAGTTTAAATATTTTGTCATAAAAAACAAGGGAGAGGAACTAAAACAAAGGGTTTCAAACAGGATCCTCTTAGAGAAAGAGAGGAAAGTAATAATTGAAGAGTTATAGGAGAATGCCAAGAAAGAGATTGAGGCTATGGCCCCTCAAAGAGGAAAGGAACTAGTAAGAAATTTAGGATTCCTTCTTCTACTGAGATGGTACATGTAATTTGTGTAAGGCCCTACTAATCCTGAATAAGCTTGGTGATAGACACACAATCTAGAGGTGGTTCCCAGCTGAATAGTAATACTAAACCCTTATAAAGACTCAATTTAATTATCAACCAGAGCTAATGTAAGCTTGTGGTGAGACTGACACTATATGTGTATCCAAAGATTCTATACTACCTATATCATCTAGTATAGGTGTTTGATACATATGAAAAAGGAAATAAATTGTAAATCGTAAAACAAGAAAAATGATTAAATCTGGAATTATTGCTATGGGTACTTACAGCTTAAGACTATGAATAGTTCACTATTAAAACCTGGACTTTGTAATTAACTTAACACTTCTAACTTTGACTCACTCTAGAGGATAATGCATAGATACAAATAAAACATGAATTATAAGACAAGATATCATTCACATATAGGAAATGAAGAATCTGATTAAGATGACTATAATAATAAAGGCATCTAATATAAAAACAAAAATTAAAGTGAAAAAATTAAATTGGAGACTAGTTACCTTGAGTGGCCCTTGATCAAGTTACTATATCTATAGAATAAACTCAAATATAAACTCCTTGAATTAACTGAACATAACGATAAAATGAAGCATCTTCATTGTAGATAACTAGATTTCACAATCTGACAATAATCTTTAAAGATATCTTATTCATGAAAGAATAATAGGAAACTAACAAAGTTCTATCTATGTAATGGAAAAACTATCTCTATCTGAACATATCCACACATTATATCTACTCAACCATTGATCCAACTATATAGGTTTGAGGGAGGTTTATTAGAATGAGGACTTAAAAACATAAAGCTAAATGAAAATTACCACTCTCCTATGAAATAGAGAGTGGAAAATTTCGTATAACTAAAAATGTAACTAAAAATATGGAAGTATGATAAGGATTGGAACTATATTTCTAACAACATAGCAGAGACATATAATGTGGGAACAATCATGTTGGCTTCCCAATAATTATAGACTCCTTATTCCTTCAACTATCCTATTAAATGGTCTGGTGATTCACAATCATCCTCATTAATGAGAATTTCCATTTCTTTAACTGTTGCATTCATATTGTTCTAGAATTTCCCCTACATCTTTGTTTGAAATCCTTTGGCTATGGGTTGCACTTCTTAGTTGTTATAGATTACATTGTACTTATTTTGGCTTCTCAACTGCAAGGATTTAAATGCATATAACATATACACAATACTAATAACCATAAATTAAACATAGATCCATACTACATTCCATACACACTCACACATTTAATCATACAATTACCAACATATCATAATCATATTTTCATACATCAAAACCTAGTTCAAGTTGAATGAAATGCATAAAAAGATAGATAAGTTTACAAATGTATATGAAATGAGTGTCTATAAATGTCTAAAATAATGAGCTAAAAGAAAGTAAAACTAGCTAATACTTGATCTCATCATTTCCCCCCAACTTAGATATTGCTTTTCCTCAAGCAATTAATTTAGGACCGAAGTTTGTATTACAAGGTTATTTCCTTGAAATTTCTAACTACATCCACTCATTTTCCTAGTTTCAAGTAGTATCCCCCATAATTTTAAAGTCTTTCCTATTTGAAATGTTCTATCTCTTCTTGTTTTGCATTCTTCTCTCTTGTCCAATGTGGCACTTGATAAAGGAGCATCGGTGGATGAAAGGTAAGAGGTGCCCATGTGAGTCCCTTGTCTCTGGAAATCTCTATACAACTATGGGATCTCTCAAGAATGGCTACAAAGTTATATAAAGAGTGTGGTACCTTCTTTTGTAATTTAGGAGTCAATTCCTCCCACCTTTCTTAAAAAAACTTAAAAGAATGATGGATGCGACCTAAAACTAGTTGCATCCTGGTATAATCATTATCTCTAATATTTATAATTCTTCTTCTTGAACCCTTATGCTTCAATAGAGTTCTCCATTCTTCTATGCTTGTATAAGGGTCCTTTGACTCTTTCCTGATTTGGAGAGCAATAGATTTGTCTCTCTCAACATACTATTGCATTATTCCACCCCTCTTTTATTCATTCTTAAGGTAAGAAGCAAGTGCTCTAACTTGTATATCTCCCACAAACATCAATGGGTTACATTCAGTATGATCTGGTAGAGCAACATTATGTAGGTAAAATTCACATAGTTGATCTTGTAAATTTGGTGTAGAATTAGAAAAAATATTTAAAAACTCAAATTTTCTACTCAAGGTGATTGGTAAGTTACTAATTAGCTAACTAAATTGAAAACACAAAAAAAAAATCCTGTAAAAATAAAGCATACACCCTGGCAAGTAGCCTACATTTGAGGATTTGTGTAGCTTTATCTGCAATTTCCTCAACTCTTACAATCATCTTCTTTAATTCAATTTCCTTTTTCTCAAGAACCCTAGTGTGGTTAGTTGTCATTTCTAATTTTTCCTTCTCCCAAGCTTCCTTCTGCTGAGAGAATTCATCAGTTCTTTTCCACATATCATACCCTAGGGACCCTATAGTGGGGTGAATTGGGGTTCTCATTAGAGGAGATCTACCCTTAGCCATAGGTTCTTTATTCCCTATTTCCATAAGAGAAAGTTGTACAAGAACATACAGCTTGGACCCATGTTCAAATTTTTGTAATTTTTCCTTCAATTATTTAGTTTTCATGTCCCTCTCATTGTCCCTTGACTAATAAATTTTCAATAAATCCTCCAATTGGTTTATTCTTTCAAGTGCCTCCTGCAATTTCTTTTTGAAATTCCTTTCCTCTATAAACAAATCTTCATATTTTTTTTAAAATTGATTATCATCACTCATGGTATATTCACAACCCTCACTATCAGAGCTTTATGGAGTTTTATTTCTAATATTTTTAGCAACAAATACATCCTCTAAATCAGATTCAAAGGTGCTTGTGAAATAATATTGTTGTTTAACTAGTGTATGTACATTCCTAAGGGTATCCCCCTTTAATTATAAATTCGTTTCTACTACCACAACATCATTTTAATGCTCCTTAATTGACCCCCTCATAACACCTTTCTTCTTCAGGTAGTGTGAACACCTAGGCTAGGTGGATTTCTTCTACCTCCTGGTAGGTGTAGAAGAAGGTTCACCTTTTCTTTTCTTGGTTTTTGGTGGTTTTGCATAAGTATAGGGTTCTTGGTTTATCCTATTGTGGGCTGCTCAAAGGCTACAATTTGTGAGTCTTGCAAGCTATACTGCTCTAGCTCTCTTTTTTTGTAGGTGGGTGAAGAAACAAAGGAGACATGGGGCATTTCTCTTCCTGATACAGTAGGTGTTTCCACATTTTCTAGAACAACAGGTTCCACAAGAATGCTATTAATATGACTGCAATTTAAGAAACTCTCCCATGAAACATGTGGAAACTAAACCCTCAAATTTTTTTTCATCAATAGGGTAATTAAAAAACAATGTGACAATGCAATGTTGTTTATCTTCCTTTGTATTCAAAACTCATTCTTTTAAATAGATTATAAAGAAAATTGGGAACATTTACATGCCTATCATGGTGAAGATAGCTTAAAAGTTTAAAATGGAATATGTATAACAAATACTGTCTACCATCATATGTGAGATAATTATATACGAAGAAACACAATCCCAAAACCATGGCAAGGATAATATTTTGTATATTGGGAGGATGATTCCATGTTTTCTCCATGTTCTCTGAATTCATTCTTAGCAACAACAATGTCTACCTGATTGGAAACTCCTCCCCTTCTCTTGGCAATCCTGAAACTTCAATAATGGTGGCCTCTAAAGCATCCACTTTCAAACCTCTTATAGTTGCATCATCATTTTGTAAAGTAGCAACAAATTTTTAGGTCATAAATTCATTGAACTCTATAAGTTTTAATAAGTATTCAATCCAACCAACATGCTAAAGTATAGGAAAAACCAATCTATCTTCCATAATTTAATTATGTGCAAATGGTTCTCTTCAGGTTATATCACCACCCATGATGAAAATATACTCTATTTATGCTCAAATTATATCTTTATCACTTTAACCACACTAATCCCTTTCTACCTATGTGCTCGAGTTTTCCAAATTTAGTTGTTCTACCCCTTCTTCTTTCCTACTAAGTTTGAATTGTAGCTTGTACAGTACGATTGTATACAAAATGGGGAAAAATAGAATGAAAAAATATTTGAAAAAAGTGTTTGGGTTTTTTAAATCAAGAAAATAAAAATGAAGAGTACTGCTTCCCTCCCCCCAAACTAAAGGTATTAAGTTTCCTCAATTAATTGCATTATAATTGACAAAGGGTGAAATGATGTATTAGAAATATTAAAAATAATATTAAAAATGATATGAAGCATGAAAAATCTAATATAAAGTAATTTCCATCTATGATAATTATGGAAAATTAATGTGTACCTATAGAAGTGTAGTGAACTAAAAATTAGCTTGTGTGATAGTGATTTGAACTACCCACAATGAGATTTAATGCATGTCCATCCATACTTGCAATTGGTGATAAATAATATAACTGCATGGTGCATGGTGAATGATGTTTTTGAAAGGTTATGGGATGTATAGTGATATGTAAAATAAATGACATAGCACATGAAAATAGAGAAAGTTGATATGAATGGTATGTGGGATGAGGTGGATGAAGTTTCATGTAGTGAAATCATAGTTTTGAGCCTACATGTATGAAAGAATAAAGTTTATATGAATGGATATGCAATTAATTCATTTGAAAATTTGAAAATTTTGATAGGAAAGTGTTATGGGTGCCTTCAACAACAAGTCCCTTTCTGAATTTTATTGCTTATAGGCATGAAGCTACAAGTCCCTACTACATCATGGACTACACTTTAAAATGATTATTGATTGTTTCCACCTGTGTTGTATGTGCATATGAAATTCGGTAGGAAATTATACCTAAGTGACCTCAGTAGGTGAGCTATGTATCTCATCTACTGATTCATGTGGAGAACCTATTGTATCTGTTGTTAAATCTTTGATTTCAAGTATACTTAATTTTGTTAGAATAACTCTCTAGTCCATATTGGTGTAATAAAGAAAGAATAAAAACATTCTTCGGTACTAGCTTCTTATAAATTTTTAATCGATATCCATTAACCAATAGTGAGAATCTGACTTCATCAATAGTCTGCAACTGTACTACACCATTTAGGAATACTTGTTATATCTCATAGGGACCTAACCATCTTGTTTGTAACTTTCTTTTATAGTCTTTGTACCTCAAGTCATATAGAAAAGCCTAATCACCCACTTTGAATTCCTTAATTTTATAAATTGATCATGCCATCTAATTTTCTATTTTTGAGCAACCTAAGTGTGGTGTATAGATTCTATTCTTATTTCATCTAATGCTTTCAAATTGTGTAATCTCTTTTTTTTTCTACTATTAAGTCTAGTCCCAGTGTTACTATTGTCCTCAATGTTTTGTATTCAAATTATATAGGAATTACTATTATTTTTCCATACACCAACTCATATGGTGTAAACCCTATTGTAGTCTTTCAAGTTGTCCTATAGGCCCATATTACCTCAGGCAACCTAGTTTCCCAATCCTTCCTATGAATTTGCACTATTTTGGTCAAAAAAAATCAATCTCCCTATTTGTTACTTCACCTGCTCATTGGCTTGAGGGTGGTAAGGTGTTGAATTCTTATGCCTGATCTCATATTCTTTCACAAATTTATTGATTATATCTAATGTAAAGTAGGGACCTTGATCTATGAAAATTTATCTTGATACTACATACTTGGTAAATATATCTTCATATAGAAATTTTTCCGCATTTCCATCTCTTGAAAATTGCAATTCTTTAACTTCTACCCACTTTATTATATAATCTATGTAGACTAATATATTCTCCTTGTTGTTTGATGTTGGTGATATTGGGACAATAAAGTCTAGCCCTCATTTATTAAATGGTGCTAGTGCTAACTATGGTTGCAAATGCATATCATATATTTTAGTTGGCTTGCCCATTCTCTGACACCTATAATAGCTCCTAGTATATTTTGTTGCATCCTTATGGAGAGTAGGTCGGTAATAGCCAGTGGTGAGAATATTGAGTGTATGCCTCTTTGCTACAAAGTGTCTCCCATAGGGTTCATCATGGAAAACTTTGAGGAAATCATATACCTCATCTTCTTTGATGCATCTTCTCATAATTTTATCTAGTCTTACGTAGAATAAATAACCAACTATCCAAGAGTAGGAGAAAATTTTGTGTACCAATTATCTCTTTTCTCTAGGGGAGAAATGAGGTGGTATTTTTCCTTCTACTAGATACTTGGAAATATCAAAAAACCAAGGTGTGTGTAGAGACAGAGAAAATAAATTCTCATCTAGAATAGAATCATCAACATCTTTTGCTAATTGATTTGGTAGTCTAGATAGAAAATATTCCATTATATTTTCTTTACTTGGCTTATCCACTATGGTGATCTCAAATTATTGAAGTAATAACAACCATATGACAAGCCTACAACCACTGGTTTATTCGTTAGATACCTTATTATTGTGTGATCAGTGTGGATGAATACCGGATACCCTGGGACATTCTAACCTTGTTGATTTCATAGACAACTACCAACATCTTTTCTTATGTTACTATGTAATTGAGTTCTACCCCTTGTAGGTTCTTGCTAATGTAATTATAATGGTATACTCTTTATTACCTTCCTTATGTCCAAGCACTACTCCTATAGAAAAATCAAAAGTATTTGTATGTATGTGGAAAGGAAAGGTCAAATTTGGTCCTCTCAAGATAGGTGCTTTGGTTAATACTATCTTGAGTGATTCAAAAGAGTGTTGAAAAGTAGTTTTTCACTCAAATTCTGCATCTTTTGTGAGTAAAACAAATAATGGGGTTGCAAGTTTACTAAAGTCCTATATGAATCTCCTATAGTACCCAACATGTCGTAGAAAACTCCTAACATCTTTTTGTTTTTGGGGCATAGGGAGTGTTGAGATTACTTCAATTTTATTGGGATACACTTGAATGTGATCCTTTGACATAAAATTTCCTAGCACAATCCCTTGGGTCATCATCATGAAACATTTCTCATGACTTAGGGATAAATTGTGTTCTTGACAAATTTTTAAGACCTTCTCTAGGCTATTAAGTGCTTCATTATATGTGTCTCCATAAGTTGTAAAATCATCCATATAGATTTGCATGGAGTCTTGTGTAAAATATGAGAATATACTTAGTATTTCCCTTTGGAAAGTGGTTGGACCATTACATAGCCCAAATGGAAGGATATAATAAGAATATGTGCCCCAAGGGCATGAGAAGGTTTTTTATTCAATGGTTATAACCATTGAATCCATCTAGAAAGGAGTACTTTTTACCTCCTAGGGAGTTAAGCACTTGATCAATGAATGGTAGTGGAAAGTGGTATTTTTTAGTGGTTGCATTTAATTCTCTATAATCCACACACACCCTCCACCTTCCTCCTTTATTTGGAGAAATTACTAGAGGTGAGACCCATTGACTATCAAAAATAGGATAAATGAAGCCTGCATCAAGTAATTTTTGTACCTCTATTTTGACTATCTCTTAGTGCATTGTTCATTTTCCTTTGGCGTTTCCTTATTGGTTTAAAAACATTATTAATGTATATCTTGTGCATACAAAAGGCTGGTTCAATCCCCTTCATGTCATGGTAATCCCATGCAAAGGTTGTTGTGTGTGCCTTCAATACAGTGGTAAGGGAAGTCTTTTGTGCAATAGTTATTTCACTGCTAACATTCAACATTTTACTTGGCATAATTTCCAAAGTCTTGTATGTTGTCTGAATGGATGAAAGTTCAAGTCCTAGGTAAAATAACAAACTGGTGTCACACTTTATAAAGGAATCAACCAACAACAAAAACAAATCTAAACTTTGACCACATAAAAGTGGTCTTTATGTTTTGAATTTCAAAATGATGTAAACTAATGAAATGTAGAACTTTTGATGAAGTTTATTCCTATAATTTTTCATTTAAAAAAAAAATTGTTTTCATTATGTTTTTATCAATTTAAGGATAGATTTTGGAATGCTGAAAATTATAAAAAAAGTGACTTCACAGGCCATCAAGAAACAAATTGAAAAAAAATCATTTATCCCTAATTTTTTTTCCTCAAATAGGTAACTTCAATATCTTGTGCATGGAAAAATTAAATTAAATTTTGATGTATTTTTTTCTCATAATAGCGTTTTAAAGTCAAACTTGTAATAATTTGACAGTTTTCATGGGCCATCAACTATTGTCTATTTTTTAATTAATTTCAAAAAACAAATTATACCCTTTTGAAGAAGACTCTCCTCTTGTGCCCCATATATTTAAAAAATAAATAATATGTTTTACTATTTTCTTTTAATTTCTAATCAACTTCTTTTTTAATTTTAACAACCTACTTGCATTATTTCAAAAATATAATATATTAAAACTAATCAAAATATTAAAAAATATATATATATTTGGATTCACCACTCCAAGCTCTACAAAAGGGTATTTTTTCTTTCTTTTTTTAAACATCATTCTGGCTGAAGAAATAGTTAGTTAAAGTTGAAAGTTTCGGAAAATTCCTAAAAAAGATGAGTTTGCTGCCAACTAGACATTTTCAACTGAAAGTGTTTCTAGAGAAAGGGTTTTGGCTGAAACCCTTTCTATAGAAACCCCACAAATAAAATAAGCCAATTTCAAAGTTGCAAAGGGAAACCATAGTTTTTTTGGTTTAAGCTAAAACCTATTTGGTCGAAACTTTTCCGACCGAAAGTGTGACATAGGTTTGTGCTTGTACCCTCCTACTATGTCTAGGTCACATTGTTGTGGTAGAAAAGTATGAAAAAGTTGGGATATTGACTCAAATGAACTGGTAGCGATAACATTATGTAGAGGATCTTGTAGACATGTTAGGAAATCATGTTGTTATAAGTCCCTACCACAATTATTATGTATGATGTGTGTTATTAAATCATTCTCATTTTGGTTGCTTAACAAAGGGTTGAATTCAATAGTCATGAGGGTTATCAAGGCGTATTGTATACACCTAAAAATGGTCACATTATAATAAGTCTGGTAATTAATTAAATACAAGTTATTTAATTAAATCTCTAATTCAATCTACATATGAATGAATTTAAATAATTTATTTATATTGTTCATTTTCTACATTCTTCTATCTTAATTAAATAAGTTTAGTTACTTATTTAATTTAATCACTTTTCCATTTCTTCTGAATTAATTAAATAAGTTTTACAATTTATTTAATTTAGTTGCTTTATTTTTTGAATAAAGTAAATATTCTTCTTTTCCAAAAATCATAAAATCACTCTTAAATCTTCTAAATATTCTTCTTTTTCCAAAATCATAAAATCATTCCAAATCTTCTAAAAATCCATCTCACTTATAATTAAATATTTTAATATTTAATTAGAATCTTCTTATCCACATTTCATGCATAGTTAAATATTTTTTTTTTAAAGTTTCCAAAAATCACATGTCACGTGAAATTAAATAATTTTATTATTTAATTGATGAATTATCTTCAACCACCAAACTAACTCATAACTAAAAATGATAAATGTCAAGTTGCCTTCATTTTTGAGTGAAAAGGTTTTGTGGGAAGAAAACATCTTCCTACTTTCTCTCTAGCCTCCATATTTTTCTTCAACTTCTCCATCTCTCACCGTTCATCTTACCAAACTGAATCTCAAATGTTGATCTTTGCCAACTAAGCTTTTGCCTCCAAAAATTTATAAATAAGACCTCTTGGATCTTTGAAAGAGAGAACTATTGGCATAATGTGACAACTATAGTCAAGCATTCAAGCAATCAAGCATCTTAGCATTATCATATCCATTAGTTGCATATCTACTATTTCATTTCACAATCATTTAGCATAAGAACTTATTTTCTTGCACTTTTTCATATTTACTAATTCTCTAGGTTGTCATTTTGCTAGGATTTTTCTTACACAATCTGAGAGCAAGTAGCTTTAAAACAAATGCTTGGAGATAGAGGATGATGAGATGGTTTTGAAGAATCTGTTTGGTTTGAAGTGTTTTACTCTTTTAGATTCTTTGATATAATGTTTCATTGGTTTGTTATTGAGGTTAATAGTTGACATTATTTCACACACACATTTTTGGCGCTCAATGTAGGGCTCTTGCCCCGTTTTTAATATTTTATTGTAGGTTTTCTGGTAGGTCACGAATGGAGATGAAAAATAGCGCATAAGACACCTATTTTAGCATATTTGAAGATTTTTTTGGCTCATATGATCAATTTTCCAGCACATATAGTTTTTCTTTTAGTGCATTTAACTTTTGTTTTAGCGCATATGATCAATTTTCCAATGCATACAATTTTTCTTTCAATGCATATAACTTTTTTTTAGCGCATATGACTAATTATGTAGTGCATATGATTGTTCCTACAACACATATATATGACCTTTGTTCTAGCGCATTTGTAATTGGTATAATTGTTGTATGGATCTTACGCGACCGCGACTAGTGGTTTTATTGTTGTATTTGGATTAAAATGAACCAATCCTAGGGTAGCCATTTAAATTAAAATAAACCAATCCTAAGGTAGTCATCATATATTTCTATCTCAGTTAAAATGAATAGCATGTCTTTTGTGAAGCAGTATCTTCACCTAGAATAAGCAATCACATTTGGGCTTTAAAATTAAATATTGTTTTATGTGATTGTATGGTGATAGGCCTATGTTCTCCCCTTTACTGGGTGATCAGAATACTAGACTCATATTTTTCATTTCATGCAATTTCTCACTTTATTAAATCCTTTTTAGAAGGCTTATCGTAGTGGGAAAAATTACTCACCCTACAGGAACGACCTAAGTGGGAACAACTAAAGCCAAGTTTTCCAACCCACTATAATCAAAAGCGAGTTATTGATGAAAATCCACTCAACAGTAGTGTGTATATGATAGTTATCCCCAAATCCTTTGTTCTAAAGGTAGGGAGAACTCTCGAGGGAGTTTATCATTGTTGCACCAAACAAAAACCCTTAATAAACACCTTAAGCATAGTTGTCAAAATTGTCAGTTTCCAAACATCCTAACATTCACAGTGTAAGGGGAGGGAAGAATCTACCCCCAAGATACTCACCATATAACTACCAAGGATCCCTAGCCATTGCATTCCACTTTGGTTAAGACCTGGAAAAGACAAAAATATGAGTGCCCTCTAGGGGGTGACAAGGTTGTGTGAGTCAACGTAGTTCTAAGATGTGGGTTGTGGTGTTAACGATGAGTGAGTCTCTTGAAGTGTCTTATTGTTCAAATACTAGTGAAAATAAAAAAGGATCATGCTTGATCCTTGAACATACACTAAATTTTGTAGATTCTAGGGAAAAAAACTATTTTACAACTAATTGCTATGTTTTCAAAACATTAATTCAGATAAGATCATCCCAAAAACACAAGAATTTGAAAAATAAAACAATGAGATTTTACTTATCATTTTTATGTTAAGGGATTGGAAATCAACAACATTTGTCAAGAAATCCCTTACCAAAAGAATCAAGAAACCAAAGAAGCAACTTAGGTACAAGAAAAGTTTGAAAAGTAGATGCTTCTTGCACCAAAGTAGGAAGGTCTTGCTTAACTATCGAACTTTCATCCATAAATATCATGACTTTAATAGAGGATATACTGATGATTTTTCTTTAGAGCCTTTATATTCGCAAGCTTATTATCAATGAAGAGCTCTTTCACAAAGGCACAATCATAGTTAACCCATTCATCATTCTTACATTCCATAACTGACAATACAATATTCCAACCATCCAAATCAGTTGTTATAATAAGAACAAAACTTGGAAATATTAGGATTTTTGCAAAAACCATCATTTTTCAAACTAATATCAAAACATCTTAAAGTGCATCAATTTCAAATCAATTTCCTATTTTCACTTTAACTTCCATAACAAGATCTATCATCCTTCATCTAGGAAAATAAAACTAGAAATTAGAAATTCCTTAGTCTTAACAAAAAGATCCATCATCCTATTTGGCTAAGGCATCAATTATCCAACAAATTGCACTCCCATTTGTGATCGAAGTTTAGTAAAAAATTTGATACAAACATATGCATGTTTCCACAAGGTCCTGAAAACAAAGAGAAGAAGATGAAAGAGAGAACCCACTTTGCAACATGGGTGATAGTGAAGAAAATCGTTTTCATAGGCTTTGTACACATGGAAATAGTTCAAATGATGAAATAACCGGTGAAATTATTAAATAAGCTAAACAAGATCCACATTTTCGCATAGCTATGGACAAGATCTTAGAGAGAAATAAAGAAAGATACTTTCTTTTATTGGAAAACCAAGGTGCCAAATTTCCCTCTAACTATGATATGGAGAACATCAATCTTACCCAACAAATAATAGCACTACAAGGGAAAATCAAGGAAATACAAGGAGGCACAACTAAGAAGTATGCTTTGGAAGATATTTTTCCATACCATTTTGATAGACATCTCAACATGATCCCATTTCCAAAATATTGTGAAATTCCAAAATTTGATAGATACAATGGAAAAATAGATCCTATCGACCATGTGAGAGAATTTAGAAACAGGAGCCTTGAATTTACACACGAGGACACATACTTGATGAGATTGTTCCCATGAATTTTGGGTGGGAAATCCATCGAATGGCTTTCTAAAATCACTCCACCCATTAAGGCATTTGAGGATTTGATCAAAAAAATTATATCCCAATACTTCTACAACATTCAAGATCAAATAACTATACTTGACCTATGCAGAGAAAAGAAAAAGATTGGAGAACCCTTCATAACATTCCTACAAAGATGGAGAAGATTATTTGCACGATATTCTCGTCTAGTTCCTGAAATGGACAAGATGGATATCTTTATTGGCAGTCTTAATCAAGAAATGAGTTATATGATCAATCTTCATTGTCCTCCACATTTTGATAAGTTTATTGAGAATGCGATCACTATTGAAGGAGACTTAGTCAAGAGAGGAGTGATAAAACTTGAAAAAGATTGTCCAAAATCGTTCAATCATGACAACAACAATGACAAATGGAGATTTTGGACTAGAAAGAAGAATGTTGTCAATGATGGTGTGGTAGATGCAAATAATGTGACAACTAAACCATCCATCTTCAATCTATCAAGTACCCCACGCAATAACACCAATCAAGAAGATTCAACCAATTAGGGCAATAACAACACCAATCAAGGAACCAACTCCAAACAAGGAAATTTGACCAATCAAAACAATAGCAATAATTGTGGTAACTTCAACAATAATCTCGACAACACTCAAAATGAAAATCCACCCAAGTCACCTTTTTTAAAAATTGATGGA
Organism: Sequoiadendron giganteum; assembly: GCA_007115665.2. NCBI lineage: Eukaryota > Viridiplantae > Streptophyta > Pinopsida > Cupressales > Cupressaceae > Sequoiadendron > Sequoiadendron giganteum. Next base: position 32,965,093 of record CM021101.1, read on the forward strand.
GTTTCACTCCTTTGGGCCAATCTCTTGAGTCAGCTTTCAAAGATCTTATGGATAAAAATGCCATGACTTTACCACCTCAAAGAGATTATGAGCCATGATTCAAACAACCATTGTGGAATGAGTCATATTATTGTGACTACCATAGATGCAAGGGACATAGGATAAATAATTGTCAAGGATTGAAACATTTAGTCCAAGATTTGATAGAAAATGGCACAATAACAATTGAGGGACATCATACCAATGAAGATCATCAAGTATTTAAGGACCCTCTTCCAAACTATAAGAAAGGAGAATCTTCAAATGACAAAGGAAAAATTGTAAACCATGTCAAGGATACAATAATCAACCACATTTATATGGATGACCAGCAGGTTAATGTTATCAAGGTCAAGGAAAAGCAGGAATGTCAAAAATTTAATGCAACAATGAGGGGTCAAGCTAAATTTATCTTAAAATGGAGCTCATCCAAGAAAACTTTCCCTCCTCCAAGTCAATATAATTTAGTCGATCAATTGCAGAAAACATCGGCCCAAATCTCTATCTTAGAGCTTCTCAAGATATCCCCAACACATAAAGACATTTTAGAGAAGGCTCTCATCGACACAACCATATCCACTGATTTGGATATTAAAAAGTTTCAATCCATGGTGGGACACTTGTCCTCACCCACTTGCCTATCATTTTTTGAAAAAGACAATGCCTCCATGCCTCATCTACATAACTCCTCGCTTTATCAAGAAGTCATGATCCATAAAACTCGAATTAGGCGTGTCTTAATAGATGGAGGAGCCAACTTGAATATTTTTACTTTAAAGTTGGTTTGTGCCTTAGGATTTTCTGAAGATTTTATTGATCCACAAAGGAAGATAACAGTTAAAGCATATGATGATGAAGAGCGAGCTTCCAAGGGTCTTATCATGTTGCTTATCAGAGTGGGGCCTGTTCTGAAAAATACTTTCTACCAATTTTTGGTTCGAGACCTTTCTTACAACATACTTTTGGGTCATCCTTGGATCCATGAGATGCAGACAGTACCATCAACATACCATCAATGTCTCAAATTTACCTATGATAGATAGGAGATAACTATACCAAAAAATCATAATAGAAACCAATTTTTTTCTAATCTCAAAGCCACCCAGGACACTTTTATACCACATAATAGAGAGGCTCTTGTTGTTCCCCCTTCAAATCATAATTTCCAATCAAAAGATTTGATAAATAAATTTGGCACAAAATTGCAATTGAAGGATAAAGGGGTGGGAGAATATTCACTATGTCGCTCTAACTTACCTATCTCTCCAAGATCATATGGCCAACCCATAATATCCAAAAAAAAGTTACAACAACATCCACATGAGGATCACAATATTTAGTACCCATCACCATGTTTCAAAAATTTTTTATCAAAGATAATACTCAAGAAGATGAAGTGAAATATGGATACATTCTCAAATGGCTATATACGTATGAAGATGAATTTTTTCTACATATCAAATTTCCTATAGAACAATATGGTAAAGGCTATACTATAATGCAAAGGATGGGCTATGAAGGAACATGTCCCCTAGGTAAAATAAAGGAAGGAATTGTAGAGCCCATTCAGCCTACAATAACACATCCAAAGGATAAAACAAGATTTGGGAATAGTGAAGATACAAAAAAAGCATCTTTAAAGAAAACCCATGAAGAAGCAGCTTTAAAGAAATCCCGTGAAGAAATAACTTTAACAATTCTCAGATTACAAGATAACTCTGATACTGATTCAAATGAATATGAATGGGATACAATTTATGATGATTAATTTTTGAGAGATAAAAAGGTTGATGTCATATAAAAATATACACCCATACTTACACAAGGAGAAAGTTCAAGGACTCAACCACTTGAATATGAGCTTCAATCTAACCATGACTTGAGTGAGGATGATTCAGTCAAAATGAGATTGATAATCGACAGGAGGATACCATCATAGACCTTCCCTATAGCAAGAATGATAACCATGTCTATGTCATGACCTTAATAGCCCTTGACCTCACTCAACCAGATGATCCTTTGCCTTTAATACATCCTGAGCTTATTGACTGGGATCAAACTGAACCTATTAATATCCCTATATTCCATGATGATGAGGCCATTGTAAATTTCCTCTACTCTTCCAATCCAGAAACAGGTTCCACCAGCGAATCTCATGATCAGGTTTTCAATCAAGAGAGTTCCAAGTTTCTTATCTACAAAATCAATAATATAAAAGATCGATCTAACGGTGAAAAAAAAAATGGCAATGTTAGATCATGAAAAAGGAAAATGAAAGAGCATATCTGATGGTAAAAACATTTCGAAGGAATTGAAGGATGAGAAACTTGACACTCCCTCAGAACACTATGAAAAGAGATCTTCTATTTTGATTGAGCCAAAAGAAGAAATCATCATAGACATTGTAGAACAACCAAAGATCCTACAACTTGTTGCTTCATTAATGAAGGAAGAGATACCAAAGTTCATAGATTTCTTGAAATCCAATCAAAACAAATTTTATTGGTCATATGCGGATATGCCTAGACTAGATCCTAATCTCATCATGCATCATTTTTCTATAATGCCAAGGGAAAAACCAATAAAGTAAAAACTTAGAAAGATGCATCCACATGTCACATTGTTGGTTAAAGAAGAATTGTAGAAACTATTGGATGTAGGGTTCATTCAGTCCATTAACTATGCAAAATGGATCTCTAACATTGTACTAGTATCAAAATTGGATGGGCATATCAAAATTTGTATAGATTTTTGGGATCTGAATAAAGCATGTCTGTAAGATGATTTTCCTCTACCTAGCATTGACATAATTGTGGACCTGACAGCTGGACATGCCATGCATTTACTTATGGATGGATTCTTGGGATATAATCAGATCAAGATCACACTTGAGGATCAAGACAAGGCTGCTTTCACATGTCCCTGGAGTACCTATTGTTGGAATGTGATGCCATTTGGACTAAAAAATGCAGGCGCAACCTATCAATGAGCTATGACCACTATTTTTCATGACATGATGCACACTTTCATGGAAGATTATGTGGATGATTTTTTAGTAAAATATTACAAAAGAGAGGGACATTTGGAAATCCTATCTAAAATATTTTTGAGAATGGAGAAATTCAATGTTAGACTCAATCCAAAGAAGTGTGTCTTTGGGGTCAAATCTGGAAAGCTTTTAGGATACATTGTTTTAGAAAAGCGAATAAAGGTAGATCCATTGAAATTCCAAGCCATCATTGAGATGTCGCCACCTATAAATATCAGTCAACTTCGACCCTTGCAAGGAAAATTATAAGCTATCAGGATTTTTATTGCACAACTAGTAGATAAGAGTTTTCCTTTTATGCATCTCTTGCACAAAAATGTTCCTTTCAAATGGGAAGAAAATTTTGAAGTGATCTTCAATGAAATCAAGCAATATTTGTATAAGTCCACCAATCTTGGTTCCACTAGTACTAGAGGAGCCACTCATACTTTATATTTTGGCCAGAGAGGTATCCTTGGGAGAATTGTTGGCACAAGAGGATAAAGCAGGAAAAAAATGAGTTGTATATTACATTAGTAGGACCTTGACAAGTCATGAGCTCAACTACACTTTTATTGAAAAGGCTTATTTAGCATTAGTCTTTTCCTCCCAAAAGTTGTGGCACTATATGTTAGCCCACATAGTTAAACTTGTGGCCAAGATTGATCCATTAAAGTACCTCTTGAACAAAGCTACCTTAACAAGTAGGCTAGCCAAATGGGTAATGATCTTGAGTGATTTTGATATCCACTATGTAGATTGAAAATCCATCAAATAACAATTCATAGTAGATCAGTTGGCTAACGCACCCTTACAAGTAGATCATATGATGCACATTGAATTTCCTAATGCATTTTTTTTCAAAACAACAACAAAATAGTCATGGACGCTATATTTTGATGGATCCTATACACAACATGGAGCGGGGGTAGGAATTATATTTTTCACACCTCAGGGTCATACTATTCCACAATCCTATCAGTTAATATTTCCTTGCACCAATAACATAGTTGAATATGAAGCATTGATTACTAGAATGAGAGTAGCATTGTAATGGAGGATCACAGAGTTGCAAGTCTATGGTGATTTAGAACTTGTCGTTAACCAAATCAATGATGATTTTCAAACCAAGGATGAAAAGATGATACCTTATAAGAGCATGGTTGATGATCTTAAGATATATATTTTTTAAATCAAGTTCACATAGATTCTGAGTATTGACAATAAAGCTACAAATGCCATGGCTATAATTGCTTCGCTACTACAACTATCAAAAAATTAAATTCGATATGAATTCCTAGTGGAACAATTGTTTACCCCTACATATGATAATCTCGAGACCCAAATTATCTATCATATGGTTGGATTTGATTCCCCTTTATATGGAAAGATCTATACCTACTTGAAAGATAATATCTTACCCCTAGATTTATCCTAGAATCAAAAGAGAAACTTTATATGTCAATAATCTCGATATGCCTTAATCACTGACACCCTTTACCGATGTGGTATTGATGGTACACTTCTTATATTTCTTGAATGTGACAAATCCGAAAAAGCCTTATAAGAATTTCATGGATTTATTTATGGAACTCATTCAAGTGTATTGAACTTAGCTAAGAAACTTGTCAGAATGGGTTATTATTGGCCAACTATGGAAATTGAATATTTTACCTTTGTAAAGAAATGTCCCAAATGTCAGATCCATGGGAACCTTATACATGCACCTATGCAAGAGTTGCAACCTTTCATTACAACATGGTTTTTTTCTCAGTGGGGACTTGATCTTGTTGGAAAAATTCATCCTTCATCCAATGGACATAATTTTATAATCACGGCTATGTAATATTTTACCAAGTGGATTGAATTTGTCCCTTTAAAAATAGTAACCAACAAGAAAATTTCATCCTTTATCTTGAATTAAATCATATGTCAATGTGATATTACTAGCTTCATCATCACTGATAATGGGAGACCTTTTAAGAATTAGGATGTCGAAGAAATTTGGGCAAGATTCCATATCCAACACAAATTCTCTACACCCTATTATCCATAAGGAAATGGCCAAGCAGAGGCTTCAAATAAAACAATCCTAGAGATCCTGAAGAAGACAGTTAATGATGTCGGTTGTGATTAGCATGTTCAATTGAATCCAACTATGTGGGCCTATAGAACTAGTATTCTCACACCAATAGGAGCCACCCCATATGCCTTGGTGTATGGAGCTGAAGATATCTTGCCATTAGAATTTGAAATACCCTCCCTCAGAGTCTCACTGAAGGGACTCATAACTGATGAAGACTACAGAGTTTCTTGAATGCAAGAACTAGAACTACTAGATGAGAGATGACAATGTGCAATTGATCACTTAAAGGGTTATCAACAACTCATGTCTTGTAGCTACAATCACATATTCAAACCATGAAAATTTCAAGTGGGTGACTTGGTCCTAAAGGAAAACCCCTGCAATCAACAAGATAGGAGAAGAAAGGAAATTCTGAACCAAATTGTCTTGGTCCATTTGTCATTGTTGAAGTATATGGTTCTGGAGCTTATCAACTATCTACACCTAAAGGGAACTTGTTTGAAGAATCAATCAATAGCTTTCATCTTAAGAAGTTCTATGTTTGAACAAAAAAATGGCATAAAAGTCCTAAAAAATACAAAAATAGCATAAAAAGTCATGAAAAATACAAAAATAG